>CM066162.1:57374529-57867029 GCA_033629205.1 Lithocarpus polystachyus | reverse complement strand
GAGATCAGACCATAATCTTTTAGGCAGAAATCTCCAAAAGCACGTGCCATGGCAAGGCCAGGGGAGTCATTATTTGGCAGCCAGACACGAGCAACCTCAGGTTCATCCTGGAGAGCAAAAACACGCCCTTTACACTTTCGGATTCTCTCCGCTTCCGCTGTAAAGGGACATAAACAAAGAAAAGGACTTAAGCAAGACATTGACGACAAGGAGAAAGAGGATAAACCAAATTGATGGTGAAAAGAAGCGACCAAGCAAGAATAAAATTTATCACTAAAACATTCCCTTTCTATTTCCTGCTCAATGTTCAAGGTAAATGAAAACAATTAACCTATATATCAAGAAACCCCACTCCAAAAGAGCAATGGACAAACCACAAATATGCAAGCCCCTAATCGTGACATCATAAACCAGCAAATCCTATTTACCAAGGAAGTCCTTCAATTCATAATTGACATTACATCATAATGCAAGCCTAATGCCAACTGTTTGCCTCATGCCAAACCACAACAATGCACCCCAATCAAGTTAGATTAATGGATCCTTCAAATTAATGGGCTTTTAGGTTTTTTTCCCATCAGTTACAACAGTGAACTTTAAGGCCATTTGCGTCTGATTCATAAATATAATATTCTATACATTAGGTCCATTATAGAATCATCAGTGGAGTCCTAGTGGATTGTATGCTTGCTCCTTTAGTCATTACCCATCATGGTAATGTTAGATTTTCTCCAGCTATTTTATAGATTTGACCATTGCAATCTAACATGTGCCTCAACTATTTCTAGTACGTTCTAATTTGCCCACTACTCTGCTTCATGTATTGACAGTCCTAATATTTCAATAATTTGTTGTTCTTAACAATTGTGACAAACATGAAATGCTAGACCATCATTTAAGAATTAATTGTTAAAATAAAAACAAATTTTAGGAATTAAAAGCTGACAAGTTCTTTAGCAGGTTTCTTCTAAATGACAGGACTACCATGTTGTAAACTAAGATAAGTCAATTCGAGGTGACTAGCCTCCTGAACTTAAGAGAAGAAATAGACATTTTTGGTTAATTTTTTGCCTACTTCATTCATAATTTCTACATACATAAATACTAGTGAGGAGATATGCTTCATTACAACCAAGTCCTAAAACATAGGATCCAACTCCTATTTAAATTTAAATACAAATTGAAATTAAATCGTAATCCTCATCCTAATCTACTACATAATTTTATTAGAATTCTATTAAAATTCAAACTTCTTCAACTACTTCAGAGTAATTTGCCATTTGGCCTTGGGACACAACATAGAAATTAACCCTTGCTCACATTGATTGGAGAATACTCGGCCTCGGATTTTAAAGTGTTGAAGGAAAATTAAGACCATGGAGACTTGCACCAATTCTTTAACCATTTCTGTGAGCACTAGAAACAAAATAACTTGCTACTCATAACCTTGAACTTATCAGGAATGACAAATTCAATGTGTGGGATTGAGATCGGCTCATTTGAATTCATGGAAAAGATCCCTTTGATCAATCTTTTCCACTTCATTGGACCTTTGAACTTCTAACTCAATCTTTTCCAACATATTACTTTCTTGAATTGTTGGTGATGCTTAGAGCACATTACTTTGATTCTCCGAAATTTCATGGGATCCTTGATCTTTAGATTGTTCTTTGAGTTCCAAAAGTATATTGGATTGTTTATCTAAGACCTCTATCATTTGATCCCACAAATCTTGCATCCTTGCTATTGCTTTTGGACATGTCCTTGACAATCTCTAACATATGGTTAACATGCTCTGACATTGTTCATTGTTCTTCAGGATTGAAGCTTTGATATAGGCTAGACATGATTTACCTTGAGCTTGAAGCAAAAATTGAATTTTCATTTTTTATTATTATTATTATTATTATTATTTTTTTTTTTTTTTTAGGGTGAGGATCCTGGGGACTAGTGTGTGGGGTTTTCTTTTTGGCTGGGTCAGGAACTATTTGGGGTTTTAAGGCAGGGGCTAATAAAAAGCAAGTTGGAGGTGGTATGATTACTAGTTGACAAGTTGGACTCTTGATGGAACGGATTGTTTGGGGCTTGCAAATCTGGTGTTGTTTTGCCTTTTTTTTTTTTTTCTGGTGGGTTGTAGTTGGTGGCTGGCTGAGGAAGATGGTGATGGTTGGCTCTGATACCAAATGTTGTGAACTGAGATAATTGAAAGATTAGTCAATTCGAGTTGCCTAGCCTGCTGAACTTGAGAGAGGAAATAGACATTTTTTGTTAATTTTCTATTTACTTCATTCATAATTCCTACATACATAAATACTAGTGAGGAGATAAGCTTCATCACAACCAAGTCCTAAAACATAGGATCCAACTCCTATTTAAATTTAAATACAAATTGAAATTAAATCTTAATCCTCATCCCAATCTACTACATAATTTTATTAGAATTCTATTCAAATTCAAACTTCTTCAACTACTATAGAGTTATTTGCCATTTGGCCTTGAGACACAACATTATACCAAATGTTGTGAACTGAGATAATTGAAAGATGGATTAGTCAATTCGAGGTGACTAGCCTCCTGAATTTGAGAGAGGAAATAGAATTTTTGGTTAATTTTCTGCTTACTTCATTCATAATTCCTACGTACATAAATACTAGTGAGGAGATAAGCTTCATCACAACCAAGTCCTAAAACATAGGATCCAACTCCTATTAAAATTTAAATACAAATTAAAATTAAATCCTAATCCTCATCCTAATCTACTACATAATTTTATTAGAATTCTATTCAAATTCAAACTTCTTCAACTACTTAAGAGTTATTTGCCATTTGGCCTTGGGACACAACATATATGAGACATTTATCTCATTCTCAAGTCTCAAGATGCACCCTTCCTAGCACAAATAGTTAGGATAGCTTTGGCAAATACTGAAACTAATGATGGCACATCCAATGTTCTCTTACCCCACCCCCACTCCCCCCAATCCAACGAAACCCTAACCACAACTGCACCCCCCCCCCCCTCCCCCCCACAACTCCTATTTAAATTTAAATACAAATTGAAATTAAATCCTAATCCTCATCCTAATCTACTACATAATTTTATTAGAATTCTATTCAAATTCAAACTTCTTCAACTACTTCAGATTTATTTGCCATTTGGCCAACATATATGAGACATTTATCTCATTCTTAAGTCTCAAGATGCACCCTTCCTAGCACAAATAGTTAGGATAGCTTTTGCAAATGCTGAAATTAATGATGGCACATCCAATGTTCTCTTACCCCACCCCCACTCCCCCCCAATCCAACGAAACCCTAACCACAACTGCCACACCCCCCCCCCCCCCCAAAAACAAGCTTCCCCTCTACAATATATATATATATATATATATATATATATATATATATATATGAAGGTCCTAGGTCCAAGCATGGCTTTTGCAATCAGGATAGCTCAAGATTACAAAACTAACTAGGAGTACCCCAAATGAAATCATAGATCAAACTAAAATTTAGGTGCAAGTCTAAAAAGGCTGTGTGGGTGTGAGTGTGCGCGCGCACGTGTCACACAGAACAAGGTCATGTACATGTGTAGATTTAGAGTCCGTTCGGTTAGAGGAGTGGAAAAGTAGGAGGATAGAAAATTGTGGGAGGATGAAAAATATTTAGTTTTCTCTCTTGTGTGTTCGGATGGAGAGGTGGAAAAGTGAGAAGGTAGAAAACTCTTTTATTTGGTTGGAGAGAAAAAGAGAATGATGAAAAATGTAATTATATAAATTGACTATTATACCCTTGTTACATAATATGTAAGAAATAGATTTATTTATACTCATTAAATAATATAAAATTTATCACATCATATATATAAATTTACATTATTATTTTTATTATTATTATTATAATGTAAAAAGTAGACCAGGTTATGTTGAAAAAAAAATGTATAGGGCATTTTTGTAAAAGTGCTACTATAATACTTTTCTCCCCAGATTTTCCTCCCGATTTTAGAGGAAAAAAAAAATATGGACCCAGAGAGAATTTTTTCCTGAATTTTCTCTCCTTTCTATTTTTCTTCCCCAAATAAACAGTGAAAAACAGTATTTTCCATCCTATTTTCCTCTCTTTGTGTTCCATCCTCCCTTATTTTTATCCCAAACGAACAGACCCTAAGAGGTAGTAGTAGGAAAGAACTTAATTGAGAGAGAGAGAGAGAGAGAGAGAGATAGAGAGAGAGACCTGGAAGATTTGGTTTAAGATCCACAGTCAACTGAACTGCAATTAAAGAATCATTATTTTCTCTTGTACCCAATACCGCTCTGGAATCCCCAACGTTTCCAATGATAAGATCCCGACCCTAAAACATGCAGCCATTGGTATTCATAAGCATGAAGAGAATATCAAAATATACTAACATCATATTGGAAACAAGTTTCTAATGGTTGAAGACAAAAACCTGTTTAACCAGAGTTACTGCTGTTGTACCACTACAGAAGCAATTAATGCTTGGATGCACTCTCAGTTCCCTGTCCATGACTCTAAAAGCCTTCAGAAATGACTCTTTCAGAGTCTGAAAGATCTCGGGATGCTTATCTGCTTCCTCAAGATCAATGGAGACCCTGGATTCTTCATCAACAGATATGAAGGGGGTATCTTCTGAGTTCATGCTTCCAGCAGTAGTAAGGCTGATCTCTTTGAGAACATCCTCACTGGTTATGTTCACTTCCCAATGGGCACTCAGTTTCAGAGGAAGAGAATCTCTCACTCTCTTTGCAACCATGTGACCATAGGGACCATGGCCATCAAAAACACCACAGAAAATTGTGTCTGTTCTGGAACCAAAGTTCTGGAACCCACAGTTTAAAAAACAAAATCTAATAAGCAAGCAAACTGAGATATTGCTACTGCTACTATTAAGGATACAAAAGCAAGAATGTTGACATCATATAACATAGATGGTTCTAAAGAATATTCTGATAATAAGAAGATATAGACATACAAAGGAAAATAAACAAGGAGCTGGTATGGAAGTAATACTATGAGCACAATTATGATGAAGCAGTCTGAGTTCTGACATTCATGGAAAACTTCATACATTTAACTCAACCAAGCCTTAATACCAACTAACTGAGGCCACCTAAAATGTCAAACACACATAAGAAATGAGCGGAATAGCTTGTTTATGGGATCTTTGAATTACATGATATGAAGGTGAGTCAATTCTTTTTTTCCTCATACACACTGACTAGTGATGACAAGAGTGAACTGAAAACAAAAGAAGGTAGAGTTCAATTTGCCACCATAGAAGTGTGGTTTGTTGAGGCAACTGAAAGTAGACAATTTCCTGAAAACAAAAATATGGAGAAGCTGCAAGCAATTAATACAAACTTGCTGCTTTTTCTTGTACTCTAAAGTAGAATTTCCTCTATCTGAATGCATCACTATACATGAGGAAAATATGAGGATAAGATCAGAATTGCAGTGGAAGACTAAATCTTGATATATAATTAATATATCAGTTAAATACCCATCAAAGCTACAGACCATTACACTACTATTCAATTGGCTAGACAAGCAATTGCAAAAAGAGCATATTCTTTTATTCAAGAAAGAAATAACTCTTTTTAATAGTTTGTTTGCCATGATGCTCAAGAATCAACATAAATAAATCTAACTCTAACTAAACAACCAAAAATTTGACCAGAAATAATCTGCTGAGCTGGTGATGATGAGAAAAAGCTCACCTCCCAAACAATCATGGCATCTTGATTGGTCCCTTTCTTGCCTTGTTGGGTAAACATAGATGCCACTTCACTAGACCCATTCAAGAACATCCTCCCCGGAATCCTATGCAGAGGTTCATCCCTCCGGTACTCGAATGAAGAATTCCGTGAGCCAAACCGTTTTTTCGAGCTCTTTCTCTTCCTGACCCCCACTGCAGGGGACAAGGGTGAACCAGGGAGAGGGCTCCTGCTTTCTGCAGACAAGCAGGACCCCATTCTGAGGGCCCTGACAATGTTTAGTATGCACTCCAGAGGAGCCAGCCAATAAGACCCCCTATTCTCAATTGATGGATCCGTCAGAAACCCCTTTGTAAACTTCTTTTCTTTCTTCACAGCCTCACCCTCTTGAAATCACACACTCCTTTACCAAATCTAAAGGATTCACACCCTAAATATCCAATTTTTCTATTAAAATCACAATCTATCACCAAATTGGCACAGACCCTTTTCAACTCACAGCCTAAACAACTCCTCAAATGTGAACCCAAATTCTGACAAAACAGAATTCAGCAAGAAGCAAAACCAGAATTCAATTCTCAATTCACACCGCCCACCAGCAAAGAAAAGGTAACTTTTTGTAACGGAATTGGGATAAAAGCACCAATGAGAAAGGAGGACTCTACCAACTTTTAAGCTATATTTTAATCACAAATATGCTAAAAGGCTTTCTTTAAAAACAAAAAACAAAAAACAAAAACAAAACAAAACAAAGATCCTGCAGCACAAAGAACAACAAATCTATACAGAAAGATCTATATCCAGAAACAACTCTCTCTCTCAAAATCTAACTAGCAATAACAACTCTTATCTGACAAAAAAGAGAAGCAATCACAAACCCCCAAATCTCACAAAAAATAGAAAGCTTGCTCAATATCTAATACAATCCCACAAATTTTGTCCGAAATGAAAGCAGAGCACTTGAAGCAGTGATTTTGATTATCAGATCAAGCTTTAGAAAGAAGCGAGATAAAAGGAAAATCGTATCAGAATAGGCACAAACCAAAGGAGTGTTTGGCTTGGCACAGAGGATGCCAACAAAATGAAGAGAGAGAGAGAGAGAGAGAGCAGTGGAGTTAACAGGTTGGCGCAAAAGGAGTGCTTTCATGAACGTTACCACAACACAACAAATAGGTAAACAGAGAATTTCACAAAAGAGCAAGGGTAGAGAGAGAAAGAGAGGTAAGGACACCAACCAAAAAATAAAATAAAAAAATAAAAAAATGAAAGTTCCAATTGGAGAAAAAATTGCAACCACCAAAGGAGGAAAAAAGATCCCACAAAACCCGTTCTTATAAAAACGTGACCTTCATACACACTGATTTTTATTTATTTTTCAAATGAGGGAGATATTATCTTATTACAAAGAAATAAAGAATAGAAAAATTAAGCGAATTTCGAGTGAAAATGGCAACTTTTTTACGAGTAGTAGTATTATTTTGGAATTGTAAAATTGTAGCATATATTTTACTTTCCTTGTTTTTTTATTAAAGAGAGAGATTGTACATGAAATTTTGGGATTTTACTTGTTGGTCGGGAAGTGAGATACAATTTTCCATTTCCATGGCTAGGAGCTTCTGGGTTTTTACTTATTTTGCACTAACATGTTTTTGGTTTTGTAAATTACTCCTCAGTTTGCTTATGAGGAAAAAAATAATAATAAATAACAGCGAAAACGCAATACTTTTTCTTTAAAAAAATATTTATAATTAAATTTGAATTTATAGTGCCTACTTTTAATAATAATTCTTTACCAAGATAGTAATAAATTTATGTCTTTGTTGAGGCTCATTTCTTAAAGGCCAATAAGGAGAATAAGCCCAACAACATTAGAAAGAAATAATCAAAGAATAAATAGAAGAGCCCATTAAACCTGAGCGATAGGAATAATAGAGTATAGGTCCGTAAAGCAAATAAACGGGTCTTGAAGAAGTAAATGGGCTTAAAAAGGTCCGGAAAGAGAGAAGTGGCAAACTATGGGTCGCGAATGTAGAAAAGTGAGGATGAATCACACCCATTGCGGCAGGCCCAAAGTAAAGCAAGTATATAGAGTCATAGGAAATCTATGGACTCTAAAGGAAATGAGGAATAGTTGGGCCAAGAAAGCCTAACGAGGTAGTAAAGGCCCATAGAAAGCACGAGGTTGCAAGGGGTCAAGGATGCCCCAAAGAAGGATAAATGGGACACTGAAGCCCGCAGGCATGTATGGCAAGAAAAGCCCAATGAGCTTATTAAGCCATTGAAAAAGAAAACAAGCAGTGAACCCAAAGAGGCTCAATTGTATTAAATGGCCATCTTGTTAAAATGGCACGGCAAGAAACAATAGAAAAGCTGTAAAAAACAAAACACGAAAGGAAGCAAGAAGACCGAGGCCCACAATCAAGGGCGAGCCCAAACCACAAACAGCGAACCAGTGAAGAAATAATTCACGCCACAAGAAGTTAGAAGTAAACGGCAAGATAAGAAGGCAGACGTCCAGGCCGTGGCAAACGCATGACCAGCAGGCAAACTTTGGACGGACATGAGAACAAGGCACGCGCAAGGCCCAGGTCCCACCAGCCTGTACCTAGCCAATACGGGTGAAGGTGGGCCATGGGTCAGAGGTAAAGGGGGTGTGGTTTGGCGGAGGGGAAAGGGAAGAACCCATTTCAAGGCTCCCGCTTAGGCCACTTTCGGGTGAGTGTCCTGCTGGGACGACATAGCACCCGAAAATGGCAAAACTGAGTTGGAACATTTCGGTGCATGCCATAAGGGAGAGAGAAAGTACTCTGTCATGACAGATGAGAATGCCACGACAAGCTAATGGACAAAATGCCCTTGTCTTCGTCTAGTGATGTGGTGCGACGCGGCCAGTGCAGGAACGTGACGCTGGCTGAGTACCTGACCAACCAGTAATGGTCGGCGAGTACACGCATCGGACAAAGACAGTTAAGGGGGTAAAAGAGTAAAAGCAATACCTTGGCAGGCACTATATAAGAATGTTCCTTGTGCACGAGGAGGGGGGGCCAAGTAAGGAAGAATTAAGGAAAAGAAAAGAAAACAGAGCAAGTAAAAAGAAAAACAGAGTAAGAAAAGAAAGAAGGGGGGAAAAGTAATTTAAAAAGGGGATTGAAATAAGAAAAGAAAAGGGAAGAAGAGGAGAGGCATGTACCAAAGTGGGTTGTTATTTCTGTTGGGAAATATACATGTTTGCATCGCATATAAAACATACGCAGCGGAAAATAAACGAATCCACTTCATTCGCAATTGATAACATGCACTATGTAGGTTTCAGAATATAAGAACAAGAGAGTGTACCTTGATGCGGTGAAATTCAAAACCGAATGAAGAAGTACTCGGGAAGACTTTCAATCTTCACTCCAATTCCACTTGATGCCCAAGATGTGTGGTCTCTCAATCAGTTCTATGTTTTTTAGAGAGAATATGAAAGAGTGTCTCTCTTCCTTATATTATCTTATTTATTAAAAAAAAAACATTAAACATACAAACCATTTTATTCTATATAAAATTCTGTATGTTTCTCTCCACATAACTGATTATCTAATTGGGCTAACCTTTTGGGCCTTCCCAATTGGGCTTTAGTGTGTGGCTTTGAGTGGGACCAAAAGGGAACAAATAAGACACTAGCTCCAATGAGCCTTGGGCTTTTTTGTCAACTCTTGACAAGTCCAAAGTTACCATTAATTATATTTAATACCACTATATAAATATAATTGCACTTTAGGCCTCATTAATAAATTATATCCCAAGACTTTATTATACATGCAACCCCTTCATAAAATATTCGTAGTAATACAAAGTCATGAATATAGACTGCCACTTTGTGAATTACTACATCTTAATCCTTGAGTACCCGGTTTAATCATTTTAAGTTATTCACCATATATTTATAAAATCCAATTTCATAAATATATACTTTAGTCTTACTAAAATGGTTAGGCCTAACTCTCTAAATAACTGTACCCATTAAACTTATCTCAAGAGAATATTTTATATCTCCGTTAAGAGACTATGAATTCCATCTTGAGAATATATGTTCCATCAACACTAAATGTGGCTGCCCAACATACTGAGGTTTTGACTGTTACTTTAGATCTCACTCCTGATATATCAAAGTAACCTACATTTCATGATCAAGTCCATTATTCTCTCAGGATTAAGAGTTCATATGAATACAAGTCGTGAGATTTATTATTCAATTGACAGTCGTTAGGAGAATAATAAATCTCACAGCGGTCCAGTTCAATATGTCTTAACTCTTAAAACATATCAACATATTAACTAGAAGTCACCACTTCCATGATCAAGACAAATCATCGTAGTTAATATGTTATAGTCTTCGCAGATGAAATGCCCAATTTCATCACCGACTACGAATCAAAATTCTGAGTTTACAAAGAACTTATGATCTATATCTTCTGTGACTAAATCACATAAATCACATACTATGCATCTCATGAACTATTTGATAATGTCCGAATATTCATGTTACCATTATTTTAGATAAGAATAAAACAACTTTATTAAACACAATATTAAGTCATACGTCATTTCTCACATACATAATATCATACATAGTATCATACAATAGGATTTAAGGGCACATATCCTAACAATCTCCCACTTGCCCTAAAGACTATTGTGCACTAATCTAACTCTCATTCCCTCCAAATGTGACTCGAAGGTCTTTTGTGGTAAAACTTTGGTAAAGGGATTTACTAGATTATTTGCACTTTCAATCTTTGCAACCACCACATCTCCAAGAGCAACAATATCTCAAATGATGTGGTACTTTCTCTTAATGTGCTTTCCTTTCTTGTGATTCCTTGAATCTTTGGATTGTGCAACTACTCCACTATTGTCACAAAATAATGTGATAGGAACTTGCTCTATTCTCACTACACCAAGATCAGAAAGGAATTTCTTGAGCCAAACAGCTTCCTTTGCCGCCTCACAAGCAGCAACATATTCAGCTTCCATGGTGGAGTCCGCAATACAAGATTGCTTAACACTCCTCCAACTTATGGCTCCACCTCCCAAGGTGAATACACATCCTGACGTGGACTTTCTGAAATCTAGATCCGATTGAAAATTTGAATCTGTATAGCCAACGGGAATCAAACCCTCACAACGGTAAACAAGCATATAATCTCTCGTTCTCCGTAAATACTTGAGAATATGCTTTACAGCTTGCCAATGTTGTGGTCCTGGATTTGATTGATATCGGCTGACCATGCCAACTGAAAAACAGATATCCGGTCTAGTACAAAGCATGGCATACATGAGACTTCCTACTGTAGAAGCATAAGGAACTTGTCTCATCATATCTACTTTCTCTTGAGTCTTAGGCCTTTGGTCATCAGACAGAGGAACTCCATGTCTGAAAGGAAGTAATCCTTTCTTAGAGTTTTACATGCTAAACCGTTCTAGAACCTTATCTATATATCCAGCTTGTGATAAGCCTAACATCTTATTCTTACGATCTCGCCAAAGCTTGATCCCTAGAATAAAGTTAGCCTCGCCCAAGTCCTTCATATCAAATTGGCTTTACAATCAAACCTTTACTGATGACATGACCCCTACATCATTTCCAATGAGTAGAATATTATCAACATAAAGCACTAGGAACATTACTACTTTGTCTTGATGTCTTTTGTATACACATGGTTCATCAAGATTTTGTTCAAAACCAAATGATTTGATTGCTTGATCAAATCTAATGTTCCATGACCTAGATGCTTGCTTAAGTCCATAAATGGACCTATTCAATTTGCATACCATATGCTCTTGGTTCTTTGCTATGAAACCTTCTGGTTGCATCATATAGATTTCCTCTTCAAGATTGCCATTGAGAAATGCAGTCTTGACATCCATTTGCCAAATCTCATAATCATAATGAGCAGCAATGGATAAGAGAATTCTGATAGATTTAAGCATTGCTACTGGTGAAAAGGTTTCCTCATAATCAATACCTTCCTTTTGAGTATACCCTTTTGCCACTAGCCTTGCTTTAAAAATTTCAACTTTTCCATCTATCCCTCTCTTCCTCTTGTAAACCCATTTGCAACCAACAGGTTTAATGCCGTTAGGCGCCGTTTCAAGATCCCAAACTTGATTGGAATACATGGAATCTAATTCTGATTTCATAGCTTGGACCCAATGATGTGCATCTATATCATTCATTGCTTCTTCATAAGTGTAAGGATCAGTTTCGGCCTCCTCTGAGATAGCCTCATAAGTCTCTCCAAGACCTATGAATCTTATAGGTGGCCTAACATTCCTCCCACTACGACGAGGCAACTGTGTACTAGACATTTCATGAGTAGTATCTTGTGGTGTATCCAATACAGCCACATCATCCCTAGTTTCAACCATTAGTTGTTCAATTACAGGTTCATTCATTTCAGCCAAGACAACTCTACTTCTAGGAGTAAAATTATTCATATAGTCATTTTCCAAGAATTTAACATTTGTACTAACAAAAACTTTGTTATCTTTATGACTATAGAATAAATAACATCTAGTTTCTTTGGATAACCCACAAGCAAACATACTTCTGATTTTGGTTCCAACTTATCAGACTTTCTTTTTAACACATGTGCTGGACAACCCCAAATGTGGAGATATTTCATACTAGGCTTACGCCCACTCCACAATTCCATGGGTGTTTTGGGAACAGATTTTGATGGAACTAAATTCAAAAGATGTATTGCTGTATCTAAGGCATAACCCCAAAAAGAAATAGGTAAAGTTAAGTAACTCATCATGGACCTAACCATTTCTAAAAGAGTCCTATTCCTTCTTTCTGCTACACCATTTTGTTGGGGAGTTCCAGGTGCAGTCAATTGGGATACAATCCCATTTTGAGTCAAGTAATCCTTGAAATCCCCAAGAAGGTATTCGCCACCACGATCAGATCGAATGGCCTTTATGTGTTTACCTAATTGATTCTCAACTTCAGCCCTAAACTCTTTGAATTTTTCAAAATCTTCGGACTTCCGTCTCATTAGGTACACATAACCAAATCTAGAGTAATCATCGGTGAAAGTGATGAAGTACTCATAACCTCCTTTTGCTTGGGTTGACATAGGACCACAAACATCCGTATGAACTAATTCTAGCAAATCTTCGGCTCTTCTACCTTTTGCATTAAAAGGTCGTTTGGTCATTTTGCCTTCCAAACAAGATTCACAAACTGGAAATTCATCAAAGTCCAATGGCTCTAAGAGACCATCTTTGATCAGTCTTTGAATTCTGTTTGGATTAATATGACCCAAACGCAAGTGCCAAAGATATGCTTCATTAGTAGAAGGAAACTTTCTCTTTAATGATTTTACATGAGAGTTATTATTTAATTCAGAATTGTATAATTCATGCTTATCAGGAGTTAAAATATAAAGACCATCCACAATATTGCCAGAACAGATAAACATTTTATCCTTCTTTATTACAATATTGTCTTTAAGGATAACACAATATTCAGTTTTACCTAAATAAGTTGCAGAAATTAAATTCCTACGAACATTAGGTACAAATAAACAGTCTTCCAATATTAAAACCCTAGTTTCAAAGCATAAATTAAACACTCCAATAGCTACAACTGAAATCCTACTCCCATCAGCCAAGGTCAGAAACAACTCTCCTTCTTTAAGTCTTCTGGTCTCCTAGAACCCCTGCAAAGAATTGCAGATATGATTAGTACAACCTGAATCCACACACCAGGAATCCGTGGAATTTTGTACCAAACATATTTCAAGAAGGAATGAAATTTTCATACCCTTATTGGCAGCCTTGAACTTTGGACAATTCCTCTTCCAATGTCTTTTCTCATCACAATGGAAACATTTTCCTTTCAGCTTCTTTCCTTTGTCGGCAACCCCTAAGACAATTTGTTTACCCTCCTGCTTAGTGAAGTCCTTCTTCTTCTTCTTCTTACCCTTGCCTTTCGACTTAGGTTGAGAAGTAGAAGCTTCACCTACATTGGCTTCAACATTAGAAGTACCAAGGATGCCTTCCGCCGCTACCAACTCATTCATTAATTCAAACAAAGAATAAATCTTTTTGTTCATGTTATAATTAAGTCTGAATTCCTTGAATGACTCCGGTAGTGACTGGAATATCATATCCACTTGGGATTCTCTATCAATATCGGCACCCAAAACTTCCAATGTATTCAGATTAGAGATCATTGTAAGACAATGTTCTCTCACTGAACTACCTTCAGCCATTTTAGTATTATAAATTTGCCTCATGATATCTTGCCTTGTAGAACGGCCTTGCTCACCAAACATCTCCTTCAGACTTAGCATAATGTCCGAAGCTAGTTCTACATCCTGCATTTGATGCTGTAGAACATTTGAGATGGACGCTAGGATGTAGCACTTGGCCATTTCATTAGATTTCTGCCAACGATCATATCATTGTTTTTCCTCAGGAGGAGCATCTAATGAAGGAAAGCTAGGACATGGTTGAGTAAGCACATATTTGTGCTCTTCAGCTGTGAGAACTATGTCCAAGTTTCTTTTCCAGTCAACATAATTGGTTCCAGTCAGTTTGTTTTGATTAAGAATGCTAACAAGTGGGCTAAATGATGCCATGTTCAAATCTGAAAATAATAAACATGAATATAATAAGTAAACTGGACATTATCAATTTAGCATATAAACATATAATATGGAACCTTAATAAAACCATAATATAATATATGCAACGACAACCCAATCCCGCAATTAATATTCCTCGGTAGCGAGGTCATACCAATCACTATGATTAAGCGAGGATTATCCTCATTATTAATGCTATCATGGTAACTCTTACCAAACAAAAATAATGTGCCGCTTATTCTTTAGCCTCAAAGTGATAATGACATAGCTCTATAGGGAGGTTAACATCATACTTAGTCTAGTGTACACCATTGTCTAGAATCAATATGAGTCATCAAGTAACTTCACGGTAGCGTGGTCACTCTTAACATAAAAACACACTTCATCTATCATTAAGAAGTTTAACCTGTAGTACCATGAATTAAACACTCTCCGTAGGGAGCAAGGCATATACGCCAAGGCGAGGTAATTAATCATACTACTATAAACCAACAATGGAGGCCGTGAGATCCAACCCTTGAATCTCTCTCTCACTAGATGTTTTAAAATAAAAGGTTTTTATCTTTTAAACATGCATAAACTAATTATACATAGCCTTGCATTTTATACTAATCACTTTTTCTTATGAAAAAGGCGTAAGAAAAAATAGTGAAAACACAAAATTTAATCACACACTTTTAAGTTTGAAAACACTTAGAAAAATTCAAATTTTCCTTCTTTCGATCGATCGAATGTGCCCCTCGATCGGTCGAAAAAATTAAACAATTCGAACTTGACCTTCTGTCTTGTTCGATTGATACTCGATCGCCTCTCGATCGATCGAAAAGAAAATTCAATCGATCGACCAGCAATCGAATATCAATCGTTCCAAAAAGATTGGTCTCTGTTTTACTCGATCGATCGAAAGTAAATTTCGATCGATCGAAACTCGTAAAACTCGAATTTCCAGAAATTCTTCTAAGGCAATTTTCAACGGTTTTGCATGAATTAACAACCATCATATGAACATGATAGACAGAGATTGATATCAAAACTGAAATCTATTGATGCTATAGCCTTAAAGATCAATTTAACATTCTTAAATTCATATTTAAACAACATCATAACATCAATATCAGTTTTTATCAAATCATAGTTTCAACAACCATGCAGAAAATTAAATGTATAATCCTCTATCAACTTGAAACTATTATCTCTAATTCCAAAACGCACAAAACATGTTATACAGGTACGAAATGAAGACCGCTCTAATACCAATGTTGGGAAATATACATGTTTGCATCGCATATAAAACATACGCAGCGGAAAATAAACGGATCTACTTCATTCGCAATTGATAACATGCACTATGTAGGTTTCAGAATATAAGAACAAGAGAGTGTACCTTGATGCGGTGAAATTCAAAACCGAATGAAGAAGTACTCGGGAAGACTTTCAATCTTCACTCCAATTCCACTTGATGCCCAAGATGTGTGGTCTCTCAATCAGTTCTATGTTTTCTAGAGAGAATATGAAAGAGTGTCTCTCTTCCTTATATTATCTTATTTATTAAAAAAAAAAACATTAAACATACAAACCATTTTATTCTATATAAAATTCTGTATGTTTCTCTTCACATAACTGATTATCTAATTGGGCTAACCTTTTGGGCCTTCCCAATTGGGCTTTAGTGTGTGGCTTTGAGTGGGACCAAAAGGGAACAAATAAGACACTAGCTCCAATGAGCCTTGGGCTTTTTTGTCAACTCTTGACAAGTCCAAAGTTACCATTAATTATATTTAATACTACTATATAAATATAATTGCACTCTAGGTCTCATTAATAAATTATATCCCAAGACTTTATTATACATGCAACCCCTTCATAAAATATTCGTAGTAATACAAAGTCATGAATATAGACTGCCACTTTGTGAATTACTACATCTTAATCCTTGAGTACCCGGTTTAATCCTTTTAAGTTATTCATCATATATTTATGAAATCCAATTTCATAAATATATACTTTAGTCTTACTAAAGTGGTTAGGCCTAATTCTCTGAATAACTGTACCCATTAAACTTATCTCAATGGAATGTTTTATATCTTCGTTAAGAGACTATGAATTCCATCTTGAGATTATATGTTCCATCAACACTAAATGTGGCTGCCCAACATACTGAGATTTTGACCGTTACTTTAGATCTTACTCCTGATATATCAAAGCAACCTACATTTCATGATCAGGTCCATTATTCTCTCAGGATTAAGAGTTCATGTGAATATAAGTCGTGAGATTTATTATTCAATTGACAGTCGTTAGGAGAATAATAAATCTCACAGCGGTCCAGTTCAGTATGTCTTAACTCTTAAAACATATCAACATATTAACTAGAAGTCACCACTTCCATGATCAAGACAAATCATCGTAGTTAATATGTTATAGTCTTCGCAGATGAAATGCCCAATTTCATCACCGACTACGAACCAAAATTCTGAATTTACAAAGAACTTGTGATCTATATCTTCTGTGACTTAATCACATAAATCACATACTATGCATCTCATGGACTATTTAATAATGTCCGAATATTCATGTTACTATTATTTTAGATAAGAATAAAACAACTTTATTAAACACAATATTAAGTCATACATCATTTCTCACATACATAATATCATACATAGCATCATACAATAGGATTTAAGAACACATATCCTAACAATTTCCTCTCTCCCTCTCGAAAAACCACACTTTCCATTTGCTCACGCTCGGAACAGAGGTCATCTAGGGCTGTTCCTTCAAAGCCATTAATTTCTCCTCTGAGAAATTAGTTGCATTGAGGGAGTGTCGTCTCCTTTTTGGCTTGGATTCCTTTAACATACCACGGTAGACTAATAGTTTTACCAGCTTGCCGTCATTTCTTGTTCATTTCTTTTTATACTTACTCCTCTTAAGTTCATCTTTGTTGTTCTCTTTATGTGTTCATTCCAATACTTATTTATTTAAAGTATGGCAAATGCATTTCCCTTATATTTATAATATACCTGTCTGCGGTAATTATTTCAAAAGGATCTGCTTGCCACAACTACGCAACATAAATTGTGACAAGTCAGGGCATAGCTTGCGCACAAGTCAGGCCAGGGTGAGTTGTAACTGGACCAGTTCGACTCTCCAATCCAGAACATTTTGGGCTTAGTACGGCAGGATGAGATAGTCCAGCCCAATGTCACAGTAGCAGCCCAAGCATCGTTACAGTCTCCATAAACTTTTTATTCTCCCCGTACTGCCATAAGCAGTTGGGTTCTGGTCACCATTAGAACCTGGGGCTAGCCATACGTGTGAAGGGTTTATGTTGCTAATTAGGAAGTAATTTTCTCCCTTTTATTCAAATATAAATAAATATATACATATATACATATATATTGTTTAGTGAAAAACTTTAGGCTAAATTACGATTCTCGGGTCTCCTGATTCCCAGTTTTCTGATATGCTACCTACAATAAGCTTCCCTCAGAAGCAGCTATTCCCTGGGTTCTTTCCACCACTCGAGTCAAGGCCTGAGTTGCCTCCCTCCTAACCAATGGCCTGAAACCTATTCCTTTGAGAAAGGTATGAACTTTATCATCTTGCTAGATTCTCAACGTCATTTTTTCATCTTGTAATGGCAAGGGTGCAGCACTACTGCTGGCTACACTTCTAGCCTCTTCTTCCATAAGGTCCTCACAATCTATGAAAAAGGTCATTGCTACCTTGGGTCTGTGCATCCTCTAGTTTGTACGCTTCCCATTCTTGATGATCAAATCACCCTTGGCCACCTTTTCATGGAATATGTTTCTCAGAGCGTAGCAGTCCATAATGTGGTGGTCACTCCTTCTGTGATACCTACAGTAAAGCGCACTTCACTTTTCCTCCTCTATTGGCTCATGTTTGCAATCAGGCAAGACCACCACGCCATCTTTCACTCAGGCTTCTAGGATGTTGTATGGCTCTTCTACCAAAAAAAAAAAAAAAAAAAAAAAAGTGGAGGAATACCACTTCTCTCTCTCTTCCTGCCCTTTCTTTAGCTCTTCTACCACAACTACTTCCACCTTTTTACTCTCCTGCTTCCAAGGTTGTCTACTGGAACTCGTGGTTTATGAAGTTAAGCACTTGGAAGGCTTCCTCATTGACATGCTTGCCCTCTTAGATGCTTCCATCAGCCTTGTAAAACTTGGGATCTGAAAGTTCTCCAAATAAGGGCGGTACTCATACATCATGCCAACAATGAAAATATCCACCAATCTTTCCTCCTCTATAGGACCATAGTATATCAATGAGAGGCCTCTGAACCTATGGATGTAGTCCAGTAACCCCTTAAATACCATTTGCCTTTCCTACTATAGATCTGACAAAGTAAGCTTTTCATCCAAAGTGAAAAACTTCTTCATAAACTGGGTAGCCATGTCATTCCAACTCAAAACTGATTCCTATCCATCTCTTTCGGGTAAGGAGGTCTCATGTCAATGTAAATAGAATTCTCTGTCTTTTTAGCCTCAAGCAAAATGACTGCAATATCCTCCCTAGTTAGGTAGGGAGATGCTTGAGGTCTCTCAAGCTATGGAGGTGCCCTTTGGTTAAGAAGTAGATCTTGGTTCTGGGGTGGAACAAGATTTGACCTTTCGGTCTCTCCCTAAGGTCCTTGGCCTCTCTTTGGGGTTTGAGGGGTGGCTGTCCATTGGCGTAAGGACTGAAACTCTTCCCACATGGTGGCTTGAGAATGCTAAAGGTCCTCAATGACTGCCACAAGGTCCCTGTTATCAAGTTGTTTGACCTTAGACGATTCTATGCCTTCAATGTGTATAGAAACATTGTCCACGCTTGGCCCTGCTTGCTGGTTTTCACTTGAACCAGCATGAGCACCTGTGTTTTTCTTTCGTGGAGGCATTGAATGGCCAAGGAGAAAGATAATCAAATACAGGATCGGAAAAAGGACAAACAGAAAATAAATAAAAGGAAAATAACCAAAGATAATCCCCTCTAGAGTCGCCAAAAATGTACGTGTAAGTTATGATGGGAAAGCCAAAAATTACCATCTCTAGGTTGTCCATAGGGGTCGTTCATGAGATAAAGGGGAAGTATTTAAGTATGTCGTCTATGAACAAAGGGGTCGTCCATAGGCAAAGTGCACAGACGACCATATGACACTTAGGAAATTAAGTGTGGATCCACTCACGTGTCTTGAGAATTCGAACCATAGAATTCAAGAGCAAGAACCAAACCCATACACATCGCCATAAATTCCTCACAAATGCTTAAATTCCTTCAGCGGTTGTAACCTCTATAGCCGTTGAGGAAGTTATGTTAGAACTCACTAATTTCCAAAAATCTTGGAGAAGTTACTAAATGAATAACCGCTCCAAGGTTCTCTATATAAAAACCGGCCTACATCAAATCAAAGTAAGTTTTTCCTGACATTATTCCCCAAAAGTTAGAACTTGATTTTTAAGAAAGAGACTAACTTAGTCATCGTAGGGGACTTGGCCGGTCTACCCCAGTCTCCTTTTGATAGTGCGTTCTTCCTTGTAACAGCCACCAGCCCATCGAAGTCGAAGCATTCAACCTACTGATTCTGTGTAGCATCAGTTGGTGCCGTCTGTGGGAAGATAAATTTGTGTTTTACAGATTGATCTTTCTTAGACAAAAGGTTGTATGGTTCGGACAAGATCAAGGGCCACAAGCCCAGGCCACCAGGAGAGCAGGGATGCTTCAAGCAATCCCAATCGCGATCGACAGTCAGCACCTGTCATGCAACCGCCTTCCATCCAACACATACAATCCATGGCAGCCGCCCTAGCAGAGTTAACTCGTCAGAACCAAGAGTTGAACAGGGCGATTGGTCTAAGGAGGCAACATCATAAAAGACATGCGGAAGAGCAATCCCAAAGTCGAGAAGATGGAAGAGAAAGCGCTGAACCTGAAAACCAATCGAGAGGCACTACTCCGCGGAGGGTGCCACATTTGGAGAGGGAGATGGATCAAATGAGGAAGGTTATGGAAGAAATAAGGGAGAACATGAGAAGGATGAATCCAGTGGATGACCTAGTTCACCGAACAGACTCTCCTTTCACGGCTTCCATCAATAGTCACCCCTTGCCTCCAAAGTTCAAAATGTCTTCCTTGAACTTGTATGATGGAACGCGAGACCCATATGATCACATTGCAACGTTCAAAACTACAATGCATCTTCAGGGGGTTCTAGATGAGATTATGTGTAGGACCTTCCCTACAACCCTTAAGGGACCAGCGAGAGTATGGTTCAGCAAGATACCCCCTAATACGGTGGGTTCTTTTAAGGAATTGAGTAAGCTGTTTGTCAACAATTTCATCGGGAGATAGAGACATAAGCGCTCCTCGTCTAGCCTTTTGACCATAGAGCAAAGGGAAAATGAAAGTTTACGGTCCTTTATTACCCGTTTCAATAGAGAAGCTCTCACGGTAGATAAAATGGACGACAAGCTGTTATTGGCTGCCTTCCATAATGGAGTCAATTCGGATTTGTTCATCCATAAACTCTATGAGCAGGAACCCCAAACCATGGCTGAACTCGTCCATTCAACCCATAATTTCATGAATACAGAGGATGCGATTATAGCCTAGAAGAGAAAAAAAAAAAATAGAACGTATGGAGTCCAACCCCCCTTGTCATCCCGAACGGGGCCCTCGTCCAAAGAAGGCTCGGATAGGGGAGAGAAGAAAGAATGAGATAATAGAAAGACGAGCTCGTCCTCAGGAAGAAGTCAAAACTACACACCCTTAAATACCCCACTTGATTAGGTACTCATGCAAATCAAGGATGATCCTTCCTTGAAGTGGCCGGAGAAGATGAAGGGAGACCCCAACAAACGCAACAAGAATAAATATTGTCTCTTCCATAGAGATCACGGGCATGACAAGAACGAGTGTTATAACTTGAAGCAGCAGATGGAGAATCTCATTAGACAAGGAAAGTTAAGGCATTTCGTTAGAAGGGATCACAAAGACGAGAAGTTGAAGGGAAAAATGGAAGAATCATCACGACCCCCACTTGGAGAAATAAGAGTTATCATAGGGGGAACTTCGGCGGGACAGTCTTCTAAGTCAAAAAAGGCGTATCTCAAGGTGGTGCAAAACGTCCAGCTTTCTAGACGATCTCCAAGGACAAGAGGGATAGACAAGCCAGCTATTTCATTCACGGATGAGGAAGGTGAAAGAATCCATCACCCACATGACGATGCAATTGTCATTACCTTACTCATCACGGATTATAGGACAAGGAGGGTGTTGGTGGATAATGGAAGTTCAGCAGATATATTGTATTACTCCGCTTTTCAGCAGATGAGGCTAGGATGAGATAAGCTTCGTCCAGTATGTTCACCATTGGTAGGATTTGGATGTAGGAAGGTGCAACCTGTAGGCACCATTACTTTACCTGTAGTAGTGGGATCATACCCACAACAGATAGCCAAGGGAGTGAATTTCCTTGTGGTGGATTGTTCATCTTCCTACAATGCCATCATTATAAGACCAACTTTAAACAATTGGAAGGTAGTAATATCTACCTACCACCTGTCAGTCAAATTCCCTACGGAGTACGGAATAGGACAAGTGCAAGGAGATCAATTAGCAGCAAGGGAGTGTTATTTAGCTATGTTAGCTATGGACAAGCACATGCAGGCAATGAGCATTGAGGAGAGAAGGGTTGTCGCAGAGCCCACCGAAGTGCTGCAGGATATTCCTTTTGATGAAGGTAATCCTGAAAAGTTTATCAGAATTGGAACAGGTGTGAAAGAGAAGACAAAAAAGACCTCGTTCAATTCCTCAAGAAGAATATCGATGTTTTTGCATGGAGTCATCACGACATGCCAGGAATTGATCCAAGTGTAATCACTCATCGTTTGAATGTAAACCCCTCCTCCAAGCCTATTCGTCAGAAGAAGAGGGTGTTCGCCCCCGAGCAAGATAATGCCATCAAGAAAAAGGTCCAGAAGTTAACCATAGCACAGTTTATCCAGGAAGTCTATTACCCGGATTGGTTAGCCAATGTTGTGATGGTGAAGAAGGCAAATGGCAAGTGAAGGATGTGCGTAGACTTCATGTATTATATTGCTCTATAGTGGGCATGCGCTGTGTTAGGACATTGCCTCTCGATAGACCTCAAATGTATGTATTATTGCCCCATAATAAGCTTGGACTGTATTTCAACATTGCCTCTTGATAGGCCTTAGATGTATGTATTATTGCCCCATAGTGGGCCTAAACTGTATTTGGACATTACCTCTTGATAGGCATCAGACATATGTATTATTGCCATATAGTGGGCCTAGACTTGTATCTTGGACACCGCCTCTCAATAGGCCTCAAATGTATGTATATCAGATTATGTAGCATTTATGGGCTTGTAACACCAAGCTTTTCATTTATAAACTATTGCATCCTTAGGATAAACGATTAACTTTCATTAGCTTGTGCCTCATATCAATCTTGCATCTACTTGCATACCATGTCGCATCTGCTTGCATATTGTATCGCATCGTATCCCAATAGATTTACCAATAAATTTTTAAAAAAATAAAAAGGGATTCACTAGAGAGAACAGAATCAGGAGATTGCATAAAAACTACCCTAGTGTAGATTTTATGTGGTCTCAAACATGAGAGAAAACATTCTCGGCAGGACAAACATGATATTGCAGTCAAAGCCATAATCTTGAGCATACCAAGAGGCAAAAATTGTCCAAAATGTGCAAAATAAAATTGTCCCTGTGTAGATTTTGCGTGGTCTCAGACATGAGGAGTTAGCTTAGAACATAATCAAACTCGTACTAGATGATCATATCGTGATGGACTCCTCTAAAACTTCCCCAAAGGGATCTTTTCAACCCTGCCTAATGGTGGTAAACATTGACCGGACTTGGTTATCCACTGATTCGACTGGTCTTCCAAAAATTCCCCAAAGGAATTGCATGCAGGAATTGTTGGAAAAATACATGTTTGTATCACATACAAAAAATACGCAGCGGAAAATTAACGGATTTACTTCATTCGCAATTGATATCATGTACTATGTAAGTTTCAAAATTTAAGAGCAAGAAAGCGTACTTTAGTGCGGTGAAATTCAAAACAAAAGATTAGAAGTACTTGGGAACACTTTTAATTTTCACTCCAATTCCACTAAATGCCAAAGAAGTGTGGTCTCTCAATCAGTTTCCAAGAAGAGAATAAAAGTGTGTCCAACACACACATACAAACTATTTCATTCCTTATATGATCTTAATGAAAAAACTTATGAAATTCTGTATGTTTCTCTCCTTATATATAACTGATTATCTAATTGGACTAGCCTTTTGGGCCATTCCAATTGGGCTCTAGTTGTGACTTGGAATAGGACCGAAAGGGAACAAATAAGACTCTAGCTCTAATGGGCTTTGGGTTTTTCTGTCAACTCTTGACAAGTCCAAAGTTACCATTAATTATATTCAATACCACTATATGAATATAATTGCACTCTAGGCCTTAATAATAAATTATATCCCAAGACTTTATTATACGTGCAACCCCTTCATTAAAATATTCATAATAAAACAAAATCATGAATGTTGACTACCACTTTGAAGATTACTACATCTTAATCCTTGAGTACTCAGTTTAAACCTTTATGTTATTCATCATATATTTATGAAATCCAATTCCATAAATATATACTTTAGTAACTCCTTACTAAAGAGGTTGGGCCCAATACTCTAAATAACCAAACCCATTAAACTTATCTCAAGAGAATATTTTCTATCTCCGTTAAGAGATTATGAATTTCATCTTGAAAATATATATTCCATCAACACTAAATGCGGCTGCCCAACATACTGAGGTTTTGATCGTAACTTATACATCTCACTCCTGATATATCAATGCAACCTACACCTCATGATCAGGTCCATTATTCTCTGAGAATTTAGAGTTGATATAAATAGAAGTCGTGAGATTTATTATTCATTTGACAGTCATTAAGAGAATAATAAGTCTCACAGCGGTCTAGTTCAATATGTCTTAACTCTTAAAACATATCAACATATCATTTAGAAGTCTCCACTTTCATGATCAAGACAAATCATCTTAGTTGATATGTTATAGTCTTCACAGATGAAATGCCCAATTTCATCACCGACTACGAACTAAGATTCTGAGTTTACAAAGAGCTTGTGATTTATATCTTCTATGACTTTTCATATAAATCACATATTATGCATCTCATGGATTAAGATAATGTCCCATTAGTTCATTTATAGATAGTCTCATATAATTAAAAAAATTTAATTATTTATGACAAGCCAATAAATTATTTTTTAGGGTCTAAATCCCAACAGGAATTAACTTCTGCGATTATCACCTCAAACTGGATGAACTAACATTAAAAAGGAAATGGCTTGGCACAATTCCAACATATACCTCGAAGATGCGGGTTGAATTGACCCTTGAACTGGGTTTTCTTACAAACTTCCTCGAAGAAATTTCATGCAGGAATTAACCTTTGCAATCTTTAAATCAACTTGGATAAACGAACATTAAAAAAGGAAACGGCCTTGGCACAATTCCAACATATACCTTGAAAATGTGGGCTGAACGGACCCCTGAACCGATTTTTCTTACAAGCTTCATCAAAGGAATTCCATGTAGGAATTAACTTCTGTGATCTTCATATCAAATTGGATAAACCAACATTAAAAAGGAAATAGCCTTGGCATAATTTCGACATATATCCCGAAGATGCAAGCTGAAACGACCCTTGAACAAGGTGAACTGGGCCCTACCAATGAGGTTCAAGATATTATGAGGTAAAGGACGAGATGCATAAAAATAAACTGCCCCAGAGTGAATATTGTGTAGTCTAGATTTGAGCAAAAAAACACTCTGAATAGGCCGGTTCGCTGCTGAACCACCCGATCACCACTGTTGGTGCAAAAATCGAGGGAATCGAACCTCCAAAGTTGTTCAAAACTTCCCGATTTTAAAAATCCAGTGATCAAAAACATGTGGGTATGTGCCGGGGAGCCAAAATGGGCTCAGCAAGTGTCCCAAGATCCGGCGGCACTTTAGGGTGCATTAGCCTTGAAAGGCGTGCATAAAGGTCTGGGCACCCCCCAAATCTCCCATAGTCTGGTCTTCGATTTTCTGTGTCGTCTTCTACCCATTTTCTTCATCAAAAACGTCTAAAAACACCATTTTCTTGCATTTTGTTGCACTGATCAACATCTAAACACTGTATTTTCTCATATCAGACCAGGGATGTGCTTGGGCTGAAATCTTATGACACAGTTGTGGAGCTTGAGAGGTAGATATTCCCTAAGAGGGAGCTCAAGAGGTGGTGGGCTTCATATATCTTCCAAGGATCGGGATTACATCAAAAAGTTCCTTGGAGATGCCACTGCACTATTACACACTCCTCTAGATTGACACTTATTGGAGGCCGTAGTCACTTCTTGGGATCCTGCTTTGGGATGTGTCACAATTGGGGACATGGATTTGGTCCTTACTTTCGAGGAGTATGACCGTTTTCTTTCTTTGTCTACCCTTGTGGATTGGGTTTATCAGCCACCTATTTGGCCTCGCTATCGCAAGTGGTTGGTAGAGCTACTAGGCTTGAAGACGCCTGTAGTAGATATTCTTACTTAGAATGGGAGTGGGTTAAGAGGTAGCCTATCCTTGGATTTTTTTAATTTGCCGATTCAGCCTAGTTGAGTGCCCCGTTGCCTACAGAGGAGACTTTGTGGATCTGAGAGAGTGTTGGACTTCTTATAGGCGCCAGCCCTTTGTGATTGCCTACTTCGGCTTAGTGCTATTCCCTTCCCAATCGGGTTCTATCAGCTTTGCAGTCCTACCCCTGTTGAGTACTCTACCTCATAGTACTTCATTTGTCCCCTCTCGTCTCTCTAAGACCATTCAGACTCTTTCTTCATGTTAGGAGGCGGGTAGTGGTAGGCTTGGTTGTTGTGTGAACATGTTGCAATTGTGGTTTTGTAGTCATATGAGTGCGATTTCTAGGGCATAACCCGTAAGGTTTTTGAGGAGAAATAGGATCAAAACCATTGTAGCTATTGACCTTCCTCTTACTGGGGATACCACTGCTTGGTTGGGGTATTTGTTTGGCTTGGGTCCCACTGACTGAGTATGGAGAGTCAAGTGGGAGTTACCAAATGTCAGGGTTGGACTCATTGCACTGATTTGCTTGGCATCCCGCTGATGGGCATTTGTGGTTGCACAAGATATTACCCGGGTATGGCTATGAGGCTCGATGGTACTCAGCACGTCCGTCGACTTAGTGTTCTTACTAACATCACTTGTGAGTATGGGCTCAAGGATATAGATACAGTTGTGATAGAGCGCACTTCTGGTTTTTAGTAGGGACACAAGTCGACTATTTACTATTCCACTTGTCCTAGAGATGACTATAAGTGGTCTAATACTGAGTTCAGAGAGTGGAGAGCCATTAGGGATCCATGCTTCATCATTGACTTGTCAGTACTTGATCCACTTGATCCTAGACTTCCAGCTGATATATTGAGGGATTACACCCTAGTGTTTGAGGTTAGAGTTGAGAGTACCCTTAGGAGGTTGAAAGAGTGCCTAGTAGAGGCTATTAGAGATAGGGACTACTGCAAGAAGGCCTTTGATGCTGTTATAGAGGACTTTGACGAGATAGGGGAGACCTATGAGTCCTAAGCTCGCTGCACTTCGGTCAGAGCTCTCGCAGAGGGGTTAAATCTCTTCATCCACAGATATTGAGTGTACTCAGCTGAGATCTCTAGTTACGAGTCTGGAGAGTGAGCTGGCAGATCTTACTCAGAGATTCACAGTCTTGAGACAATCCAGATATAAGGAGAGAGCCATAGTAGAGGCTAGCCATGTTGAGGCGAGTAGTAGGGTTGATGATTTAGAATTGAGGCTAGTGCAAGATACATCCTACATTCATTCTCATTCATTCTGCTTTAAGCCTTGAGTATAGGCTAGCTGATGAGCCTAGTAAGCCACAGTTGGCATTTAATCGTCTTCAGGCTAAGGTAGCCGAGAAGGAGAAGGCATTGAAAGTCTCCACTGCTAAGATTAGCACATTACAAGTTCTGCTTGATACGAAGAGGCAGAGTTGCACCTTAGGTCCTAGTTTAGAGAGGGAGCTGGTCCGATTTTTCCATTCATATGCCAGACACAACGAGATTGCTAGAGATCTTGGTTTTGATGCTAGAAGCTTGCTTCGTACCCATTTCTCAGATGATCCGATTCTGCCCATCGGCTTTAGGAGGCTATGCGAGGCGGTGTCAGACCGTTTAGGCCATGTTTGACTTGCTTGAGTATGTTCTGCTTCTTTTATTTCTGCACATGAGCTATGTAGTTAGTATTCCACCATACATGGAAAGGTCCTTCGTAAATTGCTAGGAAATTACATAAAGCCTCCAACTTTTGGGTATTTAAAGCATAGTCTAGTTTGTAAGGCATGCTTAAAAAACAGAAAGAATGTGGAAACAGAGATGTTTATGTATATATATGGATCATTAGATGATGTTTATGCTTTTGATCCTTGTGTTGGGAAAAAAAAAGAAAAAGAAACGAGAGATGCATTAAAACATAGAAAGGCACAAGACAGTCACGTTTAATGAATGTGTGCAAATACTTGAAAATGCAAGAACATACAAATATAATGGTAAAGATAAGTCTATGCATATCACTATCTCAGGTTCTAAAGGATACATCCTGTCCTAGAAATATCTTTCCCATTCCCATTGGGGTACACCTTCAACTGGTGTATGCCACAAAATCCTTAGCACAGAGGGCCATATACATTCAAAACATAGATATATCCTTCAAAAATCCTAGGGCACCCATATATCTTCATCTTGAAAAGGGTTCATATTTCCTTCTAATGTTTATCACAACTCAAAGTAGATTCAAAGAACTTATTGATTTTTCTTTTAAAATGTGTTTGGGCTAGAATTGGCTGCCTACGTACCTCTACTAGGAAGGATCTGTTGGAAAAATAAATGTTTGTATCGTATATAAAACATACGCAGCAGAAAATTAACGGATCTACTTAATTCGCAATTGATAATATGTACTATGTAAACTTTAGAATTAAAGAACTAGGGAGCGTCCCTTGGTGCGGCGAAATTCAAAACCAAATATTAGAAGTACTTGGGAACACTTTTAATCTTCACTCCAATTCCACTTGTGCCCAAGAAGTGTGGTCTCTCAATCAATTTATATAAATGTGTTCAAGGGAGAATAAGAAAGTGTCCAACACTCACATACAAACCATTTCATTCTCTTACTAAATTCTGTATGTTTCTCTCCTTGTAACTGAATATCTAATTAGGCTAGTCTTTTGGCCTTTTCAATTGAGTTTTAGTATGTGGCTTGGAGTGGAACCAAAAAGGAACAAATAAAACTCTAGCTCTAATGGGCCTTGGGATTTTCTGTCAACTCTTGACAAGTCCAAAGTTACCATTAATTATATTTAATACCACTATATAAATATAATTGGACTCTAGGCCTTATCATATACTATATATAATAGCAGAAGCTTTTTCCTGCAATTAAGGAAGTGTTGCCATGTAGGAAAGGTGACCCCTTAAAATTCTGTCACGCGTAAGTTAAAATAGCGATAAATTATGTTGGTTGTCAATCTAGGCAACGTTTAAAAGCCTCTCATTATAAATAACAAAAAAATAACCGGTTAAAATTAAAGATACACGGAAATAGAAATAGAGAGGCGATGAAAGAGAGAGAGAGAGGTGACGAGGAAACAGGGAAAGAAGCAGAGAAGGAGAAAAGAAAATAGAAAAAAAAAATCTTGCGATATAGAGATGAGAAGGAGACAGAGTTCGTACGGCCGGCCAGCTATCACCATCATCTTCTCAACACCGTTCGTCCCTCGCCGGACTTAGGCTACCGGAACCGGCACCGGTAACCTGAAGGTGCACGCAGGATTTGAGATACGGACATAGAGAGAGAACTATCACTGGTAAGTTTTTTTTTCTTTTTTTCATTCTTTCTTAGATCTGGGAATGAAATATGAATTAGTTTTGAGAAATTTGGTTGGATTGATTTGTATTTAGGTATTTAGGTTACAATAGGTTTTGATTTGATTATTTTGATTCGATTTAGTTTCTCAGAATACTAAAAACTTTTGAGAGTATTTGGATTCAATTAATTTTGTGTTTGATTTGGTTTAATTTTAGGGTATTTATAATTGGCTTTGGATAATCAAGGTTTAGAGGCCAAAAGTCCGAGAACGGTAGAGAGAGAGTCGGTTAGACACAAGGTGCAGAGAGATCGACCAATTGGAGATTTTTTTGCAAGAAGAGGAAGAATAATAGTTAGACTGTTAAGTTAATGCACCATGGATTGAGAGAGGGGCGCCACCACAAGTTTTGTTATCACCATAAGCCTCCACCCACTATTAGACTTCCAGAATCGCTACCGGTAAAGTTCTTTTTTAAACTAAAAAATTAAGGGTTTTTGGTTTTTATTTGGAGAATCAATTGGGGGTTAATTATGATTTAGATTAGTATTTTGGGTAAGGTTTGGTTTTGATTAAGGGATTTTGGTTAGAGGAAGTTTAGTTTTTAGGGTATTTGGCTTGGCTCAATGTTTTGGGTATTTAGAATTGATTTTGAATAATTTGGGTTACTTTGATTTTGAGTTCACATAAAATGCAGATTTGCTTTGTTACTCAAAGCACAAACCTTTGAGCAATCAAAACACACTATAGTTTTATATTAAATTTTAAAGTTTTTGTGTTTATTTTTTCTGAATGGTCCCTTTTTTAAAGCCATTGGAACTATGTAGATTAATCTTGAACCACTGTGAGTATTGTTAAGAATGTACCTTCATTTGAAATTGAAATTGAAATTGAAAAGAGAGATAAATTAGAGAAGAAGATAACTATTTGAAATGGTAATTTTGGACCTAACTCTATCCAAGTTGCATTGGCAAGTGTATCTGCTTTATAGATATAGTTGTATTCCTAACTTATTGTAGAGAAACTTAGTACAAATTATATTTGCTATGATGGATTGCACCAGTTTCATTTAACAACTCCTTATGGTGATTGTTAGGAAACATTATCTAGGACATTAGGTGAACTGCCATGTTTCTTAAATTCTTCTCCTATTGCTTTCTTTCTCTGCCACATATCTTTGCTTTGTTCATTATATGCATGTACATTTTAAAAGCATAAGGCTACACCAGTGTTGGGAATCTTAATACATCATTAAGACCGATGTAAAATAAAGCAGAAGGGCTGCCTTGATTGTTAGTTTTCATGCCAACGCCAGCCTTAGACAGCCAGAACCATAGGCAAACACACCATTAGATCGTTGAAACCTCCACCAGGAAAGGTTTTTTTTTTTTTTTACCCTTTTTAGATTTGGGTTAAAATACGACTTAGTTTTGGACATTAGGTGATTGTTAGGAAACATTATCTAGGACATTAGGTGAACTGCCATGTTTCTTAAATTCTTCTCCTATTGCTTTCTTTCTCTGCCACATATCTTTGCTTTGTTCATTATATGCATGTACATTTTAAAAGCATAAGGCTACACCAGTGTTGGGAATCTTAATACATCATTAAGACCGATGTAAAATAAAGCAGAAGGGCTGCCTTGATTGTTAGTTTTCATGCCAACGCCAGCCTTAGATAGCCAGAACCATAGGCAAACACACCATTAGATCGTTGAAACCTCCACCAGGAAAGGTTTTTTTTTTTTTTTACCCTTTTTAGATTTGGGTTAAAATACGACTTAGTTTTGGACATTTTGATGGATTTGTATAGGTTTAGGTATGTGTGTTAGATTTAGTTTTGTTCTGGATTTTGGTCTTCTTGGTTGCTACTATTATGGTTCCATGGTTGGTACTGCTTTGTTCATTATATGGCAGCCTTGAAAATTTTTTTTTTCTCCTAATTTTCTAGGGTGTTGTTATTTTATCTTCTCCTTTTTTTTTCTTATATCTGCATATGGGATTTGATGATCTGCGCATGTAATTACATTTTTTGAATTTTATAGGCCTTGAAGTTTGAATGAAAATGAGCTTAATAATCTCATATTGAATTCATTATATCATTTTTTATTTTATTTTATAGGCTAAGCAGGCAGCTATTCTTTGATGATAACTTGATATTATCCAACCAACTAATGTGAGTGCTCGTAGGGTGTGTATGTGTGTATGTATCTATATCTATCATACACACATTGAATCCCTATATTTACTTGAAATTAAAAGTTATTGTTTGGCTCATATATGCAACACTATTCATTCTAAACAAAGAAATGGATTACTTTACTTTAACTTGGTTGATTCAAGCAAAATTTATAAATTGGTCATCCTTATGTTTATAAAATTTTTTGAACGGTTTAGATATATAAAGAATATGATTATTATACATAAAAGGGAATTTTATAAGGCACCACTGCATCATTGTTTTGCCCTATATATGTATGAAGAACTATGGCATGGTGTTGCACTAATAAATAATAATCTTAGTTGGCCCTCACCATTCTTTTACTATATATACATATGTTCTTCTATTTTTGTTTCTTTTTTATTTTTTTTCCCGGTTGGTTGATGAGGAAGGGGATGAAATCTTGATTTTGTTCTGAATTTGGTTTATTGTCCAGATGATGGCACTTACACTATGAAAAAAGTTTTGATTCAGAATACTGAACAGTTGGAGTTGGTGAGGGAGGAGATCCGTGTTTCCTCACTATTTAGTCATTCCTATCTGCTTCCACTTCTTGGTCATGCTATCATTTCTGTTAAGGTAATCAGCCAGAGTAATTATTCCTATTTAATTTACAATTGTTATTCATATTATTTTCTTAATATAAAACTTGACACTTACAGAATTGTTACATGACTATTACTTTGGTTGGATAACTTTAGTATAAAATTGATGGTATCACACCGTAGTTTCTCCTTCTTCTTGGTATTCTTCATTAAATGGTTGCTCTTGCTTCTTACGTTCCAATTTTCTTTGCCATTACTACATCTCTCTCTCTCTCTCTCTCGCACCCTCTTCTCTTCATCAAAGTTAAACCCCCTCAAATGAGACTACCAAATAAAAGGGAAGATAATCATTACTCAGGAAGAAAGAAAACAAGATCTTGACGGCTAAAAGAGACTATCATAGATAAAAAAAAAGAAGCAATCTTCAAAGGTCAGGCTTGACTTGCTTTAAATTGAAGGTCAATGATTCTTCTTTCAAATTCGAATGTGCCACTATATTTATGCAATTGTTTTATCCCTTTATTTGCATATTTAATTTGGAAGATCAACTTCATAAAAAGAAAAGAATGGTTGCAGGTCACATGTTTAATGAATATATCTTTAGGAATGTGATTTGTAATCCTTTGACTCTTTTTTTTTTTCTCATCCTAGGCTCATTCCCACTCCATCTCTTACTATCTCTCTCCTTCCCAAATCTGATTTTTATTAATTCCTTGCTCTCTCTCTCTCTCTCTCTCTCTCTCTCTCTCTCTCTTTGTGTTTTTTTTAGATTAATGAAAATCTTGAACCTTCGCCAAGTCCATTGGTTTAGGCCCCCACTTGGTCTCAAGCCCATGTACCTAAGCTCAACAAAAAAGTAATGCATATTTCTTGATAACGGTTATTGTGGTAGAGCACAGTTGGTGGCTTTGATTTTATGTTCTAATTCAAAATAAGTTGAATATCTGCAGTGTTCTATATAAATTCTTTTGGTATTTTGATTATATGTTATTGACTTATTGTTGCATGCCATATGTTAATTGAAAATTTCTTTTTGACGTGATATGTGAAATTTCATATTTATATAAGCCATGTTCTTCCCATTTTGTGACACTATTTCAGGTTGATTTTCTTGAAAACTTTTTTTTGGTTGGAACAAAGATTATGGTGGTTCAATTCAACTTATATCAAAGTCTTGACAAAATGGGTAAAAGGGATTTGGCTAATTAGTTAAAGGAATTTTTACACATTAAATTAGCCAAACAACTCAAATCTTTGGTCTATCTTATCACTTTACATGTTTAAGATAGATTCAATGCAAAATTAATGCAGAATTGCAAGGGTTAAATACAATGGATTGGTTGAATTGATTTTTTTTCTCTACATATTTTTCCAATCAATATATTTTCTTCATTAACTTTTTTGTCATTAAACTTGTAGGAAAATTTTAGAAGGGAAGGAAGAAGAGGTGGTGAAGGAACTTTTTGTGATAGCGTGGATGTTGTGCAATTAAAGAAATTAATGGCTTTTCAAATAATAGTACAAATTGTCCGGTGTGATGGCCAAAGAGGCCATATGTTTTGCTGCAAGAGATGTCCTTCAAGATAAACTTTGATGGAGCAATGTTTAAAGAACAAAGCACATTTTGAGTAGGAGTTTTTTTATGAGGTGATAATTGGTAGCTCATTGCCGCGTTGAGTTGCAAAGGGAGAGCAATTATGGATCTGGAGGAGACAGAACTAGCAGCAATTGGCCAGGCTATTAATTTTTCAATTGGAATAGGCGCAAGAGATATCATCTTAGAGGGAGATTTAGCAAGTTTTTTTGACAAGATGTGATATGAGGAAGAAGAGTTCATGCTAGAAGCTATGGTGGAGGAAGCAATATAAAGAATGAATCTATTCAAACCATGGAAGGTAAAACAGTTCTAGGTGAGAGACGAATCAGCATGCGTATTTATTGGCGTGACTTACTTATTGATTGGCTAAACACTGATGTAATGAATATGAATAGTATTTAATACAAGTTATCTTTGATTAGTTTAAGGAGAAAAAAAAAAAAGATCAATACCCCAACAAACTCTCTCTCTCTCTAAAATGCTTCCAAAGAAGAAAAGTTTCAGTTGCTCCATATACTCCATGGTGGTTTTGATATATGATTCTATGTTTTTCACTTTGTATTTCATTTGTTTTGACTCTTTTTTTTTTTAAATATTATTATTGTTACCTTTTCATTGATTTGTTTTCTTTTATCCTCTATGGACAAATGCACTTCCAGTGTGGACCCTTATGATCACTATTACATTTGTAGAAGTTTTTATGTCAATATCAATTTCCAATCATTAGATTTATCTGTATGTTGCACCCTAAGCATGTAATAATTCTAATAATTATTGCAAAAATAGGCAGGAGGATGATTACTAATTTACAGCCAACACTTTGGTTCACTTACACTTCTAATACATGTTGCATTGAATGATTTATTATGAAAATTACTGATTTTCTCAAAATTTGCTATAACCTTGGTGTTTTTTTTTCTCCTAGGGGATATTAAAAATAAGCAAAAATGCGGGTTTTGGGTTGTCACCCTTGACGTACTCATAAAGCATGATACTGATTAATAAGTTCTCTTTTACAGAGTTTTTATCAAAGTAAATTCTTAAATTACCTATCTATGGCTTTCTTTTTGGTGTTTTGTCAAAGTTACATTGACACTTATGGCTTTTGTAAACTCCACATAATGATTGGGATTCAAAGTTTTGAAGTCCTATCAACTATGACTTTTTTCGACATGCTTATCAATATTTGATAAGCATAAGAGCATTGATAGGCTTAATCAATGAAGCAGGAACCTATGTTGCAACTCAAAGTTTGTGCCATTTATCTTTCTTTTTATATTTATATTTTTTTATAGAAGCATCTTTCACAGGTGCCATTTTAGTTTTAGCAAACTTAACAATTTAAAATATGATTATTAGGTTCATATTCTTTGTATACTAATCTTAACAAATTATATTTACTCTATTTTTAATAACATGTAATATAATTGAAACTAATTCTTTAAGCATTAAATCACATACTGAGTATTATGCATGGTCATAAAGATAATTTATTACAAAATAGTTTAAAATAAATAAATTTATGTCGTGCCCGTGCATTGCACGAGAACATGAGCTAGTTAATAAATTATATCTCAAGACTTTATTATACAAACAACCCCTTCATAAAATCTTCGTAATACAAAGTCACAAACGTAGACTTCCACTTTGAAGATTACTACATCTTAATCCTTGAGTACCCGGTTTAATCCTTTAAGTTATTCATCATATATTTATGAAATCCAATTTCATAAATATATACTTTAGTAACTTCTTACTAAAGTGGTTTGGCCTAACACTCTAAATAACCAAACTCATTAAACATATCTCAAGGGAATATTTTATATCTCTGTTAAAAGATTATAAATCCATCTTGAGAATATATGTTCCATCAACACCAAATGTGGTTGCCCAACATACTGAGGTTTTGATCGTGATTTTAGATCTCACTCTTGATATATCAAAGCAACCTACACTTCATGATCAGGTCCATTATTCTCTCAGGATTAAGAGTTGATATAAATAGAAGTCGTGAGATTTATTATTTATTTGACAGTCATTAGGAGAATAATAAATCTCACAGCGATTCAGTTCAATATGTCTTAATTCTTAAAACATATCAACATATCAATTAGAAGTCTCGACTTCCATGATCAAGACAAATCATCTTAGATGATATGTTATAGTCTTTGCAGATGAAATGCCCAATTTCATTACTAACTACGAACTAAAATTCCGAGTTTGCAAAGAACTTGTGATTTATATCTTTTGTGACTAAATCACATAAATCACATACTATGCATCTTATGGACAATATGATAATATCCAGATATTCATGTTACCATTATTTTAGATAATAATTAAACAACTTTATTGATTACAACATTAAGTCATACATAATATCATACACAATGTCATACATAGTGTCATACAATAGGATTTAAGGGCACTAATCCTAATAGGATCAAGTCATCACGTAATTCAACTGAACATTATATATTTTTAATTGCCCTAACTTTTGCCTAGACCACCTTTTCAAGTTTTCAATCTAGAGGGCTTCCTCACACTCTATTTTTTGCTTTCCTTTTGCATAGACCGCCCTTTTGGATTTTCAATCTAAGTTTTCGTATTTTTTATATTTTTCTTTTTGTTACACACACACACACACACACACACACACACACACTTTTTTTGAATACATGAAAAATAAAAGGGGTTGCACTTAGGAACTCCATGAAGCAAAGTACTGTATAACAACATCAGAATTGGTCGGCACATTGAAATCATGTCCATAAAATCAAGGCTTCTCCAGAGAATGCCTTCTTCACCACATATGGGCCCTTGTAAGTTAGGGCAAACTTTCCTTTATGATTAAGCATTGCCTGGTTGCACTTTTTTAAGACTAAGTCGCCTTTTTCAAAGACTCTAGGTCTAACCTTCTTATTGAACGTCCACTCTACGCGACATTGGTACAACTGTCTATGGCACATTTCAGTCATGCACTTTTCATCTATAATGTTTAATTGTTCGTATCAGGATTAAGCTCATTCAGCTTTTGATAGCTCCATCTATGACAAGATTCTGAGAGACGGGAACTCTACCTCTGTAGGGAGGACGACTTCCAAGCCATAAACCAAAGAATACGGGGTTGGACCCGTTGAAGTATGAAAAAAAGTGCGATAAGCACACAAGGCAAATGGCAAATACTCGTGCCAATCCTTATAGGTATCTGCCATCTTCACTAAGATCTTCTTTATATTCTTGTTGGTTGCTTCTACTGTGCCATTCATCTAAGGACGGTAAGGAACCAAATTCTGAGTCTCAATCTTAAACTATTGGCAAAGTTTTTCGATCATTTTTAATTCAGATTCTTTCCATTATCTATAAAAAGCTCTCCTAGTACGCTGTAACGGCAAATGATATTTTTTTTTTCAAAAATCGAGCTACGATCGCCTGGGTAATGCTTCTATGGGAAGCGGCTTCCACCCACTTGGTAAAGTATTTGATGGCCACTAAAATATACTTATGCCAATTTGAGAATTTCGGAACCACAGGTTCGATTACATCCATACCCCAGGCGAAAAAAGGCCCTGGCGCTGCTAAAGAGTGTAGGGGTTGGGGAGGAACACTCTTCCTATTTTGATAGATTTGGAAACAATGACACGTCCTCACATGCTTATAGCAATCATTCTCCAATGTGAGCAAATAGTAACCGGCTCTCATATTCTTCCAGGCCAATAAAGGTCCACTAGCATGGGCTCCAAGCAAGCCCTCATGTATCTCTTCCATCAAATAGTTAGGCTCAGTAGCATTTATGCATTGAAGAAAAGTTGTATTATGGTTCCTCTTATACAGGACTTCCTCGATCAAGAAAAACTGGCACGTCATGCGCTTGATGAAATTCTTCTCACTATCTGTAGCCTCACACGGGTATTCACCATCCTTAATATAAGCTTTGACGTCGTAGTACCATGTTTTTCCATCAATCTCGAGTTCAACATTCATGCATTCTTCAATGTTGATGCAATAGGCTATTAAACTGTAGATATGCGCAATTTTGCATCTCATCTCCTTCTGCCAACTTAACCATGCTGGCTATGCTTGCTAAGGCATCAACGAATTGATTGTGTTCTTGAGGCAAATAAGCAAATGTAATGTTCTGAAACTTCGGTAACAAGTGGTTAACACATCTCTGATAGGGAATCAACTTGGTGTCATGGGCTTGCCACTTTCCCTCTATTTGGGAGATGATTGACAAGGAATCACAAAATACCCTCAAACCATATGCACCAAACTCCAAGGAAACTTGCAAGCCTACTATGCACGCTTCGTATTATGTTACTGTTCATGTAGTCGAAATTCAACTTGATTGATATAGGAATTTGTTGGCCCTTTGGGGATACCAGAACTGCTCCCTCTCCTTTTCTAGTGGTATTGGCAACTCCATCAAAATATAGCTTCCAACACCACGGCTCCACATAGCTTGGTTCTGGCTCTATTGCTAGGACATCTTCATCTGTGAAGAGATATTCTAAGAAATCTTGATCATTCAATGGCTGATCTGCCAGGTAATTGGCTATAACCTAGCCCTTGATAGCAACATTTGCCAATGAGAGATCTTTCCTATGAGAGCAGGCTTTTTAAAGATGTACTTGATGGGGTCCATACGAGAAATCAACTGCATGGTGAAGTAGAGCATGTACTAGCAAAGTTTACGCGAGGCCCATGCTAGCGCGCAACACGTCTTCTCAATGGCGATGTAGATAATCGATTTCTCTTTTTGCTCGAGCTTACTTAGCTAGCCTAATATGCAACCCATGGATGTTTCTTGCACCACTAGGTAGAGAAATAGGGGGAACTAGAATGGGAAGATTCAACAAATACTGATTGATCTTGTCAAAGGCTACTTGACATTTGACTGTTTATTCTATCTTTGTATCCTTCTTTAACAGCTTCAAACTTGTTTCTCGGTTTTGACGTAGGCATATCCCTGATAGCCTAGACCTTCGAAGGGTCCACTTTAATCCCTCTCTGGCTAACTATGAACTTAAGCAATTTCCCTGAACTGGCTCTGAAGACACATTTATTTGGGTTAAGCCTCAACCTGTACTTGACAAGGTGCCTGAATAACTTTCACAAATCTGTCAAATAATCTCTGGGAGTACGTGACTTGGTGATCATGTCATCTACATAGACCACGATCTTTTCATGCATCATATCATGGAACAAAGTTACCATGACTCACTGATAAGTCGCACTTGCATTCTTCAAATCGAATGGCATGACATCATAGACATAAGTCTCCTAATGGCTTGTGAATGCTATCTTGGCTTTATCCTCTTCAGCCATCTTGATCTGATTATAACCTGAAAACCATCCATAAAGGAGAAGAACATGTTGGTCGTAGTGTTATTAATCAAAGTATTGATATACGGCAAGGGAAAATTATCCTTTGAGCTAGCCCAGTTCAAATCTCTATATTCAACGCACATGCATACTTTCCCATCTTTCCAAGGCACGGGAACAATATTTGCAACCCAATTAGAATAGGCTATGGCAGTAAGAAAACTGGAACTCAACTGCTTTTCCACTTCTTCTTTAATCTTCAAGATAATCTTGGACTTCATTCTTTGGAGGGCTTACTGCATTGGAGGACATTTAGACTTGATTGAAATCCTGTGGACCACAATCTTTGTATCTAAACTTGGCATATCTTGATAAGACCAAGCAAAGATTTCCTGAAATTCCATTAGCAAAGCTACAAGCTCGTCTCTCATGTCCTTAGGAAAGTTTACCCCAATCTTAACAAGTGTCCTTTTCACCTTCCTCGGCCAGGTTATCACCTCTGCCTCTTCTATATTAGGCTTGGATCCTTCACTCTCTATACTAAGAGCTTCTAGGATGTCTCGAGGCAAACTTGGGATCTCTTCCAATCCTTCAATATCATGATCCAAATTTATTGTCTCGTTCATATCGTTTATGTCCTCATCATGGCAAAAAGACAATGTACCCACTTGGAAATCAAAATAGATCTTATAGAATGGAACATATACAGAGAAACATGAGATAATTTGCACACACATTCATAGGAAAGCAATAAAAGAGAAATGCAAGAATTTCCGGAATAATACGCTGAATATTTCATTAATGGATTATGGGTAAGGGGAAAACAAAGTTCATGCCTGATGATGATAAAAAGGGAAATGCTCTTTTTTGTTGTTTTCATCCTACACTTCCTTGAAAGGTTTTGGCATAATGACCTCGGATAGAGCCAGAAAAGTGGCCTTGATATGGTGAATAGACATCCCTAGACTAGCAAGCCTCCTCTTCTTCCCTTTCGAAGCTTGAAAGAGTTCTTCATGAGTGGCCTTATACCCTAGACTGAATCCTCCTTTATTATTTAAGAGCTCAACTAGGGCTTCTACGACCCATGGCTCTGAAGCCTTGGCCTAACTTGTACCTAAACTTGAGCATCTCTTTAGCGGTCATCAAAATTGCTGCAGGCCATCCTGACTCATTCTTTGAAGCATTGTGAGTCATAGTAACTAGCTCGAAGCTATGGAAAAATGCTTCTAGACAAGCATTAGCATTGATGTAGGGTATAAATGTCTCTTGAAAAATAGTCAAGGGCTTTTCGGCCATAATGATTATCAACTGATTCTTAGATATGGACTTGAGCCTTTCAATGGAGGATAGACGCGACTACACCTGCTACATGTAACCAGGGTCTCTCTAAAAGCATATTGTACAGAGAGTCCACCTTAATCGCTTGGAAGTTAACCATGAAGGACCTTGGGCCAATCTTAATCATTAACTTAATCTCGCCTTGCACATCTCAGTGCGTTCCATCAAAAGCTCTAATAATCATGGTGCTAGGCTGGATAAGTGACATGTCCACTTTCAAGTGCTCTAGAATGGCCATCAAGCAAACATTCAGATTCGAATCAGTAGCAATCAATACCCTCGCCACAATCATGTCTTAACACTTTACTTTAATATACATGGCCAAGTATAAGCATTCCCTTCTGGAGGCAGCTCATTATTTGAAAAGGAGACTTGATTGATGGCCAACACCAATGATACCATACCCTAGAAGGAGGAATTTTTAATGCCTGTAGGAACATGGGTTTCTTTCAACAACTTCAAGAGAGCGTCATGATGGACATCAGAAGATAACAATAATGCCAAGATAGAAATCTAAGCTGGAGACTTGTTTAACTGCTGAATCACACTATAATCGACCTTTCGGATGGTCTTCAAGAACTCCTTGGCTTCTTTAGTGGTAACCCCATTTCTGACTAGCTCGGTTGTACCCTTGCTAAGCTTCTTCCTTCTCTTTTCTAATTCCTCAAGAGTATAACATCGACCACTTTTAGTAAGTTCAGCTAAACCTGAAAAGACATTAGAACAAACTTCTTCCTTCCTAGTGCAAGTAGAGATCAAGGTTACATCATATTTCCATGAGATACTATGGCCATTCATATAAGGAAAGGGCTTCGACATACGAATGATCAAACCCTCTTGAGTCTACAGATTAGGTTCCAGAGAAAAGGTCTTTGGATTGATAATGACTGGACCAGGTAAAGAGGCCCCTGAAGCCTTTGGGCTAAGCACCCTAGAGATTCCTTGAATGGACCTTGGTAGAACTAAAGGAGCAAAACCTCGAATAGCAGGAACAACATGGGCTTCTTTCTAGACAAACCCTAGAGATGACTTTGCGATCTCAAGCATTGATAAAATCAAATGGGCAAAACCTTTAAAGGCTGATACAACCTACTCCTTCTTTGGAGCTGGCACTTCCTTATCTAGAGATGATTCCACTATCTCTTCAATAATAACTGAAGACGGGGACACTTATGCCCTTATTCCCAGAGGGACCTTACAAACATGATCTTTCAAGTACTCATCCCAGTCTTTCCATGAACCTACAGACATAGCACTATGGATGGTTCCTGATTGTAATCCTAGAGGGAATAGGATAGTTTCCATGCAATTACCCCTGCGCATGACCTCTCTTTCTATCAAGATAATACCACAGTTGGCTAGACTTTGAACCCGTGCTCTAAGCACTCCATAATCAAATAAGACATGACTATTCCCACTATTACAAAATGAATAGACATCCTAATCGAATCATGGGGTTCCTATATCTTCCAAAGCAATATGACTCTCCTGGGCTAGAGCCCGTAATATGGCATTCCAAGGGAATGAGGGGGATGAGAAATCTAGAATCCTTTCTTCAACTGTAGAGATAGAATTCACATTCCCTTCCGGGTGAGGAGGCAAGGGATAAGTAATAACATTCAGCCTCAGATTGTTCTCAAACTATATCAAATTATTGTCAATAAGATCCTAAATCTAGAGCCTTAGAGGTACGCATTCTTCCAATGTGTGCCTTTCGGCCCCAAAATGGTGTTCACATTTCTTGGACGAGTCAAATCCTAATGGAGGAGGACCATCCCTTGGCCTAATAAACAGGGGAATCACCAACTTTTTTTCGAACAAGTAAGGGTAAAGCTCCGACCTAGGCATTGGCAATGGAGGAAACTTCTATGGCTCTCTCCTAAGGTACTAGGGCTGATCTGGCCTTCCCCTCTAATTAAATTCTCGGTTAGTGGGCTAAGCTAGCTGAGCCTGCTACTGAAAAGGCAGGGCAATTGGGGTGGCATAAGCAGAAGTAGAACCCCTTGGCCTCTTAGGGGCCCTAGAAATCATGTGAACATCGGCTACCTTCCCCTTACGGCCAGTCACCTTTTTCACCTTCTGTTCTATTATAGAATTCAGTGCCTCAAAATCAACTATCTTTTTGCTCATAATACCTTCATCAATAAGCTCCCAAATAGGAATTAGGCTTGCGAAATGAATGACCTGAGCACTGATCATCTTCTCATAGTACGGAGGCTTAAGGTAATCAATAAACCACTTAATCATTTCCTCTTCCATCATGGGAGGAAGCACTTGTGCAACTCATGTCACCTCTGGGCATATTCATGGAAAGATTCCCCGCTTTTCTTTTCTACTCTCTGAAGGACAGTACGGTTAGGAGCTATCTCAGTATTAAATCGATAATATCCCAAAAAGGCATTGGCCATCTCTTTCTAGATAGAGGTCTTTTCCAATCTCACATACCAAGTGGCTACAGGGCTAGTCAAGTTATCTAGGAATATTTGACAGAGCAAGGGCTAATGCCTGATTGTCCATGTAGGGTGCCATCTTTCTATAGAACATACGTAAATGGGCACAGGGATCTCCAGTGCAATCATATTTGACAAACTCAAGTGACTTGAACTTAGGAGAAATAACAACTTGAGGGAAATTGGTCTAATTGTCGAAATCAACATTTCCCTGGGAGCTTGAACCTTCTATAATGCGCATCTTTTCCGCCAAGGTTTCCTCTTGACTCTTGAAGTGACTGTAGCTAGACTCTGAGGTCTTGTCCTTAGAAGGATCCATTTCCTTATCACCCCTCCATGGACTAACGGGCAATGTGGTCTTATTACGGTTTGGATCTAGTGGCGGCTATGCCTTATTTTCAGACTGAGACGTAGAGCCTTCTTTCTAGAGTGGGACTAGATGAGTCACACCCTCCTACGACTAGCTGTTGCATTATGAGCATCATTTTTGCCATCTGTTCTTTCATCTGAATGAACTTAGCAACACTCACTTCAGAGGTTGAAGGATTACTAGTAGACATCTCTCTAGCACAAGACCTAGTGATATGGGATCACAATGTAATGGTAACCTGGATTGTTTCCTTTAAGCAATCTTTTCTCTTTATAAACTTGGAAATGAAAAGAATGCGACAGGAAAGAGACGTGGTACATTAGAAAATTTGACAATGTGGAAACACAAAATGTACATGAAGTTAGTTTTAGTTCGTGCTTATTTAACACGCACCTAACATTTTCAAATATTGGCTTGAACCCTTGGTCAGGTTTTTATCATGCTGAGTTTCTACAGTGATGTCGAATTAATGCATAAGCTTGGCAAGTAACTAGAACCTTCACATCATGCTTGAAAATGCGGAATGAATATCTCTTTTTACATTACAATGAAAGAAAGCCTTTTACAAAACTTGGCTTTTTACAACACCCCCAAAGCTAGGCTTTTTACAATTGCTCCAAAATTGGGCTACTTACAATACAAGGAAATTCAAATTCACAAAATGCAGAGGCTTCTTCCTTGATGGCATAGTTTTCTTGAAATAGATCTTGGACTTTTGGCAATGTCCTCCTCAATGTGGAGTTCTGGTTACTTGCCACCAATTTTATCTATATAGATTTACATGACAGAGCCATTAGTGTATGCATGCATGCTCTTGTAGGGTTGGAAACCTTAGGGTCTGGGTATGATCTAATGTACAAGCAACGTAGTTGCTTTTTTCCTAGGGGTTGATTATAAGTGCTGTGCAAGTGGGTCAAATAGAACTTGAAGGAGAGCACAACTTTTTCAATGTAAGCAAAAAGGGCAAACCTATAAATAGAAACTGGACACTTTCCCTTTGACTCATTTTGAAAGCAATCCTAACAAGGATATCCTACCCTAGGCTTGGATGTTCACTCATCTTGACTCACGAGCATTTGACTTACTCTAGGCCGACTATATGAGACACGGCTACAAACGTAAGTTGGTCCTAATCTTAGGGGGGACCTCGATCATCTAATCCTTCCCTTTATAGAAGTTGTGGGATAGAGCAAATCAAGGGGGCATTTTTAGCAACTTCTGTCCACCCATGGATCCATAAGTGCCTACAAGTCAACACCCAGTAACTATCTATGGATTGTGTGTCAGGTGGTAACCTTAAAGCGCTTAGCCCGGGTTCAACTCAAAATAAGGGGTGATGCCATGCATTTTGAATTGAAAGGGGAAAGACTTTCCAAGCACAATAGATAAATGCATAGATAAAGGTGTAGCGGAAAATTAATCTTCTTCCCTAGGTTCGCACATGTGAAGGAAAGCTGTAAAGCATACTTACAAAAGCATGAAAGCTTTACACATTCGAAAATACCTCAAATCTGGTTTTGAAAGGAAAGCCCCAAAGGCTAATTCCAATTTCAATATTTTTAAAGCCAATTTTTGGAGGTTAAAGTTTTAACAAAAGCTCTAAAGGCTAAACTCTCTAAGTGTCTCCAGTGGAGTCGCCAGTTTGTTGATGCTTCGCGGTGGTCAACCACCCATTGTGGTGACGCTTATGCGCGCTAAAATGCAACTTGGTGCTCGGGTGCTATGAAAAAAAGGGATAAACCTCTGGTGTGTGACTTGAATTGAGTCAATTTTGACCTATTATTACCAAAGGTAAGTGAAGTCTCCACCAATCATTGGATTTTTTCTAAGGTGTGATTGGTCACCCGAGTTTATTTGATTTTATTACCAATCCTAGGCTTAAGAAAAATCTTATTATTCCTAATCTAACACGGATGGGTGAAACATCTAGATTCTTGAGTTCGGAAGTCTGGTTACATGCAGGGTAGGTGTTAGGCACCCCACAACGCCTGTCCGGAGATTGTCCTTTGTTTTGGTAAAAATCATTATTTTCAGACACTGATAGTTAAAATATGCTGTTGGCGTTTGCTTTCGAAGCTTTAAAAGATTCGGGCTTCAAGGTTTGATTTTGGAGGGGGTGTGGTCTTAATCAATGCTTTACTAGCACATTTTTAGAATTGTTGCCAAATTTCCGCGACGAAATTCTGGCAGCATTTCGCTTTTGGTGTGTCATAGCACACAAAATACTATTCTCACCAAGCTTTCACTATGAGAATATGACAACAAAAATGTCTCATTTTCATGGCGAAAATCTGGCAAAGTTTCGTGTTTGGTGCACTGTGACGCATTGGTAGGGTTTCATGCCTATATATACGGCGCATGTCAGCATGTACATACTGGGGCAAGACAAAGCTCACCAAAGCATCAAACACGTTGATGCGTGTCGCATACATGAGGAAACCAATGTCACTTAGCTGACATTGATCGAGACAATCATACCGCGATGATGCGCACAATATGACATGAATATGCAATGACAGCAAATGCCTTGAGTGCAAACCCACACCACATGTTAAAAGGTATATAAAGAGGCCAACACGAGAAACCTTAACATTCTAGGCTAAGCAAAGGAGGGAAAAGGCAAGCAGCAAGTGAGCCAAACATCATGAAGATGAATCTCAAACGTGGTTGCATTCAATCAAGCTACCAAAGGGGATGGATGCAACCAAACAAGCAAGTGGCCCCAAAGACCATCAAGCAACAAGCCCACAAAGGGAAAACAAGTAAGAGCATGGAAAAAAGCCTAGATTTAAGCAAACAAGCATAAATCTATAGCAAAAAGCTTGGACAAGGGCAAACAAAGCATAGACATGCATAAAGGAACTAATCCAAACCCTTTATCGAAAAATGGGTGTATGGATGTAGGCCTAGACCACTAGATCTAGATCTACACCCTACCCAAAAGCCAAACAGAAGAAATAGGCTAAAGCAGGATACATAAAGCTATAAAGCACTGTGCATTGCATCCAAACAAAGGTTTAAGCACATGAACACGTAGATCCAAACACACAATCATGGCAAGAAACACATGAACATGTAGATCTAAGTATAAACATGGTAAAAAACACATGAACATCTAGATCTAAACACAAGCATGGCAAAAAGCACCTAAGAAAGTAGCTCCAGACACAAACAAGGTATTTAGACATATCCTAGCCCAAGAAGGCTAGGCCAACAACATCAAAGTAATAAAACATCTTAGAAAGCAAGTATACACGCTAGAAAAAGTATAAAACATGCTAGGAAAACTATAAAACAAGAGATAGCAAGGCAAAGTAAAAACATGCTAGTAAATTATATAGGTGTAGATAGTAGCTAAAAAGCTACATCTACACCCCTAAACCTCAAATCCAAGGTTCTAAGACCAAGGAGAGGGAGATGGGAGCAAGAACACTACCTCTTGATTGTTGGAGAAGAAGAAGAAGAAATCAAATATTTTTGTATGTTTTTTTTTGGAGAGAGAGAGAGAGAGAGAGAGAGAGAGAGAGAGAGAGAGAGAGAGAGAGAGAGAATCAGCCTAGAATTTCTTCCAAAATGCCCTTTTTTTTTATAGTTCTGGGGTATCAGGAGTATTTATGTGAATTTGTGACTCTTCAGCTACTGGTGAACCTTTTAGGGCTGTTAGCCAGCTTTGGCGGCCATTTAGTGTGCGTTGGGTTAGTTGCTAACATCAGCAATCTTATCCTTTTTCTAGCCCAACTTTGATCACTTTTTGAATGCCTTCTATAACTTTGATTGAGTAGATCTTGGTGTGTCTGGAATGGTATAGATGTCTAGTTTCCAAAACACTAAAGAAAATAAAATTCCATTGGTCGGATCAAAAGTTATGGCCTCGGGAACTAAGTTGACGTGCCCAGCACGATTTTCAAGATATCTCAACTGTTTTAACTCTGATTTTGACCCATGAATAGTCATTGGAATGGAAAATCAATAATATTCACAATGACACTGGTTTCAACCTGTTCTGCCTTTTAGATCAAAATTAGGGTATTTGGGGCCCTTGGGAGTCAACTCTGAGTTAAACTTGGTCAAAGTTGGTTAAATGTGAGAAAAATCTTCGAGTAGCTCGGGTTTGATGTAAAAATATGAAAAATGTGGTTTTGGAATTATTCTGACCAACTTTGAATTTTGGTCAAACTAGGGTTGACCAAGGGCATTTTGGTCATTTTAACTTGAAAATGTACTTTGGAGGCTCCAATGCTCGAACGGGTTGTGGCACGTCAATCTAGATGTTTTCGGGGTCTCATGGTAGAAAGTTACTATTGTTGGATTTTTAGGGGTTCAGCATGCAAATCAAGGGCAGACAAAATATAGTAGCTACAAAACATATGCTTATCTTTTAAGAGGCTCTTGTAGATTTGTTTTACGTACCATGATGTTTGGCTATACCCCACAAGAGAAGATTGACCATGTTGTGATTGAAGGAGTGGTCTGCATGCACTTCCCAATGCTAAAGGACATCCCGGGGCCGTGGACTATCACAAGGGTTAACGGTTTTTCTGAAGTTGGAAGTGCTAGATCTTGGGACAATCAAGATTGGACGAAAATAGAAGGCCTGGTCCAATATGTCCCAGCTCGCATTTTGACTGAACAAGATACTAATTCGCCTTCCAATGAAGGGCAATATTTCGTTTCGGATGAAAATGACAAAGATGAAGATGAAGAATGCGAAGAGATTGGCCATATGGAGCATTAGACCGATAATGAGCATGATTGGTCCATTGGAGGAGAGGACTACACCTTTTCCGACAAGTGGATGTTCCATGAGATCTAGCTAAAGCCGTACGCGTATGGGGTCCTTTAGAGGAGGAGGATTGGTCCATGTTGCTGAGATTTTGTTTGAGAAAGTAGGCAAGGAAGACGCTAACAATGTCTAGGGAGAAGAGGAGCGTAATGAGGAGCCAAGTGATCCTTCCACATTCATCATGCCTATTGATGGGCACCTTAGCATTTGGACATGGGTCAGTTTTTCTGAAGTCATAAGGAAAATTTCCTGTAACGCAAGTTTAGATGTACTTTTTAAATTTTTTAATAAGATGAATTCTGATTTGGCTTATTTTGATGCATCCCATAATATTGAAATTTTACACTTAAATGACTCCAATGAATTTGAAAATTAAATTAATAAACAGTTGGAAAAGAAAATTGAACCTATGGAACCAATGCTTGAAACTCGTAATTTAGGCAATGATGAGAATTCACGCTTAATTAAAATTGACTCTATTTTAAACAAACAAGAATAGAAAGATCTCAAAGAGCTTCTCACTGAATTCTAAGAAGTATTTACATGGTCGTATGAAGACATGCCAGATAATGATCCAGATATAGCACATCACCATATTTGCATGGTCCTATGAAGATGTCTTAATGGATAACAGTACTGATAGTGCTTTGATGTCTTTCATGGATGGTTTCTCTAGATACAATCAAATCAACATGGCTCCCAAAGTAATGACCAAGACTACTTTCACCATAGAATGGGGGATCTATTTCTATACAATGATGGTATTTGGTCTTAAGAATGCAGGAGTAACTTATCAAAGTATGGCCACGGCGTTGCTACATGATATAATGCACAATGAAGTATAGGTATATGTTGATGACATGGTAGTGAAATCTAAAGATAGAGAGGGCCATATTGCCAACTTGAGGAAATTCTTCGAAAGGATTAAAGAGTACAAACTTAGGTTGAACCCACAAAAATGCACCTTTGGAGTGACCACAAGAAAATTGGTAGGTTTCCTAGTAAGTGATATACGGTTGAAGTTGACCCACCAAAAATCAAAGCCATCTTGGACATGCCTCCACTCAAGAGTGAAAAAGAGATAAAAGGATTCCTAGGTCGACTACAGTACATTAGCTGATTCATTGCTAAAGTCACTTCCACTAGTGAACCTATCTTTAAACTTCCGAGGAAGAATGAACTCCACACATGGAACGGAGAGTGTCAGAAAGCCTTTGAAACCATCAATGAGTATCTCCTCCACCCACTTGTTTTGGTACCTCTGGAGCTCAAAAAACCCTTACTCCTATACCTTTCAATCATAGAGGATGCTGTAGGAAGTGTGTTAGCTCAAGAGGATGATGATAAGAGCGAAAGAGCCATGTACTATTAGAGCAAGAGGTTACAAGATACACGCCCATAAAGAAATTACGTTTTGCCTTTGTATGGGCCGTACAAAAGTTTAGACACATCATCCTACCATTCCAAGTATGGGTAGTTGCCAGAATGGATCCTTTGAAGTATTTATTCAAGAAATCCACTGGGAGAGGAAGATTGTCAAGGTGGTTAATGTTATTGATCAAGTTTGAGGTGGGACTACCTTCGGACTTGGAGTTGAGGAACTCCTGTTAGGATTAGTGCCCTTAAATCCTATTGAATGATGCTATATATGATATTATGTATGACATGATGCATGGCTTAATATTGTGATTAATAAAGTTGTTTTATTATTATCTAAAATAATGGTAACATGAATATTCAGACATTATCATATAGTCCATGAGATGCATAGTATGTGATTTATGTGAAAAGTGGCAGAAGATATAAATCACAAGTTTTTTGTAAACTCAGAATTTTAGTTCGTAGTCAGTGATGAAATTAGGCATTTCATCTGCGAAGACTATAACATATTAACTAAGATGATTTGTCTTGTTCATGGAAGTTGAGACTTCTAGTTGATATGTTGATATGTTTTAAGAGTTTAGACATATTGAACTGGACCGCTGTGATATTTATTATTCTCTTAACGATTGTCAAATGAATAATAAATCTCACAACTTCTATTTGCATGAACTCTTAATCCTGAGAGAATAATAGACCTGATCATGAAGTGTAGGTTGTTTTGATATATCAGGAGTGAGATCTAAAGGTAAGATCAAAACCTCAGTATGTTGGGCAGCCACATTTAGTATTGATGGAACATATATTCTCAAGAAGAAATTCATAGTCTCTTAACGGAGATACAAAATATTCCCTTGAGATAAGTTTAATGGGTTTGTTATTCAGAATGTTAGGCCTAACTACTTTAGTAAAGAGTTACTAAAGTATATATTTATGAAACTGGATTTCATAAATATATGATGAATATATAATTTACTAAAGTATATATTTAAACCGGGTATTCAAGGATTAAGATGTAGTAATTTACAAAGTGGCAGTCTATATTTATGACTTGTATTACAACGAATATTTTTTGAAGGGTTGCATGTACAATAAAGTCTTGGGATATAATTTATTAATAAGGCCTAGAGTGCAATTATATTTATATAGTGGTATTAAATATAATTAATGGTAACTTTGGACTTATTACGAGTTGACAGAAAAGCCCAAGGCCCATTAGAGCTAGTGTCTTATTTGTTCCCTTTTGGTCCTACTCCAAGCCACATACCAGAGCCCAATTGGAAAGGCCCAAAAGGCTGGTCCACTTAGATAATCAGTTATAAGGAGAGAAATATACAAAATTTAGTAACTAACACATATACATAAAATGGTATGTATGTGAGTGTAAGACACTCTTTCATTCTCCCTTAAAACAAAAACTGATTGAGAGACCACAAATCTTGGGTGTTAGTAGAATTGGAGTGAGGATTGAAAGTGTTTCTGAGTACTTCTAATCTTTGTAAGTTTGGAAATTCACTACACCAAGGTACACTCTCTTGTTCTTTTATTCTGAAATTTACATGGTACATGTTATCAATTGCGAATGTAGTAGATCCGTTAATTTTCCCCTATGTATGTTTTGTATGCGATATAAACATGTATTTTCCATCAAATCCCTCACCATGAATCCTGCCAAGGACATGCATCAGTTAATGGAGCAAATAGAGAAATATAAAGGATGATCAGGCTTAGGGTAAAGGGAAGGAAAAAGCCTTCACATAGGATAGAAAGGATCTTTGCTAGACTACTTTAGGCCTCTAGGCCGAGGAGGAAATTCTTCAACCAAATACCCTAGTATAATGTCGACATGGTAAGATTGGTATTCAAGGAACCAATTTACTGTGTGATGAAAAACATCAAGGATGAACCTTATTTCAAATGGCCTAATAAGATGGGAGGAAATCCCGCTAGGAGAAATCAGAATTTGTATTGCTATTACCATTAGGACAAAGGTCATACCACTGAGTGCAGGAACTTGTAGGATTTCTTGGACCAGCTAGTTAAGGCAGGAATGTTGAAGTAGTTTATGCATCAACTAGGTTCTTAGGGAAACCAATCAAATGCAGGGCTGAGTGGACATACATGCCCACCCTTAGGCGTTATTGATGTTTTTCTAGCTACTCCATGGAGTGAAGATGTATCAGGGCGCTCATCCCGAGTCCTGACTATTGTTCCTCAAACCCTTGGTGGAAAAGAAACGAAACCTAAAAAGAGGCAAAAAGGTGATGAGGAATTGGTTATGGGTTTCTTGAACCAAGACATGGTGGGAACTATCCAACCACATGATGATGCCCTTATTGTGACCCTTCAGATAGGTGGTTAACGAGGTAAAAAGACTGATGGTGGACCAAAGGAGTGGAGCCAAAATAATGTACCTTGACCTATTCAAATCACTGGGGCTAACCTCTAAAGACCTCACTAAATATGACACCTTTCTCATCGGATTTGATGGGAAGATGGTGACCTCGAAGGGAAGAGGATGATTAGACTACTTGTCTAACCGGGAAATGAAGTAGTAAAGGTTGACTTCATCGTGGGGGATGCCTACTCTCCTTATATAGCCATACTAGTAAGGCTATGGTTGCATTCTATGGGCACAGTCTCGTCAACTCTCCACCTGAAAGTAAAGTATCCCTTCGAGGGTTGCGTAGTTTAATTTTTAGGTTGCCAAACGATGGCTAGACAGAGCTTGGTAGCAGCTATAAGGCACAAGGCCTTGCAACCTAATTGCCCCACCCCCCTTTGGTGAATTATTATAGCAACCACAGATTTGGGAAATTGAGCCCAAACTATAAGAAAAGGGGTTGAGTGACCAAAGTGAAGAATTGGAGAAAGTGACCATTGGTTTAGACAAAGAGAAATATTTCCTCACATGAGTTTCTTAGATACTTTCCAGGGGTATCACTAGATTCCATTGGCACTATCTAATCAGGAGAAGACAACCTTCATCAACCAAATGGATAACTATCATTACCTAGTAATGCCTTTTGGTTTAAAGAATGCTAGATCTACCTATTAGAGGATGGTAAGTCGGATGTTTGAAGCTCAGTTGTAAAGAAATGTGGAGGCATACATAGATGACATGGTGGTTAAGAGTAAAGAAGTATTTGATCATCTGACTGATTTAAATGAAGTCTTTTCCATTCTAAAAATGTTCAAGTTGCGTATGAGTGATTGCAAGTATGCCTTCGGAGTAGGTTCAGGGAAATGCTTGGGTAATATTGTCACCTACCGAGGAATGGAGGATAATTCCAAGCAAATCAAAGCCATCTAGAATCTCCATCCACCAAGAAACTCCAAAAAGGTACAGCGTCTATCTGGGATGACGGCCACCTATAATTGGTTTATCTTGAGGTTGGTTGACCGATGTAAGCCATTCTTCCAATTGTTGCATAAGTGGAAGGAATTATTCTGGCTGAGGAGTGCGATCAGATTTTGAAAAACTTAAGGATTATCTAGCCAATCCCCTAATCTTATGTTGGCCTAAGAAAGAAGAGGTATTGTATGCCTACATTGCGGCCTTTGACCATGCCGTAAGCTTAATGTTAATTAGTATGGATGAAGGGATATAGAAGCTAGTGTATTATACGAGTAAGTCTCTCCTAAAAGTAGAGACACAATATCTGCCTCTGGAGAAGGCCATTTTTGCCATCATTTATGCCACAAGGAAGCTCCCTCATTATTTCCAAGCCTATACAGTGGTGGTCCTAACCCAACTACCTGTGCAAGCTTTACTTCATAAGTTAGATTTCACAAGGAGAGTGGCTAAATGGGGAACCATTTTGGGATCATTTAACATCAATTACCCCCCTTAGAAGGGCTATAAAGGGACAAGTTATGGCAGACTTAGTGGCCAATTTCACTGAATGCGCCAAGGGAAAGGAAGCAGAGGAGGGCATCCATACAAGAATGGAAGTGTTAGCCATTACGAAATCCTCGCAACTAGTTTAGGAGCTATATGTGGATGGACCCTCTAATTAGAGGGGATCAGGGATGGGGATAGTCATGATTTCCCCGAAAACAAAAATTATCTTAGAAAAGTCACGAACTGTTAGGACATATGTGTTTCACATGTTAGGAACATATGTCACTATTTTATGTAATTGGCTAATACTTTGACAAAACGCATTTTAATTGTATTTAGGTAGATCTAGGATGTGTTTAATACTTCAAGAAATATTGTTTCAAGTTCAAATGTTAAAGTCATGTAAGTCTGTCCAAGAATCAAGTGTGAAAAGTGTTGTTCATTAAAGCTCGACAACTAGCATCTTTCGAGACTCAGAGCTGTCTAAATCTTGTGGCTTGACAACAGCTCGACAGATAGGGTATCTGTCGAGGTTTATGAAATTCAGATTTTTTGATCTAATTTTCATCCAATCCATGAATGTATGTTTTGGCTTTCTTTTCTCACAACCCTAAACATATATAAGGATTTTTTTAAGGGCCGTCAAAGGTTGCTTGCATGTGTGGAAAAGATTGTTCATGCAAATTGTGACCGGAGACAGAGTTTGTCTTAGTTCATCTCTCTCTCTTGAAGCAGCTGTTGTGTTTGTACACCATAGGGTTTTGTGACCATGCAACTTCATGATCTTCATCGTCTATATGAACTAAAGAACTTTGCAGCGAACATCCTTCTCTAGTTGGTGAATCAAGTCGCGTACTGAGATCCACGCAATTGGTTAGTCACGTACTGGGAGCCGTGCAACAAGTGGAGAGATTGTCACCACAGAACAAGTCCAATTGGGTATTGGGGTAAGGGTTCAACTGTAGGTTGGTATAAGGTATTAGGATTCCTTTACTTGTAACCGCTTGTTTGATAATAATGGATTCTCGGGAGTAGTGACCTTAAAATTACCCGATGGGGTTTTTACCGTGTAGGTTTTCCCCATTCGTAAACAAATCACCTGTGTCAATTTATTTTCTACTGCATACTTAGTTTAATTGGTGATTTGTTTGTGCTACCACGCATTTTGTATTTTAATTTGATTAATTAATAAACTTGGCTTATTAATCAATTAATTCATCATAAGGGGTCAATACATTCTTGGCCTATCAAGTGGTATCAGAGCGGGCACACTCTGATTAGGTTTTAATCTTTGCTGTGTGATCCATTGACCCCGATTTATCATGGATAGAGGACAGTCTCTTATTATACCTCATTTATTTGATGGAATTAACTATGCATACTGGAAAGTATGCATGAGAGCTTTCTTGTAGTCTTTAGATGAAAAGGTGTGGCAAGTTGTGGAGGTAGGCTAGACCAAGCCTACAGAAGCGCCGGCCGATTGGGATGATGCTAAGATCAAGGTGGCAAACTTCAACAGTAGGGCATTGAATGCATTGTTCAGTTCAGTCACCAATGAGGAGTTCAAGAAGATATTCTCCATTGAAATTGCTAAGGAAGCATAAACCATTCTCTAGATAACCTATAAGGGAACCAAGGCTGTCAAGGATTCGAAGCTACAGAGGCTTACTACAAGCTTTAAAGAGATCAAGATGGAGGAGGATGAGTCGTTTGATGACTTTTATGCCAAGCTCAAGGACATAGTAAACTCAACTATTAATCTTAGGGAAACCATTCCTAAATCCAAGATTGTGAAAAAGGTGCTTAGATCTCTACCCGAGAGATTCCATGCCAAGATCACTACCATTGAGGAATCAAAGGACATTGACAAAATTCCTTTGACTGAGCTGGTTGGAAATCTGTAGACCTATGAGTTGGGTTTGATGAGGATAGGGAAATCGAGCAAGAACAAGAGCATGGCTTTGAAAGCCAAAAGCAGTGATATTGATAAGTCTTCTGATGATGAAGATTCTAGGATGAAGTCCTACATCACTAGGCAATTCAAGAATTTCATGAATGCCAATGCAAAGGACTTTGACAAGGACTGTAGACAATCAAGTTCTTCTCAATCTAAGAGCCAAGACAAAGGGAAGAAGGATGCTAAGGATGGTGGTCAGTACACTGTTCCTTGAGGACCAAAGTGCTTCGAGTGTCAAGGCTTTGGACATATGAACAGGAGTGCCCCACATACCTCAAGAGCATTGGGAAGAGCAAGGCATTTGCTGCTACATTAAGTGACACTGAGCCTGAGGATGATTCTGACAATGAAGATAATGGAATCCTAAATGTTTTCACTGCCACTATCAATCCTACTGAGAGGATTGTTGAAGATGTGGATGAAGAAGAGAACTTAGTGGAATCTAAGTTCGAAAAGATGGATAATCAAGATGATATCCACACAGCCTATAAGAAATTGTACAAGGTTTGAGAAGAGCTTTCCATAAAATTTGATGAAGCCAATCAGACTATTGGTGCACTGAGGTTTGAGAATAACTTCTTGGCTGAAAAGACTAAGAAGCTTGAGGTAGAACTGTTCCAAGTCAGAGCTCAGCTAGAGAGGACTTCAAGTGCAAAGTTTGATGAGATGCTCAGTCTACAGAAATCTACCTACGATAGAACTGGTTTAGGGTATGATTTCACTTCTTCTTATATTGCCTCTTCTAGTAATATTTTTTTGTTCCTCCTACTAATAATGTTGAAATTGAGAACATTAATGTTAAAAATGAATTAGGTAGTGAGAACATAAACAAGTTTAGGAACACCCCATAAACTTGCTAAAAATGAGACTGAAAACCCTAGGGCTAAGAAGGCTAACTCTCAAAAGCCTAAACAAAAGAAGTAGCATCTCTGTCATTATTGTGGAGCAACCGGTCATACTCGACCTAACTGCTATAAGTGGTTAGCCACTCAACAGAGCAATGGCATGATCGCATCAGGAAACCAAAATCAGTTTTCATCTTCTTTTGCTCCCCTTGGAAATCTTCTCAAAGCCCTTATGTTCCTTTCGAACTTGAACAGTTTTAACTCTTCCCCTTCACCATTGGATCAAGGGTTTGCTAAACAGAAAGGTTCTTCCAACGTGTGGAAGAAAAAGGACTCTAAGTGATTCTGTCACTTACTCTATCTCTCTCCCCCTTTTTTTTATGCATTACTTGTGTGGCTTGCATCATTGTTTTGAGTCAGTCTAGTTTTATGCATTGCCTAGTTTTGTTTAACATGTTTTTGTTTGGTTAGTTTTCAGTTTATTTTATTTTGTTTTTTATATAAAAATAAAAAAATTGAAAAATACAAACACAGTATGTGTTCGTGTACATTGGTACTTGTGTACTTTGGATGGCCATTGAAACAAAGTTTTCTAAACTTTGTATCTCCTGTAGCTTATATGAGCATCTTTATGCATAACTAAGCAAATGAGCTTTGTGGCTCATGTTTATGATAAGTAAGATTAAGTAGTCTTACTTGTGCAATGTCAAATGCTTAACATCATTGGGTATTTATTTTCTTTCTCTTATATGATTGCAAGCATGTATTCTAGGAGATGTGGGAGTTATAGGATGTACCTCGAAGGTGATAGTCCCCATCAAACAGTTATGATTGTGTGTGAGTTAAAGTGATTTTCTCATATCTCAAATCGTCATAACATGTATAAACTTATGCAATCTTGCGATATTTTTTACACACAATACGCAATATTCTTTGCTACTCTTGATACATGTGCAGGCACGATATAGTTGTTGGGGTTTATGCCCTAAAATCCAATTTATTGGCATGTCATAAATAATTAAATTGTTTAATTATATGAGACTATTTATAAATGAACTAATGGGACATTATCTTAGTCCATGAGATGCATAGTATGCGATTTATGTGATTTAGTCACAGAAGATATAAATTGCAAGTTCTTTGTAAACTCAGAATGTAGTTCGTAGTCGATGATGAAATTGGGCGTTTCATCTGTGAAGACTATAACATAGCGACTAAGATGATTTGTCTTGATCATGGAAATGAAGATTTCTAGTTGGTATGTTGATATGTTTTAAGAGTTAAAACATATTGAATTGGACCGCTGTGAGATTTATTATTCTCCTAACGACTGTCAAATGAATAATAAATCTCACAACTTCTATTTACATCAACTCTAAATCCTGAGAGAATAATGGACCTAATCATGAGATGTAGGTTGCTTTGATATATCAGGAGTGAGATCTATAAGTTACGGTCAAAACCTCAGTATGTTGGGCAGTCGCATTTAGTGTTGATGGAATATATATTCTCAAGATGGAATTCATAATCTCTTAATGGAGATATAAAATATTCCCTTGAAATAAGTTTAATGGGTTTGGTTATTCAGAGAGTTGGGCCCAATCACTTTAGTAAGGAGTTACTAAAGTATATATTTATGGAGTTGGATTTCATAAATATATGATGAATAACATTAAGGATTAAACTGGGTACTCAAGGATTAAGATGTAGTAATCTACAAAGTGGCAGTCCATATTCATGACTTTGTATTACTACGAATATTTTAATGAAGGGGTTGTATGTATAATAAAGTCTTGGGATATAATTTATTAATAAGGCTTAGAGTGCAATTATATTCATATAGTGATATTGAATATAATTAATGGTAACTTTGGACTTGTCAAAAGTTGACAGAAAAGCCCAAGGCCCGTTGGAGCTAGAGTCTTATTTGTTCCCTTTTGGTCCCACTCCAAGCCACACACTAGAGCCCAATTGGAATGGCCCAAAAGGCTAGCTCAATTAGATGATCAGTTGTATATAAGGAGAGAAACATACAGAATTTCGTGTGTCTTTTCATAAGTCCTTTGATGGATCTTTTCATAAGTGTTTTTCATCAAGATTACACAAGGAATGAAATCGTTTGTATGCGAGTGTTGGACACTCCCTTGTTCTCTCCTTGGAAACTGATTGAGAGACCACACATCTTGGGCATTAAGTGGAATTGGAGTGAAGATTAAAAGTCTTCCCAAGAACTTCTGATCTTTGGTTTTGAATTTCACCGCACCAAGGTACGCTTTCTTGTTCTTAAATTCTGAAACTTTCATAGTGCATGTTATCAATTGCGAATGAAGTAGATCCGTTAATTTTTCGCTGCGTATGTTTTATATGTGATACAAACATGTATTTTCCCAACAGTAATTTGGCCATCACAAGAGTACATGTGGTAATGTATGCTCACTAAATTGTCTTAACCTGTTTTTGAAATATAAAATTTGTTAGACTTGTTTAGTGTGTGTGTGTGTGTGTGTGTGTGTCTGTGTGTGTTTTGGGATCTATGCGCTTAACAATTTTTGTTGAGAGATTTTTTTGAGAGATTAATATGATGTTTGGATCCTTGGTTGAGTTGTGTATTTGATTGCATTCATGTCTATATTTTTCTTCTCTTTTTAAACTTTTTTTTAAAGCAATTTCAACAGCTCCTCGACACCTCTTAATACCTAGCTTATCTATTGAGCTCTTCAGTTGTTTTTTATCGTAATCTCGACACCTCCCGATAGCTTGGTCGATCGATCGAGATACCTTTTGTCTCTTCGATAGATTCTTGATAGCTAGGTCAATCGATCGAGATACCTTCTGTCTCCTCGATAGCTTCTTGATAGCTAGGTTGATCGATCGAGATACTTTCTGTCTCCTTGATAGCTTCTCGACAGATCCTCAATCCATCTATCAAACCCTTTAAAGCTCGACACCTCTCGATCTATCGAGAATTATTGAGCTTGTATATAAAGGATTCTCATGATCTCAGTCTCATTTCACTCAATCTCTCTCGATCTCTCTAGCCTTTTCACCTCCAAAAACCCCTCCCACTCACTCCAAACCTCTTCCTCAAGGATTTTTCAGCCTTAATCATGTCTTTCTTCACTTGGTAAGTGTCTAAATCCCTCATATTTATGCATTTCATTATTTTTAACCTAATTTTTTTTGAAAATTTTGGGGTTTTTCAAAATCAAAGAGGTTTTTGCAAAATTTTTGGATGGGTTTTGTGTTTTTGATCATAAAACTTCATGCATTGCATCTCATTTGCATTGTAACAATTTTTCATGCATTCTTAGATATGTGTTTACCTTGTTGCATACTTGTGTGCTAGTAGGATTGGATTGGACTAAGGCCATGACGCAATTACTTTTGCATGTCACATGTTCACGCATTCCCATGCATACATTCTTTCTTTTCAATATATTTTGAACTACTTGGGACTTTTCTAATTGTCTCTTTCTCCATCTCTCCCTTCTGTTTGCATTAGTCTGCTTCTATGGCACCCAAACGCAAATTTACTCCATCTTGGAACCCTCTTCATTCTAGGGCATCCACTTCTTCTGACCCCACTCCCTCTCATGTTCGATTCCGTGATGAGAAGGCCAAATCAGACTTCTTTGAGAACTTTTCTCGACGAGGTGTTCATTTGGAACGCCAAGTCATTTTGTCAGACTTTTTCGACAATGACTTGTCCATTGTCATTCACAGTAGGGGTTAGGAGTCACTGTGTGACGTCCCAGTCACTTATCCATCCGTGCCGATCTAGGAGTTTTACTCCAACATGCATATATTTGATTATTCAGTACCTCTTTTTGTTACTTGGGTTCGAGGTACGTGCATTGTTGTCACATCGGATATTGTGTTCGATGTACTCCGTGTCCCGAGGGTAGAGCATCCTGACTACCCCGGCTGTGAGCATCTGAGGACTATGTCCAAAGACAAGCTGATGTCTACTTTCTGTGAGCGTCCCTCTGATTGGGGCGAGCGTCAATTTACTCCATGTTCGACCTTTGCTAAAGGTCCTAGATTCATGAACATGGTTATGACTTTTGTTTTACATCCCTTATCTCATTATAACTCTATTACAGAGCCCGGTGCTCCATTTTTGTTTTCTGTTTTAGAGCATCTCACTATAGATTTTCCCTCTCATTTCATTCTTTCTATCATAGATGTTTATAGGGATACGACGACCTGTGATAAGCTCATCTTCCCTTCAGCTATCACGAGGCTTTTACACCATTTTTCTATTCCCTTTCTCGTGTTTGACCACTTCTCTATTTTGGGTGCTATAGATGCCGCTACTGTTAAACGGAGTGAGGCATAGTTTCAGTCGAGGCAATCCGGGTCAGCAGCTCCACTCACTATTTCGGCTCCATCCACTTCCACTCCTTCCTCTTTTGCGGGTGGTGTGACTCTAGATGCTATCATGGCGCAGCTTCAGTGCATGGATGCTCGCCTTGACGTGCTCACTGATGAGTTGTGTTAGGTGAACACCTGTGTCAGCCGTGTTGCCAGATGGCAGGCTCGCCTTGATGGCTTCATAGAGTCTCCCTCTCTTCCTCTGAAGGCATTCGACGACGATGACTCCGACGATGATAATGATGAGGATGATGGAGATGCTAGCTCTTCCAGTGCTGATGAGATGTCTACTTGACACTCTTACCCTTTGTCACACGTGATAAAAAGGAGGAGTAGTTTTGGGTTATGAGAGTAGTCATAGTTAGGGGGAAAGTTAGTATAAGAGATTTTTGTTAGGGGGAGTGTTGATATTAAGGGATGTAGTAAGGATATTATGTATTTTTTTTCTTTTCTCTCCTTTATAGATACATTTATCACTTGTACCTTAGGTCTTGTGACCATTTTCACATACATTGTACTTATATTTGGTTTATATGTATATTGATGTATGTTTTTCACCTACCCTTACATGTGTTTTTTTTTTTTTTCCTCTCTTTATGCACATGCTTCTTATATCTTGTATGCAATCAACTCTTTCTGTTTCACACTAAGATCCCTTAAGGAGTTTTGTTTAAAGTGTTTTAGAAATAAAGGTTGTCAAAGTCTTTTTGCCATAAACTCTTTTCTTGCAAAGTTTTTCAGGAGATTGTGTTAGGATAGATTTTATTGTATTCAACAACTAAGTATGAGTTGAGTAATTTATGACTTCTCTCATATGTTCATTTGTTTGTTGTGGTTTTGTCACGGATTGCCAAAGGGGGAGATTTTTAGGACATATGTGTTTCACATGTTAGGAACATATGTCAATATTTTATGTAATTGGCTAATCCTTTGAAAAAACACACTTTACTTGTATTTAGGTAGATCTAAGATGTGTTTAATACTTTAAGAAACATTGCTTCAAGTTCAAGTGTTAAAGCCATGCAAGTCTGTCTAAGAATCAAGTGTGAAAAGTGCTGTTCGTTAAAGCTCGACAGCTAGCTTGACAGCTAGCATCTATCAAGACCCAGGGATGTCTAAATCTCGTGGCTCAACAGCAGCTTGACCAATAGGGTATCAGTCGAGGTTTATAAAGTTCAGATTTTCTAATTTGATTTTCATCCAATTTGTGAATGTATGCTTGGGCTTTCTTTTCTCACAACCCTAAACATATATAAGGATTGTTTTAAGGGCTGTCAAAGGTTGATCGCATGTATGGAAAAGATTGTTCATGCAAATTGTAACCGGAGATAGGGTTTGCCCTGGTTCATCTCTCTCTCTTGAAGAAGTTGCTGTGTTTGTACACCATAGGGTTTTGTGACAAAGCAACCTCGTGATCTTTATCGTTTGGATGAACTGAAAAACTTTACAGCCAACATCCTTCTCTAGTTGGTGAATCAAGTCGCATACTGGGAACTACGCAATTGGTTAGTCACGTACCGGGAGCGGTGTAATAGGTGGAGAGATTGTCACCACAGAATAAGTCCAATTGGGTATTGGGGTAAGGGTTCTACTATAGGTTGGTATAAGGTACTGGGATTCCTTTACTTGTAACCGCTTGTTTTGATAATAGTGGATTCTTGGGAGTGGTGACCTTAAAATCACCCAGTGGGATTTTTGCCGTGTAGGTTTTTCCCATTTGTAAACAAATCACCTGTGTCAATTTATTTTCTGCTGCATACTTAGTTTAATTGATGATTTGTTTGTGCTACCATGCATCTTGTATGTTAATTTGATTAATTTATAAACTTGGCTAATTAATCAATTAATTCATCACAAGTGGTTAATACATTCTTAACCTGTCACGAACAATGAAGAAGAATATGAGGCGTTGCTGGCAGGTTTTAGGGGAGTCAACAAGTTGGGACGACGAGTGTAGACATCGAATTTTGTACCCCTTACGACTCGGGCCCTCGTTCCCCAATGATGCCTAAACTCTAAGGCCCATGGCCAGTTTAGAGCCCAATCAGATATCATATTGACTTGAGGAGTGTTAAAATGGAAAAATATAACTTTTTAAATGAGCAAAAATCTATTTTTGGAAATAAAATAACCAAAGTGGCCCTTTGCCCACGTATGTGCGCAACATCTTGCGTATGTGGGCCAAAGCATGCGTAGGTAGGCACACTCCTACGTACACAGCTATGGTTTCAAAGATATAAAAAGGCAAGTTTTCTGCAATAATGGATGAGATTTGGAATGAATCTCACTATTGGTAAATCTGGTTTTGTAGTCCTCGTAGATGAAATGCCCAATTTCATCACCGACTACGAACTATAATTCCAAATTTACAAAGAACATGTGATCTATATCTTCCGTGACTAAATCACATAAATCACATACTATGCATGTCATGGACTATATGATAATGTCCAAATATTCATGTTGCCATTATATTAGATAATAATAAAACAACTTTATTAATCATAACATTAAGTCATACATAATGTCATACATAGCATCATACAATAGGATTTAAGGGCACATATCCTAACAATCACCCACTTGCCCTAAAGACTATTGTGCACTAATCTAACTCTCATTCCCTCCAAATGTGACTCAGAAGTCCTTTGTGGCAAGGTTTTGGTAAAGGGATCAGCTAGATTACTTGCACTATCAATCTTTGCTACTACTACATCTCCTCGAGCAACAAAGTGTCGAATAATGTGATACTTTCTCTCAATGTGCTTTCCTTTCTTGTGATTCCTTGGATCCATGGATTGTGCAACCGCTCCACTATTGTCGCAACACAATGTGATAGGAACTTGCTCCATTCTCACAACACCAAGATCAAAAAGGAATTTCTTGAGCCAAACAGCTTCCTTTGCCGCTTCACAAGCAACAACATATTCAACTTCCATGGTGGAGTCCGCAATACATGATTGCTTAACACTCCTCCAACTAATGGCTCCACCTCCCAAGGTGAACACACAACCTGAAGTGGACTTTCTGAAATCAAGATCTGACTAAAAATTTGAATCTGTATAACCAATTGGAATCAAATCCTCACTATGGTAAACAAGCATAGAATCTCTGGTTCTCCGTAGATACTTGAGAATATGCTTTACAGCTTGCCAATGTTTAAGTCTTGGATTTGATTGATATCGGCTGACCATGTCAACTGAATAACAGATATCTGGTCTAGTACATAGCATGGCATACATGACACTTCCCACTACAGAAGCATAAGGAACTTGTCTCATTATATTTTCTTCCTCAAAAGTCTTAGGCCTTTGGTCATCAGACAGAGGAACTCTATGTCTAAAAGGAAGTAATCATTTCTTGGAGTTTTGCAAGCTAAACCGTTCTAGAACCTTAGCTATATACCCAGTTTACGATAAACCTAACATCTTATTCTTTCGATCTCGCCAAAGCTTGATCCCTAGAATAAAGTTAGCTTCACCTAAGTCCTTCATTTCAAATTGGCTTAACAACCAAACCTTTACCGATGACATTACCCCTATATTATTTCCAATGAGTAAAATATCATCATCATAAAGCTCTAGAAACATTACTATTTTGTCTCGATGTCTTTTGTACACACATGGTTCATCAAGATTTTTTTCAAAAACAAATGATTTGATTGCTTGATTAAATCTGATGTTCCATGACCTAGATGCTTTCTTAAGTCCATAAATGGACATTTTCAACTTGCATACCGTATGCTTTTGGTTCTTTGCTATGAAACCTTCCGGTTGCATCATATAGATTTCTTCTTCAAGATTGCCATTAAAAAATGTAGTCTTGACATCCATTTGCCAAATCTCATAATCATAATGAGCAGCAATGGATAAGAGAATTCTGATAAATTTAAGCATGGCTACTGGCGAAAAAGTTTCATTATAGTCAATTCCTTCTTTTTGTGTATACCCTTTCGCCACTAGTCTCGCTTTAAAAGTTTCAACCTTTCCATCTATCCCTCTCTTCCTTTTGTAAACCCATTTGCAACCAACAGGTTTAATGCCGTTAGGCGCCTTTACAAGAACCTATACTTCATTTGAATACATAGAATCCAATTCAGATTTCATAGCTTGGACCCAATGATGTGTTGGGAAAAAATACATGTTTGTATCACATACAAAACATACGCAGCGAAAAATTAACGGATCTACTTCATTCGCAATTGATAACATGCACTATGAAAGTTTCAGAATTTAAGGACAAGAAAGCGTATCTTGGTGCGGTGAAATTCAAAACCAAATATCAGAAGTTCTTGGGAAGACTTTTAAGCTTTACTCCAATTCCACTTAATGCCCAAGATGTGTGGTCTCTCAATCAGTTTCCAAGGAGAGAACAAGGGAGTGTCCAACACTCACATACAAACCATTTCATTCTTTGTGTAATCTTGATGAAAAACATTTATGAAAGACTCATGTGAAAAAGCACTCATCAAAAGAACCTTATGAAATTCTGTATGTTTCTCTCCTTATACACAACTAATTATCTAATTAGGCTAGCCTTTTGGGCCATTCCAATTGGGCTCTAGTGTGTGGCTTGGAGTGGAACCAAAAGGGAACAAATAAGACTCTAGCTCCAATGGGCCTTGGGCTTTTCTGTCAACTCTTGACAAGTTCAAAGTTACCATTAATTATATTCAATACCACTATATAAATATAATTGCATTCTAGGCCTTATTAATAAATTATATCCCAAGACTTTATTATACATGCAACCCCTTCATTAAAATATTCGTAGTAATACAAAGTCATGAAAATAGACTGCCACTTTGTAGATTACTACATCTTAATCCTTGAGTACCCGATTTAATCCTTAATGTTATTAATCATATATTTATGAAATCCAATTCCATAAATATATATACTTTAGTAACTCCTTACTAAAGTGGTTGGGCCCAACTCTTTGAATAACCAAACCCATTAAACTTATCTTAAGGGAATATTTTATATCTTTGTTAAGAGATTATGAATTCCATCTTGAAAATATATGTTCCATCAACACTGAATGCGGCTGCCCAACATACTGAGGTTTTGACCGTGACTTATAGATTTCACTCCTGATATATCAAAGCAACTTACTTCTCATGATCAGGTCCATTATTCTCTCAGGATTTAGAGTTGATGTAAATAGAAGTCGTGAGACTTATTATTCAATTGACAGTCGTTAGGAGAATAATAAATCTCATAGAGGTCTAGTTCAATATGTTTTAACTCGTAAGACATATCAACATACCAACTAGAAATCTCCATTTCCATGATCAAGACAAATCATCTTAGTTGATATGTTATAGTCTTTGCAGATGAAACGCCCAATTTCATCACCGACTACGAACTATTCTTCTGAATTTACAAAGAACTTGTTATTTATATTTCTGTGACTAAATCACATAAATCACATACTATATATCTCATGGACTAAGATAATATCCCATTTGTTCATTTATAAATAGTCTCATATAATTAAACAATTTAATAATTTATGACATGTCAATAAATTGAATTTTAGGGCATAAACCCCAACAATCTCCCACTTGCCCCCAAAGACAATTTACCATATTTTCGACACTTATGTTCCTTTAGAGTAATTTATAGTCACTTTAAAGCAAGGTTTGAAAACAAGTTTCAGTCAGATTTATTGCGTAAATTATCTTTTCTACTACTACTCAAGTACTCATATCTCTCTAGTGAGATAATACTTACGCTTAATGTGTATCTTCACCACTAGGATGAACACATATTTTGAAGTCCAACTTCATGAATCACAATCAAACTACAAGTCAGCATTTGTACATCTAATAACAATCAAAACCTCACTTTTGTGAACAAGCACATAATCTCTCATTCTCCTAAGATATTTGAGTATATGCTTTACTCCCACTAAACTAAGTGATCTTTGATTCAATTGATATTTGCTTACCATGTCCACCACAAAATAGATATTTAGCCTAGTATATAGCATAGCATAAAGACTTCCTATTTATATGGTATTAGGAACCATCTTTATATGCTCTTCCTTTTATATGTCTTAGGACTATAGTCCTATATAAAGGAACTTCAAACCTAAAAGGAAAGAATCCTTTCTTGAAGTATTACATGCTATACTTGGCTAGAATCTAATTTATTTAAGCAGTTTGAGATAGACTCAATATCCTAATTTCTGAATTGTAACAAAGTTTAAATTCTTAGGATATGACTAGTCTTTCCCAAGTACTTTATATCAAACTGGATTAGACAACAGAAACTCTATTGATGACAATATCTCTACATCATTCTAAATGATTAGAATGTCATCAACATACATTAATAAATTTATTATTCTATATAGCTTTCACACACATAAGGCCTTTTAATACTTGATCAAAATCAAACAAATTGATTGCTTGATCAATGATGATATTTTATGATTAAGATGCTTTTTTCAACCCTTAAATGGAATTTAAGCAACTTGCATACTAAACACTACTGTTTCTTTGCTATGTACAAGTCTAGTTACATCATACAGATGTCTTCCTCAGGATTGCTACTAAAAGAAGCTTTCTTGATATCCACTGTCATATTTCATCCAAATGAAATATAATGGATAAGAGAATCTTGATAGAGTCAATCATGACTATTGGTGAAAGAATCTTTTCATAATTGAATCATTTCTTTCTGAATAAATCTTTTCGCCACTAGTCTTGACTTTGAAGGTTTGCACCTTCAAATCTATCAATCTCATTTACTTGTAGACCTATTTGAAAACAGTAGACCTAATGCCATTAGGCGCCTCTACCAGTTCTAGACTTTAAATAGAATCTAATTCTATTCACATAACCTTGATCGAGTAATCCATATTCATATCATCTATTGCCTTTACGAAGGACCGAGGATCAAATTTATATCCTTGTAGAATGACTTCAAAAGTTTATCCCAAAAGTATGAATTTACTTGGTAATTAATAATCCTCCAACTACAATATTGTACCGATGTATTAGCTATACATCTAGAATAATGCCTTGTGGTGTATCTAATACAACCATCTCATTTCTAAATATATTTTATAGTTGTCTTTCAACAAATTCTAACATTTTTCTTCTAGAACAACTATACGTTTTGCTTTAAGATTATTCATATAGTCATCATCAAGAACTTTGTATTTGTACTATACAAACATCTTGTTTTCTTTATGACTAACAAAACAATCTTTTGCAATTATTTTTGGATACCCATCATAAATACACATTTTTCTACCTTTTGATTTCAATTTCTTAGACTTCCTTTTTAGCATAAGTGCTGGACATCTCTAAAGTGGAAGTATCACATACAAGGTTTTCACCCAATCCACGATTTGACATTTTTCCTAGGAACAAAATTTTGAAATCAACTTTTAGAAAAAGTATAATAATTATTAGAGTATATTTCCAAAAGAAATAAGCAGATGAGAATACTTATCATGTACTTTACTATTTCTAAAAGAGTCTTATTCCTCCTTCATGTATGCATTGACTTAAAGAAGTCATTGTAACTATAGTCCTTTATAATAAAGGAACCCTAGATCTTATTATCCTCTAAATAGAATTCATAGAGTGGGAATATAACAAAATAATGGTTCTAAAAGCCCATCTTTCACCAATCTTGAATATCATTTAGATTAATAAGATCTAGGCATAAGTGCAAAATACATACAATAACTGTTAGGTTCTAAAGACTAGGATCTAATGTATTTAGAACTTCATTTTGTATGTTGGCAAACCATGATCAAAACAATGTTGAGTCGTGTGTTAGACTTGCTCAAAGTATGGGATTTATTGTAAAGTTGGAATCGAGTTTTTATGCAGAATTACTTGTAACTTTCTGTGAGACTCGATCGATCAAAAATTAGACTCGATCGATCGAAAATCGCACAGAACGTTTTTCTGCAGAATTTTTCAACTCAGCCCAAGCCCGTTTTAATGTATAGGGTTTTATGTTTGCCCTAAGTATAAAAGGGAAAACCCTAGCCACGTTTTTAGAGTTCTGTTTTGCTGTGTTTGTGAATCTCATTGTGAGATCTAGAGGTGTTTACCTTCACATACACTTAGGGTTTACAAACTTGAGATTTATGTCAAGAGTTGTGTAGATCGTTACAGTTGCAGAATCAAAGAGCACAAAGATATACAAGCAGGTGCGCTTGTGGATTTGCTGAAGAATTCCGGAAAGAAGGAGTCCGTGGATCTCGGAGCTATCATGGGGTCATGGTAGTAAGTTTCCTACAGGCAGGTAGCAATATGACGTTAGTGGTCTAAGTCTATTGTGTAAACTTCAATTCTTTCATAGTGGATTCAGTTTACCTTGAGGATAGCTAGGTCAAATCCTCCCCAGGTTTTTACCGGTGTGGTTTCCTGGGTCATCATATCTTTGTGTTGTTTATTTTCCGCTGCTTTATTGTTTTTATATTTATTTGTGTTAACCTAGTTTAATTAAATTACCTAAGTTAATAACTTGGCTAATTCTCTAGGTTAATCTGTTGGGTTAAGAGGTCTAAACGAACTGAAAAGTGGTATCAGAGCGGGTAGCTTTTGTGTTTGATCCTTTGATCTTTGAGCTGATCCTTGACCCCTGTTGTCATGGAACACGGACACTCTCTAGTTGTTCCCCCTCACTTTGATGGAAACAACTATGCCTATTGGAAAGTAAGGATGAAAGCATTCCTAAAATCCATTGATGAGAGGGTGTGGAATTCCGTTGAATACGGATGGGAGAAGCCCACTACTCCTGTGAGTGAGTGGCAAACTTCTCAGAAGGAGGCAGCCGCTTTTAATAGCAAAGCAATGAATGCTATTTTTAATGCTGTTTCCATGGAGGAATTTAAGAGAATCTCTAATGTTGAGGTTGCTCATACTGCTTGGAATATCCTCCAGACTGTGCATGAAGGCACAAAGGCAGTTAAGATAAATAAACTGCAGCAATTAACTTCTAAATTTGAAAGCATTAGAATGAATGATGATGAATCTTTTGATGAGTTCTATGCTAAGTTGAATGATATTGTTAATTCTGCTTATAATTTGGGTGAAATCTATGATCAACCTAAAATTGTTAGGAAGATTCTTAGATCTTTGACTGAAGATTTTAGACCCAAAGTGACTGCCATTACTGAGAGTAAGGATGTGGACTCCATCCCTGTTGATGAACTTGTAGGATCTCTTCAGTCCTATGAGTTAGACCTCCCTAAAACTAACAAATCCAAATCAATGGCTCTTAAGTCTGTTGATGATGTTGAGGATGGTGGATTTGATGATGATCTCTCTGCTACAGAGATTGCCTATCTTGCCAAGAACTTTAGAAACTTTCTGAGAAATAGTAATAGAAGGGCAAGAGGCAAGAACACTGTTGAACCTAGAAATTTTAGGAAGAATGAACCCACTAAGGTTAATAACTTTGAAAAACCTAAGGAAAAAGTAGGTCAATCTTCTAATAATTCTTTGGGACAACAATGTTATGGTTGTCAAGGGTATGGTCATTTAAAGTCTGAATGTCCTACTTATTTGAGGTCTAAGGGTAAAGCTATGGCTGTAACCCTTAGTGATGACAAAGTTTCCGACAATGAATCCGCAAGTGATGAGGATGGAAACTTTATTGCTTTCACTGCTACCACGGTAGTCAATGAATGCTTGTCTGTTGAAGAGAACCCTTCTGATGGGGAACTCTCTGAGGATGCAGATCTACAGGAAGCCTACAATAATGTATAGGGTTTTATGTTTGCCCTAAGTATAAAAGGGAAAACCCTAGCCACGTTTTTAGAGTTCTGTTTTGCTGTGTTTGTGAATCTCATTGTGAGATCTAGAGGTGTTTACCTTCACATACACTTAGGGTTTACAAACTTGAGATTTATGTCAAGAGTTGTGTAGATCGTTACAGTTGCAGAATCAAAGAGCACAAAGATATACAAGCAGGTGCGCTTGTGGATTTGCTGAAGAATTCCGGAAAGAAGGAGTCCGTGGATCTCGGAGCTATCATGGGGTCATGGTAGTAAGTTTCCTACAGGCAGGTAGCAATATGACGTTAGTGGTCTAAGTCTATTGTGTAAACTTCAATTCTTTCATAGTGGATTCAGTTTACCTTGAGGATAGCTAGGTCAAATCCTCCCCAGGTTTTTACCGGTGTGGTTTCCTGGGTCATCATATCTTTGTGTTGTTTATTTTCCGCTGCTTTATTGTTTTTATATTTATTTGTGTTAACCTAGTTTAATTAAATTACCTAAGTTAATAACTTGGCTAATTCTCTAGGTTAATCTGTTGGGTTAAGGGGTCTAAACGAACTGACAATAACAAAGGATAGAAACTTTCTCTTTAAAAAGTAAAACATGTAAATTTCCATCTAGAAAATAATCATGGACAATGGTTAGCTTTACCAAAACTGAAACACTTTACTTTTGGTCATGCTTTTGAATCTAATTTCTTTTTGGCAACTACTAGGACAACTTGCTTGTCCAACTGTTTGGTATTATGATTCATCTTCTTATCACCCTTACCTTTCGGTTCAGGCTAAGAATTTGAATTAAATCATATTGATCTTAACCTTAGGTTTTAGGATGTCTTTCATTGCGTAGAACTCACTCATCAATTCAGATAACATAAAAATAATTTATTTTGAAAAAAAAAATCTGAATTGATCAAATGTTTCTAACAAGGACTTGTGGATCATATCAATATGAGATTAACATTTAATCTCAACATCCAAGAATTCCAATTCATTTTAAAAATAAAATATTTTCATGAAATGATATAATGTTGGAACTCTTTATGCTTTTCTTGTTGGGATAAGTGCCCTTAAATCCTATTGAATGATGCTATGTATGATATTATGTATGACATTATGTGAGAAATGATGTATGACTTAATATTGTGTTTAATAAAGTTGCTTTATTCTTATCTAAAATAATGGTAACATGAATATTCGGACATTATCAAATAGTCCATGAGATGCATAGTATGTGATTTATGTGATTTAGTCACAGAAGATATAGATCACAAGTTCTTTGTAAACTCAGAATTTTGGTTCGTAGTCGGTGATGAAATTGGGTATTTCATCTGCGAAGACTATAACATATTAACTACGATGATTTGTCTTGATCATGGAAGTGGTGACTTCTAGTTGATATGTTGATATGTTTTAAGAGTTAAGACATATTGAACTGGACCGCTGTGAGATTTGTTATTCTCCTAACGACTGTCAATTGAATAATAAATCTCACGACTTGTTTTCACATGAACTCTTAATCCTGAGAGAATAATGGACCTGATCATGAAATGTAGGTTGCTTTGATATATCAGGAGTGAGATCTAAAGTAACGGTGAAAACCTCAGTATGTTGGGCAGCCACATTTAGTGTTGATGGAACATATATTCTTAAGATGAAATTCATAGTCTCTTAATGGAGATATAAAATATTCCATTGAATTAAGTTTAATTGGTTCAATTATTCAGAGAGTTAGGCCTAACTACTTTAGTAAGACTAAAGTATATATTTATGAAATTAGATTTCATAAATATATGATGAATAACTTAAGAGGATTAAACCGGGTACTCAAGGATTAAGATGTAGTAATTTACAAAGTGGCAGTCTATATTCATGACTTTGTATTACTATGAATATTTTATGAAGGGGTTGCATGTATAATAAAGTCTTGGGATATAATTTATTAATAAGGCCTAGAGTACAATTATATTTATACAGTGGTATTAAATATAATTAATGGTAATTTTGAAATTCACCATATCAAGGTACACTCTCTTATTCTTATATTCTGAAATTTACATTGTGCATGTTATCAATTGCGAATGAAGTATATCCGTTAATTTTCCGCTGCGTATGTTTTGTATGAGATACAAACATGTAATTTTCTTCATTGGTATCAGAGCAGTCTTCATTTCGAATCTGTATAACATGTTTTGTGAGTTTTGGAATTAGAGATAATTGTTTCATCATGTTAGAAGATTTTATATGCATTCAATTTTCTGCATGGTTATTGAAACTATGATTTGATAAAAACTGATGTTGATGTTATGATGTTGTTTGAATTTGAATTTAAGTATGTTAAATTGATCTTTAAGGCTATGGCATCAATAGATTTCAGTTTTGATATCAAATTCTGCATATCATGTTCATATGGTAATTGTTTGTTCATGAAAAGTCGTAGAAAACTGTTTGCAACTGTTCTGGAAAAACAAAAAACACGGGTTTTTTGCGGGTAAGCTTTACTCGCAAAACAGTCGCGAGACAGTAGCGAAAGTTTCTGTCTGATTTTTGTGTTTTCAATTTTTTCCTTAACTTGTTTTCACGGGAAGCGCTTGGTCGTGGGATACCCGCGAAACAGTCGCGAAAGTTTCTGTCTAAATTTTGTATTTTCACTATATACCCATAAGGAAAAGTGCTTAGTATAAAGTGCAAGGCTGTTTATAATTAGTTTATGCATGTTTAAAAGATAAAAACCTTTAATTTAAAACATCTAGTGGGAGAGAGATTCAAGGGTTGGATTTCACGGCCTCCATTGTTGGTTTATAGTAGTGTGATTAAGCACCTCGCCTTGGCGTATATGCCTTGCTCCCTTCGGAGGGTGTTTAATTCATGGTACTATAGGTTAAACTTCTTAATGATAGATGAAGTGTGTTTTTACATTGAGAACGACAACGCTTCCATGGAGTTACTTGGTGACACACATTAATTCTAGGCAATGGTGTACACTAGACTAAGTATGATGTTAACCTCCCTTCGAAGCTATGTCATTATTACTTAGAGGCTGAAGGTAAAGCGGCAAATTATTTTTGTTTGGTAAGAGTTACCATGATAGCATTAATAATGAGAATAATTCTTGCTTGATCATAGTGATTGATATGACCTCGCTTCCGAGGAATATTAATTGCGGGATTGAGTTGTCATTGCATATATTATATTATGGTTTTATTAAGGTTTCATATTATATGCTTATATGCTAAATTGATAATTTCCAGTTTACTTATTATATTCATGTCTATTATTTTCAGATTTGAACATGGCATCATTTAGCCCACTTGTTACCATTCTTAATAAAAACAAACTGACTAGATCCAACTATGTTGACTAGAAAAGAAACTTGGACATAGTTCTCATTGTAGAAGAGCACAAATATGTGCTTACTCAACCATGTCCTAGCTTTCCTTCATTAGATGCTCCTCCTGAGGAAAAACAACGATATGATCATTGGCAGAAATCTAATGAAATGGCCAAGTGCTATATCCTAGCGTCTATCTCAAATGTTCTACAGCATCAAATGCAGGATGTAGAACTAGCTTTGGACATTATGCTAAGTCTGAAGGAGATGTTTGGTGAGCAAGGCCGTTCTGCAAGGCAAAAAACCATGAGGCAAATTTATAATACCAAAATGGCCGAAGGTAGTTCAGTAAGAGAACATTGTCTTACAATGATCTCTAATCTGAATACATTAGAGGCTTTAGGTGCAAATATTGATGGAGAATCCCAAGTGGATATGATATTCCAGTCACTACCGGAATCATTCAAGGAATTCAGACTTAATTATAGCATGAATAAAAAGATTTATTCTTTGTCTGAATTAATGAATGAGTTGGTAGCGGCGGAAGGCATCCTTGGTACTTCTAATGCTAGTCTTGAAGCCAATGTGGGTGAAGCTTCTACTTCTCAACCTAAGTCGAAAGGCAAGGGTAAGAAGAAGAAGAAGAAGGACTTCACTAAGCAAGAGGGTAAACAAATTGCCTTAGGAGTTGCCGACAAAGGAAAGAAGTTGAAAGGAAAATGTTTCCATTGTGGTGAGAAAGGACATTGGAAGAGGAATTGTCCAAAGTTCAAGGCTGCCAATAAGACAGAAACTTTCGCTACTATCGCAATTCATAACGTGCACTATGAAAGTTTTAGAATTTAAGAACAAGAAAGCGTACCTTGGTGCGGGGAAATTCAAAACCAAATATCAGAAGTTCTTAGGAAGACTTTTAATCTTCACTCCAATTCCACTTAATGCCCAAAATGTGTGGTCTCTTAATCAGTTTCCAAGGAGAGAACAAGGGAGTGTCGAACACTCACATACAAACCATTTCATTCTTTGTGTAATCTTGATGAAAAACACTTATGAAAAACTCATGTGAAAAAGCACTCATCAAAAGAACCTTATGAAATTTTGTATGTTTCTCTCCTTATATACAACTGATTATCTAATAGGACTAGCCTTTTAGGCGATTTCAATTAGGCTCTAGTGTGTGGCTTGGAGTGGGACTAAAAGGGAATAAATAAGACTCTAGCTCCAATGGGTCTTGGGCTTTTCTGTCAGCTCTTGACAAGTCCAAAGTTACCATTAACTATATTCAATAGCACTATATAAATATAATTGCATTCTAGGCCTTATTAATAAATTATATTCTAAGAATTTATTATACATGCAACCCCTTCATTAAAATATTCGTAGTAATACAAAGTCATGAAAATAGACTGTCACTTTGTAGATTACTACATCTTAATCCTTGGGTACCCAGTTTAATCCTTAATGTTATTCATCATATATTTATGAAATCCAATTCCATAAATATATATATATATATATATTTTTTAGTAACTCCTTACTAAAGTGGTTGGGCCCAACTCTCTGAATAACCAAAGCTATTAAACTTATCTCAAGGGAATATTTTTTATCTTTGTTAAGAGATTATGAATTCCATCTTGAGAATATATGTTCCATCAACACTAAATGCAACTGCCCAACATACTGAGGTTTCAACCGTGACTTATAGATCTCACTCCTGATATATCAAAGCAACATACATCTCATGATTAGGCTCATTATTCTCTCAGGATTTAGAGTTGATGTAAATAAAAGTCATGAGACTTATTATTCAATTGACAGTCATTAGGAGAATAATAAATCTCACAGCGGTCCAGTTCAATATGTTTTAACTCTTAAAATATATCAACATACCAACTAGAAATCTCTATTTCTATGATCAAGACAAATCATTTTAGTTGATATGTTATAGTCTTCGCAAATGAAACGCCCAATTTCATCACCGACTACGAACTATTCTTCTGAGTTTACAAATAACTTGTGATTTATATCTTCTGTAACTAAATCACATAAATCACATACTATGCATCTCATGGACTAAGATAATGTCCCATTTGTTCATTTATAAATAGTCTCATATAATTAAAAAATTTAATTATTTATGACATGCCAATAAATTAGATTTTAGGACATAAACCCGAACGTGATGTGCATCTATATCATTCATTGTCTCCTCATAAGTGTAGGGATCCGATTCCGCCTCTTTTGGGATAGCTTCGTAAGTTTCTCCCAAACCTATAAATCTTATAGGAGGCCGAACAATTCTTCCAGTACGACGAGGCACCTGTGTACTAGTCATCTCATGAGTAATGTCTTGTGGTGTCTCCAATACATCCACATCATTCCTAGTTTCTTCCATTGGTTGTTCAATTACAGGTTCATCTAATTCAGCCAATACCACTTTACTTCTGGGATTAAAATTATTCACATAATCATCTTCCAAAAATTTGGCATGGGTGCTAACAAACACTTTGTTATCCTTATGATCATAGAATAAATAACCCTTGGTTTCCTTTGAATACCCTAAAAACATACATACTTCCGTTTTAGCTTCCAACTTATCAGACTTCCCTTTCAACACATGTGCTGGACATCCCCAAATGTGGAGATATTTCACACTAGGCTTGTGCCCACTCCACAATTCCTTAGGTGTGTTGGGAACAGATTTTGATGGAACTAAATTCAAAATATACATAGCAATTTTTAGTGCATATCCCCAAAAAGAAATTGGTAAAGTTGAATAACTCATCATGGACCTAACCAATTCTAAAAGAGTCCTATTCCTTCTTTCTGCTACACCATTTTGTTGGGAAGTTCCAGGTGCAGTCAATAGGGGGACAATCCCATTTTGAATTAGGTAATCCTTGAAATCCCCAAGAAGGTATTTGCTACCTCGATCAGATTGAATGGCCTTTATGCGTTTACCTAATTGATTTTCAACTTCAGCCCTAAACTCTTTGAACTTTTCAAAGGCTTCGGACTTCCGTCTCATTAGGTACACATAACCATATCTTGAGTAATCATCCGTAAAAGTGATGAAGTACTCATAACCTCCTTTTGATTGGGTTGACATAGGACCACATACATTTGTATGAACTAATTCAAGCAACTCTTGGGCTCTTTTACTTTTTGCATTAAAAGGTCGTTTGGTCATTTTACCTTCCAAACAAGATTCACAAACTGAAAATCCATCAAATTCCATGGGCTATAAAAGTCCATCTTTGATTAGTCTTTGAATCCTATTTGAATTAATATGACCTAAATGCAAGTGCCATAGATATGCATCACTAGTAGGAGGAAACTTTCTCCTTAATGATCTTACATTAGAGCTACTATCTAATTCAGAATTATATAATTCATGCTTGTCAGGAGTTAAAATGTAAAGACCATCCACAATATTGCTAGAACAGATAAACACTTTATCCTTCTTTATTACAACATTGTCTTTTAGGATAACATAATATCCATGTTTACCTAAATAAGTTGCAAAAATTAAATTCCTATGAACATTAAGAACATACAAACAGTCTTCCAATATTAAAACCCTAGACTCAAAACATAAATTAAACACTCCAACAGTTACAACTGGTATTTTGCTCCCATCAGCCAAAGTAAGAAACAATTCCCCTTTTTGGTCTCTTGGAACCCTTGCAAAGTATTGCAAATATGATTAGTACAACCTGAATCCACACACTAGGAATCTGTGGGATTTTGTACCAAACATATTCCAAGAAGGAATGTACTTTTCATACCTTTATTCTTGGCAGTTTTGAATATTGGACAATTCTTCTTCCAATGTGCTTTCTCACCACAATGGAAACATTTTCCTTTGTTAGCAACTCCTAAGGCAACATGTTTACCATCTCTCTTAGTGAAGTCCTTCTTCTTCTTCTTCTTCTTCTTCTTCTTCTTTTTACCCTTGCCTTTCGACTTAGGTTGAGAAGTAGAAGTTTCAGCCATATTAGCATCAACACTAGAAGTACCAAGGATGCCTTCCGTCGCTACCAACTCATTCATCAATTCAGACAATGTATAAACCTTTTTGTTCATATTATAGTTAAGCCTAAATTCCTTGAATGATTCTGGTAATGACCGGAGTATCATATCCACTTGGGATTCTCCATCAATATCGGCACCTAAAACTTCCAATGTATTCAGATTAGAGATCATCTTAAGACAATGCTCCCTCACTGAAGTACCTTCAGCCATTTTGGTTTTATAAATTTGTCTCATAGTTTCTTGCCTTGTAGAATAGCCTTGCTCACCAAATATCTCCTTCAGACTTAGCATAATGTCCGAAGCTAGTTCTACATCCTAAATTTGATGCTGTAGAACATTTGAAATAGATGCTAGGATATAGCACTTGGACATCTCATTAGATTTCTGCCAACGATCATATCGCTGTTTTTCTTCAACAGGAGCATATAATGATGGAAAGCTAGGACAAGGTTGAGTAAGCACATGTTTGTGCTTTTCAGTAGTAAGAACAATGTCCAAGTTTCTTTTCCAATCAACATAGTTGGATCCAATCAGTTTGTTTTGATTAAGAATAGCAACAAGTGGGCTAATTGATGTCATGATTTAAATCTGAAAATAATAAACATAAATATAATAAGTAAACTGGACATTATCAATTTAGCATATAAGCATATAATATGGAACCTTAATTAAACCATAAAATAATATATGCAATGACAACCTAATCCATGTCTATAATTCCTTGGTAGCAAGTTTATTACAAACACATTAATTGGTTGAGAAAGTTTCTCATTATTAATGATATCATGGTAACTCTTACCAAACAAATATAATATGTCGTTTTGCCTTTAGCCTCTAAGTAATAATGACATAGCTCCTTTGGGAGGTTAACATTACACTTAGTCTAGTGTACACCATTATCTAGAATCATGTGTAGTCACATTTCATCTCCCTTTATAGTGTTTAAACTTTTAGTACCATGAAACAAAACACCCTCCTTTGGGATCGTGAGGCATATACGCAAAGACGAGATGCTTGTTCACACTACTTTAAACGGGTAAGTTCAATCTTATAGTACTATGAAGTAAACACCCTCCTTTGGGATCGCGAGGCATATATGCTAAGACGAGATGCTTACCCACACTACTATGAACCGATAATGGAGACCGTGAAATCCAACCCTTGTATCTTTCTCCCACTAGATGTTTTAAATTAAAGGTTTTTAAGATCAAGGACTATAATAACGCTAGAAACCTTGAAAACATAATCCTAATCTCATTAGGAATAAATTTCATTAAACAAATACTTTAATCCTAGCGTAAATATATATAAATATATATGGGTTTATATATATATATATATATTATAATATATATATATATATACATATTATAATATATATATTATAATATATATATATATATATATTATAATATACGGATAGAATATAAACCTTATATATTACATGTCAATGGACATGAATTCATGAAACCATGCAAGAGATTGTATAGATTGTATAAACTTTATATGGCCAAGCAATGCAAACCTTCGCACATGGCAGTTACAATATTACAGTTATATATTTAATAATATACCCTACGGATATGTTATATTACATATTACATATATATATATATATATATATATCTTTTATTGTTAAGCCGTGCAAACAATATCCAAGTGGTGCAATCAATATATAGCCAAGCATTGCAACCAATGCAATAAACACATGCACACGGCATTCATGATATTGAAAAACACAAGCATGGCACCAAGCAATGCACATGACGGTTACCATAATTTTCATTAACTGCCAATCTTGCCGTGTCTACACAAATGAATCATGACATATGAATTCTAACGCTATTAATAAAAAATTCATAAAACCATGATTATCAAACCATGTCTACACAAAAGAACACATTCAAGGACACAATAATGCAGAAAATTAAAACACAAAGATAACGGTTTTCTTAAATTCCAAAAATCAATCACATGTTATATAAGCATAATATGAAAACCTGGCTCTGATACCAATTGTTGGTGAATCTGGTTTTGTATCTCATACAAAATACATAACGGAAGCAACAAAATTGGATCTATTTCATTCATGATTAATAACATGCACTATGTAATTTTCAGAATTTAAAAACGAGATAGCGTACCTTGGTGCGGTAAAATTAAAACAAAAGATTAGAAGTACTTGGAAACACTTTTAATCTTCACTCCAATTCCACTTTACACCCAAGAAGTGTGGTCTTTCAATCAGTTTCTAAGGGAGAATAATTGAGTGACTTCACTCGTACATACACACCACTTCACAATGATGTCTTTTTTTTTTCTTATGAAAAATTTTGTATGTTTCTCCCTTTATAACTAATTAATTATCTAATTGGGCTGGCCTATTGGGTCTTTCCAATTGGGCTTTAGTGTGTGGCTTGGAGTGGGACCAAAAGGGACCAATAAGACACTAGCTCCAATGGGCCTTGGGCTTTTCTATCAACTCTTGACAAGCCCAAAGTTACCATCAATTATATTTAATACCACTATATAAATATAATTGCACTTTAGGCCTTATTAATAAATTATATCCCAAGACTTTATTATACATGCAACCCCTTCATAAAATATTCGTAGTAATACAAACTCATGAATGTAGACGGCCACTTTGTTAATTACTATATCTTAATCCTTGAGTACCCGGTTTAATCCTTTTAAGTTATTCATCATATATTTATAAAATCCAATTCTGTAAATATATACTTTAATATATTCTTACTAAAGTGGTTAGGCCTAACACTCTGAATAACCAAACCCATTAAACTTATCTCAAAGGAATATTTTATATCTTCGTTAAGAGATTATGAATTCCATCTTGAGAATATATGTTCCATCAACACTAAATGTGGCTGCCCAACATACTGAGATTTTGATTATGACTTTAGATCTCACTCCTGATATATCAAAACAACCTACATCTCATGATCATGTCCATTATTCTCTCAGGATTAAGAGTTCATTTAAATAGAAGTCGTGAGATTTATTATTCATTTGACAGTCGTTAGAAGAATAATAAATCTCACAGCGGTCCAGTTCAATATGTCTTAACTCTTAAAACATATCAACATATCAACTAGAAGTCTTCACTTCCATTATCAAGACAAATCATCTTAGTTGACATGTTATAGTCTTCGCAGATGAAATGCCCAATTTCATCACTGACTACGAACTATAATTCCAAATTTACAAAGAACATGTGATCTATATCTTCCATGACTAAATCACATAAATCACATACTATGCAACTCATGGACTATATGATAATGTCCAACTATTCATGTTGCCATTATATTTGATAATAATAAAACAACTTTATTAATCATAACATTAAGTCATACATAATGTCATACATAGCATCATACAATAGGATTTAAGGGCACATATCCTAACAATCACATCGTCAGGGAGCTGTTCTAAACCCCATTTCTATCACTATAAAAAACCTTACATGGTATATTTTCAAAGGACACACAAAAATCTCACGAGTAAAATACAAGATTCACTAGAAAATAGTGAATCAAAAGGGATTTTTTCATAAAACACCCTCAAGTCAAATTTGTTTGATTGGGACTTTTCTGGCCCCAATCCTTTTAGTTTAACGTTGCTAATCACTTTCTTATTGGTTTGTGAATAGATTTGATTGAGAGGAATGGTCGAAATCAAGTGTGAAAAGCTTTTCTTTGAGGTATTAGTTCAAACTTTGCTTTTCCCAATTCTTTTCTTTTAAAGCTTTTAATTCTTATGTTTGTCTTGTTTTCTTGTTATAGCATGTTTTGATATGCTTTTCTAGTCTAGGTTTACATTTTTGGATGTTTAAAATGCATGTTAGGGTGTTAGATTTAGTATTTTAAGCTTGGTTGTACTTTTAAGGTTTTCTGTGCAAGAACTTGCATACGCATAATCTTTTTTGTGCACGCAGGCTTAATTTTACGCACGCTGGCTTGTTCTTGTGTGCGCGGCATAGGCCACTACCCAGAAACCCTAATTTTGATTTTGTTTATTTCATTTCTGTTTTCACATGTTTGTCTATTTAGCTTCTTTTCCCATGCCTTAACACTTTCAATGTTTATGTTTCACATGTTTAATTGCTTGTTTTGTCTCACATGTTAGAATTAGGTTTTATTTTGTTTTTTCTTTATCTCAATACCATATTCATTCATTCACATGCTCATGCATGATGCCATAGGTGCTAAGTTACTGCAAGGTAAGTAAGGGAAAGTCATACATTCACATTCACATTCACATGCATGTGTGTTGTTATCTTTTGTTTAATGAACATGTACCTGTGTTGTTGTGTTGCATTCTGTGTTTAATTGATAAATGATGTACCTGCTGCCATGATTATGTTGCTGCCTTATATTTGGCATGATAGGGTTTTCACATGTTAGATGAATGCTAGGGTTTTATATGTGTGGTTTTGATATGTATGTGGTTTGGGACGATGATTTCATGATGTATGCTTAGATGTATGCTAGTGTGTGTGTGATTTTAGGACATAAGTATTGAACATGATTTTATCGAGTTTATGACGTAAGACATAATGATGGGAGGCCAACTTTAGGTTTGGGCAGTCTTGGGTGCCTAACACCTTCCCAAGAATGTACCTAAATTCTGAGCCCATATCTTTGGTAATAAGATCAATGCTCCTTCCTTGAAAGGACAATATAGTCATGGTTCCTAGGTCATTGCAAAAACTAGGTGGCGACTCCTCCGTTGTGTCCATAGTCGCGACTCCGCTGGGGACGATGAGTTTAACTCCTTGGTGTCTTATTTCTTAACCTTGATAAAAACTATTTCAATACTTTTTTGCACACACATCACTTGGTTTCTTTTGTCCCTTATGTGTGCACGAGTAGGAGTCGCCACCTAGTTTTTGCAATGGTCTAGGAACCATATGTAACACCCCTTATCCGTACCAAGGATTTAGATGCATAACCTGTCTTAGAAATAATCAACAATAATATAATGGAACAGAGCGTAATTAATTTTCCACAAATAAACTTCTATCCATCAACAAGTTTCCTATAAAACCCATAAGAAAAAAAAATAATACAAAATCCTTCAATTATAAAATCTCCAAATACAATCTCAAATAGTTCCACAAATGTCAAACTCATTGTCCTGAAGAAATTGTACTAAAACGATTCACCAACTAACATAGCTCCAAACGAAGTCATCAATCTAAGGCTCCACTGATCTACCACCCAAAAGACACTCCAAATCTCTAATCTGAAAGGGTGGAAAAAGGGGGTGAGCTAAAGGCTCAATAAGAGACTACATAACATGAGTATGTCTTCCAAAACAAAACATTAGTATCATTGACAAAATATAGTCTTCACGATACATTTACAAATAGTTTAAATAGTAATATAATATATTCTATAAAACTATTAAAATAAAATATTTCACTATAACGCTGTAATCATTAATAAAATAATAACCACGTTAATATGCCAATATGCACCAAAATAGGTGGAAACGATTTATTATGAAAAATAAACAATTTTTCTCTTACACAGATCAGTAGCAATAAAATAGTGGTTCAATATGGAAAATACTAGTCAAACACAGACAAAAGCTGCTAAACACTCGGTGGGTGATTCCCATAGGAACAATAACACTAACCTCCAAGAGGCAACACTAGCTCCAAAGAGCAACAATAACACTGCACCACACCACACTAACACTACTTCGGCCGAAGACCAACACTTAACCCTGTGTTGGCAAAGGTTGCAGACTGTCTAGTTGACCATTTGAAACAATTCTTGACAAATACAATTTCATAATAACATACAATAGATAATAAAATTCAAGTATGTGCAAAGCACTAACAATAGTATAAGTTTTTGGAACTTCACCTTTGCAATTATATACATATATAGATAAATATATATTTTTACCACGTGTAGATATATATATATATATATATATATATAAATATATATGTCCTGAGAGACGTCATGTGCTGAAGTCTACTTACCTCTAGTTGCTAACCCAAGCTTCACTTTAATCGCACGAAACGACGTAAACTAGAACCTAAATAAAAAATTAAATAACTCAATGAGGGCAGATTTTGAATAATCACAAAGTCCTTTGATAAAACAATTCCTCAGCCACTAAGAAGATTCACAAAATTAAAATTTAACATCTCCTTCTAATAAACCCCCACCTATTCTAGATTATAAATGCAAAGTATACCCTAAACTAACACCTAATATACCTATATATATATATATATATATATAAAAGAACACGTAATCCACCTGATGAAAATCACCCAAAGACATCTAATATCACAATTCTCCTTTTCGGCCAACAACGTGAATGTGAAAGTCAAATAGAAACACAATTTGGCTATCAATTCAATTGATATTCTATAAGGAAGAGATGTACTCCACGTACATATAAGGATTGATTCAAAATATTGAATAAAATAATGCATGGCCAATAAACTTCCATGAAATTCCACTCCTATGCAATAATAACTCTAAAAATTGGACTAGCAAGAGACAAAAGTCTCCCCTTAATCAAGGAATGTCCAGCGAAAAAACAATAAGAGTGTGATTACATTGTGATGCCCCAATTTGATTGATTGATTGTGTGATGTGTGTGGGTGTGTGATGAGTCCCACATCGGGTATTTACTGGGTAGATCTGGGCTTTATTAACAACTACAAGGAGCTTCAATTGTGACTAGTCCTTTTGAGGTATAGCGCAGATGTGGCTAGCGCTTTTCCTTGGGTCGTTACATATGGTATCAGAGCCGGCCCGGTAACCTCGTGTGGGCTCGGAGACACTACCCCACAAAGTGGGCCCTAACGAGGACGTTAGGGATTTAAGTGGGGGAGATTGTGATGCCCCAATTTGATTGATTGTGTGATGTGTGTGGGTGTGTGATGAGTCCCACATCGGGTATTTACTGGGTAGATCTGGGCTTTATTAACAACTATAAGGAGCCTCAATAGTGACTAGTCCTTTTGAGGTATAGCGCAGATGTGGCTAGCGCTTTTCCTTGGGTCGTTACACCATATATATAGTGTCCTCTTAAGGAAGGACCTTTGAAACATGAACTAAGATACAGATATGAATGTAAAAAGAACTTAAACATAGGCAAAATATGTGAAGCAAGCAAACTAAACAAAACAGAAATCCGAATTGGGGTTTTTGGGCAAATGCCTGCGTACGTAGATAGAACCCTGCAAATGTAGGTCAAATCCCACGTACGTAGGATTTGACCTGTGTACGCATGCTCAAAGCATGCATGCGCAGGGTTGTTCAAAAACCTTAACCTAGAAACATGAAGGAAAAAAACAGAGTAAAAAAAGAAAACCCTAATTCTAACAACCAAACATGCTCAGAACATAAAATGAACTGTAAAACTAACCAAAACAAACATGCATAAACATAACTAAACAAGAAAAACAAAAAAGAAAAGAAAGCTAGAATGAATACCTTAAAGCAAAAAAGCTCCTAGACTTGATTTTTGACCGTTGCCTTCATTCAAATCTATCATAATTCAATAAAATAATGATTAGAAATTTTAAACTCAAAGGATTAGGGCCAGAAAAGGTCCTAATAAGATAAAAATGACTTAAGAGTATTTTGTGAAAAAAACTCCCTTTTAATTCACTACTTTCTAATGAATCTTAGGTTTTCTCTTAGGATTTTCTGTATGTGTTTTAAAAATATACCATGTAAGGCTTTATATAGTGGAAAAAATAGGGTTTGGAATAGCTCCCAGACAATGTGGGATTCATTCCAATCCTTAGCCATTATTGCAAAAAACTTGTCTTTTGTTTTTTTTTCTGAAACTCTAGCTGCATACATAGAAATATGCTTGCGTATGTAGGCTACTAACCACGTACATGGGCCAAGGGCCACTTTAGTAATTTATTTCCAAAAATAGATTTTTATTCATTTAAAAGGTTATATTTTCCATTTTAACACTCCTTAAATCAATTTGATATTTGGTTGGGTTCTAAATTGGCCTTGGGCCTTAGAGTTTAGGTATCATTAGAGAACGGAGGCCCGAGTCATAAGGGGTACAAAATACGGTGTCTACGGATGCCCTTCTTTTGATTCGTGAGATTCACTAATGAAATCAAAAGATTAAGAGGCAAATCATTTTGTTTTGACGTACGGCTCAGACCTAACCCACGCACTCGATGCACATCATGCAAACATGGGGTGGGGTGCAACTCCAGAGAGCTGCGTGGGAATCGTATGTCCAAAGTCCCACCTTTGTTGCTCGAGAAACAAGCAACGGCAGGTTCATTATCCCAGAGCCTGTTTTGCCACATGCAAGCAAATGGCAAGTGACTCACTATCCAAGAGTCCTTAAAAATAAAAAAGAAAACAAACAAGGGTTCTATTACAACTAACCCAACAAACAACAAAAGGATATGTTCTCTATGGTGTTCATTTGGGGCTCTTTCTTCAAACTTCTCAAGGTGACTCTTTCCTCTTGTCTTCTTCACTTCTTTCTTTACCGTTTCTGTTGAGGCTCTTACCTCGGGTTGACCTTTGTCTCTTTCTCTATCTCTATCTCTACCTTTTCCACTCTGCCTGCCTGTTCAATTCCTCGAGGATATGCACACGAGTAGTCTTAATTGTTGGACCCACTAAGGGTGATGAAAACTCACTGAGGAGTAGGTATATATAGGGAGGAATCTTTTGCTTCTTACTTAGGGATGAGAAACTTGCGGAAGAGTAGTAGAAATGGACTCGCTAAAGAGTAGTGTAACTTTGTAGATATGTGATCCACTAGGGAAGAATCCTCTACCTTCTTCATGGTATGCTGAGGACTTTGAGGAAGAATCTTCTACTTCCTCACTTGGGATTGTTTAAATATGCTTAGGTCCATTGGGGGAGAATCTTCTGCTTCCTCCATGGGGATGATGTTCTAGATATGCCTGATTCGCTAGGGAAGAATCTTCTGCTTCCTTACTTGGGATAGTTTAATTATGCATTGATTCATTAGTGAAGAATCTTCTGCTTCCTCCATGGGGATGATATTCTAGATATGCTTGATCCACCAGGTTAGAATCTTCTACTTCCTTACTGGGGATAGTGTTCTTAAGTTTATGTGATCTGCAGGAAATGGTATTGGAATGTACATGCTACATCGGGGGAAGAGTCTTCTACTTCCTTTATTGCTCATTAGAGAGGTCCTTGGTGACTTTGTGCCCAATTTGGGAAATATTGAGATGTTTTTATTTTTTGAATTTTTTTTTACTATTCATAACTAAACAACACGTAGTTTAGCCATCAAGTGGGTTCCCACCTCTTTATTTCATAACGGTTACTAACTGTTTCTTTTTCTTCTTCGTTTTCTTGATCTCCCTCACCTCTTCACATTCTTTATAACTCCTCTTCTTTCTTTTTCCTACAAAAACTTCCTCTTATTTTTTTTCTTCTCACCCTCTGATTTTCCGTTCTCTTAGAAACTCCCTCATTCTCTCATTTTCTCTCTAGACTCTCTTCATCTCCACCAATGGCACCTAAGGCCAAGAAGACTCTCTTCATCTCCTTTCCTCTAATGTATTTCTCCTCACCCGCTAGAGTGGGGCAATGATATTGATGGGGCTTCCACCATTGACATACCAGCTAGAGAATCACATTCCTATGGCTGAATCTGTAAGTTTTTCAAGCTTTTCTCATTTTCAAGTTTCTCTTTAATCTTTCGTTTTGATGTGTTTTTGGCCATGTAAATGTTTAGGTTTTGTTGTGGGATGGGTTTAGATGAAAAATTGACATATTAGGAGTGGTAGGAACATGTTTAGGAATGATTTTGGGTGATATACGCTGGAAAATGTTGAAGGACTTGACCTTTTTGTGCCTCTGTGTGCGTGGGCTCAAGCCTGTGTACCCAGGCCTGTTCTTGCATATGTAAGTCTATTCTTGAGGTTCTACATGCGTGGGGATGGGCCTACATACGTGGGGTCCTGTCTGCATACATGGGCTTTGACCTGTGTACATGAGACACTTGGTAGAGGCCTTACTCTATCCATTTTCACTTCTTTTTCAACTATTTCACTTCTATATGTAATCTTAACACCCCTTTTGTTATTTTTGCATCTGGACATCACTACATCCTTCTTTTTATCTTTATTCTTGCACTAAAACATTATTTTTCATTATTTTTTCTTGAATCAAGAATCTAATGTCATCTTCTTCCTTTGCAGTCCTCATCCCTTTATGCTGGTAGGGGTAGCACTAATAAGGTGGTGAAGCGGTATAACCTCCTCGTTCCCAAAACGAGGGCTTTCATCTGGGAAGCGTGCTTCGGGCTTATCATTGACCTTCTACCAGAAAGGTCCACAAGTGCTACCTTGGTGCAATGCCTCATCGAGAGGTGGTAGGATTCTACTCATACCTTTCACATTGCTGAGAGGGAGATGATGGTGGCTCCCTATGACTTTTATCGCATGATTGGCCTTAACTTCAAAGGGGCCATCATTAGTTTGGATGGTGTGTCGGGCATCCAACTAGGTCTTGACATGTTAAGGAGGAAGTACTCCACTGAGACCATTTGCTACTTTAACTTGGTGTCGGACTACATGCTTCTCCCAGAAAGGACTACAAAGGAGAGCATCCAGATTGTTAGGACATATGTGAATCATGTTAGGAACATATGTCAATATTTTATGTAATTGGCTAACCCTTTGACAAAACGCACTTTACTTGTAATTGGGTAGATCTAGGATGTGTTTAATACTTCAAGGAACAGGGTTTCAAGTTCAAGTGTTAAAGCCATGCAAATCTGTCCAAGAAATAAGTGAGGAAGTTCTGGATTTTAAAGCTCGATAGCTAGCTCGACAGCTAGTATCTATCGAGGTTTAAAAAGTTGTTAAAGCCTAGAGCTCGACAGCTAGCTCAATAGATACCTTATCTTTCGAAGTTTATAAAATTCTTTTTTTCAGAGCTGATTTCACTCCAATCCGTAAGTATGTGTTTAGGCTTTGTTTTCTCACAACCCTAAACATATATAAGGATTGTATTAAAGGCCGTAAAAGGATACACAAGTTGCGCAAGCATAGAGCAAAGTCTTGTTCATGCAAATTGTGACTGAAGATAAAGTTTTCCCTAGTTCGTCTTTCGATTGAAAAAGATGCTGTGCTTGTACACCATAGGGTTTTGTGACCAAGGAACTTCTTGATCTTCATCATCTGGATGAACTGAAGAAGTTTTCAGCAAACATCTTTCTCAAGTTGGTGATTAAGTCGCATACTAGGATCCGTGCATCTATTATTTAGTCACGTACTAGGAGCCGTCCATCAAAAAGAGAGATTGTCACTACAGAACAAGTCCAATTAGGTATTGGGGTCAAGGTTCAACTGTTGGTTAGTATAAGGTATTAAGATTCCTTTACTCGTAATCGCTTGTTTTGATAATAATGGATTCTCGAGAGTAGTGACCTTAAAATCACCCGGTGGGGTTTTTGCCGTGTAGGTTTTCCTCATTCGTAATCAAATCACCATCTCAATTAATTTTCCGCTGCATATTTAATTGTTTGGTGATTTGTTTGTGCTGCCACATACGTTGCATGTTAATTTGATTAATTAATAAACTTGGCCTATCACGGATGGCTAAGGCTTTTCTTTTACACTTGTTGGGAGCTTATCTCTTCTCTAATGGTTGGAAATCCATGTCCTTAAGGTGGCTGATCCTCTTTCAGGATTTTGTAGAGGCACAAAGGTCCAACTGGGGTCAGGCATGTCATGCCTATCTTTACTCTATCCTCGACACTCTTAGCTGGGGCACCTTGCAGTAGCTTATAGGGCCTTGTAAGCTCCTCGAGGTTAGTTTTCTTTCCATTTCTTGTATTTCCATTTGTAGCTTGTAGTCTTGCATACTGTGTCATCTTGCAAACAGTTATTATGCAAACTGTCATCTTGCATCTAACTTGTGGCTTGTGATTCCTTTTGCAATGGTGGATTGTTAGGTATGGTCTCACTGTTAGGATATGTGCCCTTAAATCCTATTGTATGATGCTATGTATGATATTATGTATGACATTATTTGAGAAATGATGTATGACTTAATATTATGTGTAATAAAGTTGTTTTATTCTTATCTAAAATAATGGTAACATGAATATTTGGACATTATCAAATAGTCCATGAGATGCATAGTATGTGATTTATGTGATTTAGTCACAGAAGATACAGATCACAAGTTCTTTGTAAACTCATAATTTTGGTTCGTAGTCGGTGATGAAATTGGGCATTTCATCTGTGAAGACTATAACATATTAACTACGATGATTTGTCATGATCATGGAAGTGGTGACTTCTAGTTAATATGTTGATATGTTTTAAGAGTTAAGACATATTGAACAGGACCGCTGTGAGATTTATTATTCTCCTAACGACTGTCAATTGAATAATAAATCTCACGACTTGTATTCACATGAACTCTTAATCCTGAGAGAATAATGGACCTGATCATGAAATGTAGGTTGCTTTGATATATCAGGAGTGAGATCTAAAGTAACGGTCAAAACCTCAGTATGTTGGGCAGCCACATTTAGTGTTGATGGAACATATATTCTCAAGATGGAATTCATAGTCTCTTAACGGAGATATAAAATATTCCCTTGAGATAAGTTTAATGGGTACAGTTATTCAGAGAGTTAGGCCTAACCACTTTAGTAAGACTAAAGTATATATTTATGAAATTAGATTTCATAAATATATGGTGAATAACTTAAAAGGATTAAACCGGGTACTCAAGGATTAAGATGTAGTAATTTACAAAGTGGCAGTCTATATTCATAACTTTGTATTACTACGAATATTTTATGAAGGGGTTACATGTATAATAAAGTCTTGGGATATAATTTATTAATGAGGCCTAGAGTGCAAGTATATTTATATAGTGGTATTAAATATAATTAATGGTAACTTTGGACTTGTCAAGAGTTGACAGAAAAGCCCAAGGCCCATTGGAGCTAGTGTCTTATTTGTTCCCTTTTGGTCCCACTCCAAGCCACACACTAAAGCCCAATTGGGAAGGCCCAAAAGGCTAGCCCAATTAAATAATCAGTTATGTGGAGAGAAACATACAGAATTTTATATTGTATGAAATGGTTTGTATGAAAAATATAATGAAATAAGGAAGAGAGATACTCTTTCATATTCTCTCTAGAAACATAGAACTGATTAAGAGACCACACATCTTGGGCATCGAGTGGAATTGGAGTGAAGATTGAAAGTATTCCCGAGTACTTCTTCATTCGGTTTTGAAATTCACCGCATCAAGGTACACTCTCTTCTTCTCATATTCTAAAACTTACATAGTGCATGTTATCAATTGCGTATGAAGTAGATCCGTTTATTTTCCGCTGCGTATGTGTTGTATGCGATGCAAACATGATGATTTCCCAACACTCACAACTTCGGGCACCAATCTAAATTTGAGGGAATTCTCTCAAGCGAGGGCCCACCTTGTTGGGTTGACATTAGATGAGGTAAGTCTAAGAGTTCCAGTTCTCATGCTTCTTTGTGCATTTCCCTTAGGATACTCTTCTTCTAACCTTGTGTCATTATAGGTTAACTGGACTCTATAGGCTAGCCAGCCCCTTCCTGCTTCTCCAAACTTGGGCTGCTGCCATCATTGCTTTGAAGATTACCCGGCCCTTCGAAGGAGCGGGTTTAAGGGCACTTCACTTGGCGGAGAGGGTGTGGTGTCAACTGGTGGGTAGAGATGACCCACAGATTTTGATGGATTCTCCACAGTTTATGCTTACGCCACACTCCATGACTGATGCTGAGTATAACTCGTGCGAGAGTGGCACGCCCTATGCCAAGCAGCTCCTTGATGGATTGGATTATGAGGAATTCAACATCACCCATCTTATGCTTTCCCTTACTGCTTAGGTAATGCTCAATTTCTTTTTCTTCTTTTCCTTTTCCTTTACCTTGAAGTAAGAGGAGCCTGCTGCTAGTGAGCTAATTGATCCTCCATATCTCCCTTGGACGGTCTATGCTTACGGCCTTGATGGCTTTGCTCGGGAGCACGTCATGCCCCGTAATCCCAATGTTGTGAGCTACCCTTTTTCTCCAAACACCCGGGCGGTGAGTTCTTCTTTGCCTTTGTTCTTTTTTCTAACCCTTCCTTCTTTAAACTGAAGGCGACACCATTGATTACCTACAGTCAAGACACATAGGCATGCAACACACATCTTTCTTTCTATTTGTTGCTTTTATTTTTATTTCCTTTAGCAACTATTTGAATCAGTTTGAGACAAAGGGTTGTATGTTAGAACATCTTTTTACATTCATGATTTTAATTGGGATTAGTACTTAATTTACAAGATATATGGTTAATTGTACATTTCTATACAACATTGCTTCTTTAGTGCTTGAAGTCTTGTGCTTGAGATATGTCTTAAGTGATCCTTTAGGTCGTAGAAACCCTAGGGATGCCTTGGAGTGGAACAACCATGCTTAAAATAGGGGAGAATGAGCTTTTGCCAAGCGCCGTGCATGCGTGGGGATAGACCTGCATATGCAGGATTGACCTTGCATATGTGGGCCACAATTAGAGGAAACCCTAACCGCCCTAATTAAGTATAAAAGTATCTGTTTAGGTCTCAATACCCTCACCAACGTATTTTCAACTCCGAAAGCACTTTTCCAAGGTCCCCTAATGGCAGAAAACTCTCCACTCGATGTCTCGGCTTGGACTAGGAGGCTTGGTCTTGACTTCAAGGACTCCATTGCCCCCTATGGTCTTTCTTATGTCTTTTCATACCATCAAATATGGGTGGATGAGCATTTTCTTCATGCTATTGCCAATTATTAGTTCCCTACTAAGCATGTTTTCCAGCTTCAATGGAATAGAACTATGCTCCACTATCGAAGAATTTGGTGCCATCATGGGTGAACAGGAGATTGACAATCTCATCTTCCTTACCATGGGTGGGGATCTCCCCTCCTTATTGCAAGTTGTGTTGGGCGTCCCTCTTGCTACGGTAAATAGGTGGTGCATCTTTGGCAAATTTAACCTTAGTTTGGTTTTTGCACACTTTTCTGGCTCGGCCCTTCCGGTGGGTGAGAGGCCACGTTTATACTTTCTTCATGCCTATTCCTTATGTGCTCTTGCAAGGTACTTCTTGATCCAAAGGTCATATTGTGTGGACATCCGGATGTGCATGGTGGTCTATAAGCTAAAGAGAGGTAACTCGTTGGACTTGATCTTGGCAGAAACCCTCAATGGTTTGGATGCCTTTCATAGGATGGAAGCAAGCTTCTTTGCAAGAAGTCTTCTTTCTCTACAGGTATAATCCCTAACTTTTGCCTAGGTTCTCAACCTAGTGGGATTCCTCTAATTTTGCATGGATTGACTTTTTGTTTTCAACCTATCGAGGAACCTTATATCATCTTTCATTATCATTTATTTTTGCCACTTATGCTTTGTTTTTCTCTTTTTTTTCCCCCTTCTCTTTTCTACTACCTCCTCTATCTCTCTCTCACTTTTTTTTTCCAAATATGGCTACAAGAGAGGCTTTAATTGCTTCAATCTCTTACCATACCCCCCAGCACATACCCCCTAGGCATTTTAGGGACCGCCAGCTTCATCAGAATGACATGAGCTTTGAGGTGTAAAGGGAGCCTATAAGTCAAATCAAGGAGACTGACATTCAATGGGTCGTGGAGTGGTGGCACATCGCAAGCATGGTTCAGAGCTGCTGTAAGGACTATTGTGTGCCTTTAGTTGGACTTCATTGTTACTCATACTACTCCACTTGTTGTATCTCATGGCAATTTGGAGAACGTCAAGGAGCTTTTAGTGGTGAAGGTGCTTTCCACACCAAGGTGTTTACTAACAGGATCTTGGGTAGGCTTCACGAGGCTTAGCCATACTGTAGGGTGATTAGAGGCATTGTCCCTCCTCAATACATCTATCCCACTACTAGGTACAAACAATGAAAACATTTCGTCGCTAAATGTTCTCCTTGATAAAAACACTATTTAGCGACGAAAATATTTCGTCTCAAAAAACACTTTAGTTTATTAAATCATATTTAGTGACGAATAATTTCATCACTAAAAGTATTTTTGGGTATATATAGTGATGAAAAAGTTTGTCACTAAAATTGTTTTTAAGAAAATCTATGCACATATAGCGATGGAAATTTTCGTGAATAAAACCATTTCTTACAAAATTCTGCTACATTTAGCGACAAAATATTTCGTCACTAAAACAATTTTTGTTGCTATATTTGTGATGGAAAATTTTTCTGTTTTTATTTTTTTCATGGCTTTGATATTAACTTGTAACCTGTCATTACATTATTAAAACCTCACATTTGAATAACACATTTATTTCAACAACATATTCATAAAAAATTGATCCATACATTCCACAAGTAAAAAATAAAACAAGTATCCAATTCAAACTCCTTCCCTACAATAATTGTTTGCAACACATACAATAACTCAAGATATTTTATAACAATACAAAAAGTGTAGCACAATATAATTAGAAATCCCCTAAAGCCAAAAGCCAAATAAGAAATGCCAAAAGTAATGCCAAATTTAAATCCCCTAAAGCCACTAATAAGAAATCTGCACAAATATAAAAACAATACTACATTAAAATCATAAAGTAAAAATGTTAACTATGTTATAAGAAACATTTCTAACAATGCATGCATTAAGAGTAGCCACACCAATGAATTAAAATCACAACTCCTAATGTATAAGTTGTAGAAAGTAAATATAGATTTTCAAGTGTTATATAATACAATTAGTTTCAAATAATACATCAAAAAAGTAGTCACACCATGTAGTGCGAGTCAATTGCTAAAATAAAGTACTAACCAATAAGTGTTTTAACTTGAAGATGAACCATCCCCATAGGCAAAAGCGTCATCATAACCCTTGCTCCTCAAAAAGTTAAGAATATTCTTTTGGACCTCTTCTTGCTTAGCTCGCGCCTCTTGCTCCCTGGCTTGCTCCTCTTCGTCACTAGCTCTTGCCTTTTTGAACTCAGTTATCTCACTTTTTAGCTGATGGATATATTCCACCGAGGAACTAGATGAGGCGGTGGTTGCTCGAGAAGAGGCAGGTCTCATGCCAAGACCTTTTACAATACCAGACTTCTTCTTAAAAACCAAGTTTGAGATCTCCTCTTGTGTATGGGGAATTGCATTAGGATCTTGACAATGATCCTCTTGCACTTTGAGAATAGTTTCCTATTATTTAAAAGAGAGAAAGAAACAAACAATCACAACATTAATACTACATATATTATAGGTTTGCGAACTTTGTAATAGTACTTTACAAACATCTTGTTTTCTTTATGACTACCAAAATAATCTTATACCATTCCTTTTGGATACTCATCATAAACACACATTTTTCTATCTTTTGATTTCAACTTGTTAGACTTCCTTTCTAGTGCTGGACATTTCCAAAAGTGGAAGTATCATATACTAGGTTTTCACCCAATCCACGATTTGACAAATGTCTTAGGAACAAAATTTTTAAATCAACTTTAAAAAATGTATAGTAATTACTAGAGTATATCTCCAAAAGAAATAAGCAAATGGAAATAGTTATCATGTACTTTACTATTTCTAAAAGAGTCTTATTCATCTTTTATGTATGTACTGACTTAAAGAAGTCAGTGGAACTTTATTCTTTTACAATAAAGGAGCCCTAGATCTTATTATCCTCTAAATAGAATTCATAGACCGGGAATATAACAAAATAATAGTTCTAAAAGCCCATCTTTCACCAATATTGAATATCATTTAAATTAATAAGATCTAGGCATAAGTGCCAAATACATACAGTAATAAAGGATGAAAACTTCCTCTTTAAAAAGTAAAACATGTAAATTTCCATCTAGACAATAATCATGGACAATGCTTAGCTTTACCAAAACAGAAACACTTTCCTTTTGGTCATGCTTTTGAATCTAATTTCCTTTTGGCAACTACTAGGACAACTTTCTTGTCCAACTATTTGGTATTATAATTCATCTTCTTATCACCCTTACCTTTTAGTCATGCTTTTGCATCTTATGCTGTTATACACTTGATGTTGGGATAAGTGCCCTTAAATCCTATTGTAATACGCCATGCATGATATTATGTATGACATTATGTGTTAAATGATGTATGACTTAATATTGTGTTTAATAAAGTTTCTTTATTCTTGTCTAAAATAATGGTAACGTGAATATTCGGACATTATCAAATAGTCCATGAGATGTATAGTATGTGATTTATGTGATTTAGTCACAGAAGATATAGATCACAGGTTCTTTGTAAACTCAGAATTTTGGTTCGTAGTCTGTGATGAAATTAGGCATTTCATCTGCGAAGACTATAACATATTAACTACAATGATTTGTCTGGTCATGGAAGTGGTGAGTTCTAGTTGATATGTTGATATGTTTTAAGAGTTAAGACATATTGAACTGGACCGCTGTGAGATTTATTATTCTCCTAACGACTGTCAATTGAATAATAAATCTCATGACTTGTATTTGTAGGAAAATCTGGTTTTGTATCTCATACAAAACACACAGCGGAAGCAATAAAACAGAATCTATTTCATTCATGATTGATAACATGCACTATGTAAATTTCAGAATCCAAGAACGAGATTGCGTACCTTGGTGCGGTGAAATTCAAAACAAAAGACTCGAAGTACTTGGGAATACTTTTAATCTTCACTCCAATTCTACTTTGATGCCCAAGAAGTGTGGTCTCTCAATCAGTTTCTACGGGAGAATATTGAGTGGCTTTACTCGCACATACACACCATTTCATAATGATGTATCTTTTTTTCTTCTTAAAAAATTCTGTATGTTTCTCCCTTTTATAACCAACTGATTATCTAATTGGGCCGGCCTTTTGGGCCTTTCCAATTGGGCTTTAGTGTGTGGCTTGGAGTGGGACCAAAAGGGACCAATAAGACACTAGCTCCAATGGGCCTTGGGCTTTTCTATCAACTCTTGATAAGTCCAAAGTTACCATTAATTATATTCAATACCACTATAAGAATATAATTGCACTCTAGGCCTTATTAATAAATTATATCCCAAGACTTTATTATACATGCAACCCCTTCATTAAAATATTCGTAGTAATACAAAGTTATGAAAGTTGACTGTCACTTTGAAAATTACTACATCTTAATCCTTGAGTACCCGGTTTAATCCTTTATGTTATTCATCATATATTTATGAAATTCAATTTCATAAAATATATACTTTAGTAACTCCTTACTAAAGTGGTTGGGCCCAACACTCTGAATAACCAATCCCATTAAACTTATCTCAAGGGAATATTTTATATCTCCGTTAAGAGATTATGAATTCCATCTTGAGAATATATGTTCCATCAACACTAAATGCGGCTGCCCAACATACTGAGGTTTTGACCGTAACTTATAGATCTCACTCCTGATATATCAAAGCAACCTACATTTCATGATCAGGTCCATTATTCTCTCAGGATTTAGAGTTGATGTAAATAGAAGTCGTGAGATCTATTATTCAATTGACAGTCGTTAGGAGAATAATAAATCTCACAGCGGTCCAGTTCAATATGTCTTAACTCTTAAAACACATCAACGTACCAACTAGAAGTCTCCACTTCCATAATCAAGACAAATCGTCTTAGTTGATATGTTATAGTCTTCGCAGATGAAATGCCCAATTTCATCACCGACTACGAACTAAAATTCTGAGTTTACAAAGAACTTGTGATTTATATCTTCTGTGACTAAATCACATAAATCACATACTATGCATCTCATGGACTAAGATAATGTCCCATTAGTTCATTTAGTCTCATATAATTAAACAATTTAATTATTTATGACATGCCAATAAATTGGATTTTAGAGCATAAACTCCAACAGTATTCACATGAACTCTTAATCCTGAGAGAATAATGGACCTGATCATGAAATGTAGGTTGCTTTGATATATCAGGTGTGAGATCTAATGTAACGGTCAAAACCTCAGTATGTTGGGCAGCCACATTTAGTGTTGATGGAACATACATTCTCAAGATGGAATTCACAGTCTCTTACTGGAGATATAAAATATTCCATTGAGATAAGTTTAATAGGTTCAGTTATTCAGAGAGTTAGGCCTAACCACTTTAGTAAGACTAAAATATATATATATATATATTTATGAAATTGGATTTCATAAATATATGATGAATAACTTAAAATGATTAAACCGGGTACTCAGGGATTAAGATGTAGTAATTTACAAAGTGGCAGTCTATATTTATGACTTTGTATTATTACAAATATTTTATGAAGGGGTTGCATGTATAATAGAGTCTTGGGATATAATTTATTAATAAGGCCTAGAGTGCAATTATATTTATATAGTGGTATTAAATATAATTAATGGTAACTTTAGACTTGTCAAGAGTTGATAGAAAAGCCCAAGGCCCATTGGAGCTAGTGTCTTATTTGTTCCCTTTTGGTCCCACTCCAAGCCACACACTAAAGCTCAATTGGGAAGGCCCAAAAGGTTAGCCCAATTAGATAATCAGTTATGTAGAGAGAAACATATAAAATTTTATATAGAATGAAATGGTTTGTATGTTCATAAGATATGAAATAAGGAAGAGAGACACTCTTTCATATTCTCTCTAGAAAATATAGAACTGATTGAGAGACCACACATCTTGGGCATCAAGTGGAATTGGAGTGAAGATTGAAAGTGTTCTCAAGAATTTCTTCTCTTTGGTTTTGAATTTCACCACACCAAGGTACACACTCTTGTTCATATATTCTGTAACTTACATAGTGCATGTTATCAATTGCGCATGAAGTAGATCCGTTTATTTTCCGCTACGTATGTTTTGTATGCGATACAAACATGTAATTTTGCTTCACTTGAGATAGAAGACAATGTAACATTTTAACATTTCAATGGAGACTATGATCAAATCATAAGCTATCTTCAATCAATGCATCATGCATAGGAAATTATGACGATGTTGAATCTAAACATATTTATGTACTTCAGCTCCTTTAAGTACCATGTCCAAAATTATTTCTTAGTTAATGTGATTCAATTAAAATAGTAGCTAGAGAAAAAAATTGATGACAACTTTATTTTGAGACTATGAACATAATTACAGGGACATTATATTTTGTATTGACAACCATATAGTATGAAACCCAAAAATACTATACTAGGTGCAATGACAACCTAATCCCGCAATTAATATTCCTCGGAAGTGAGGTCATACCAATTTGCCTCTTTTTCTTTAGCCTCTAAGTAATAATGACATAGCTCCGAAGGGAGGTTAACATTAAACTTAGTCTAGTGTATACCATTGCCTAGACTCTATGTGAGTCACCGAGTAACTCCACGGAAGCGTGGTCATTCTCAATGTAAAAACACATTTCACCTATCATTAAGAAGTTTAATCTTGTAGTACCATGAATTAAACACCCTCCGAAGGGAGCAAGGCATATATGCCAAGGCGAGGTGCCTAATCACCCTACTATAAACCGGCAATGGAGGCCATGAGAATCAACCCTTGAATCTCTCTCCCACTAGAAATTTTAAAACAAGTGAATTGTCACGAAATCATTGTGATCTAATCACAATTTTAACCCTACACATCAAATGTGTTTAATTGTTCAAATTCAATGTGATGTTACTAAGTCACGCAACAATAGCATAACGAACATACGCGCAATCACAAAGAAGTTTAACCTTGTAATCCGTGAAATAAATACCCTCCGCATGGAATGCAAGACTCAAAGTCAAGACAAGGTATCTATTCACATTACAATAAACTTAACAAAAGGGTTATTCAACACTTCTACTCATTATTTGGGTTTTTCTTTAAGTAATTGTGATTCCATCACAACTAATAACCTTACACTTGTTGAAGACTCTAATCTAATCAGAATCACTAACTAAAATGGAACTCCTAAAGTATTTAGGATTCCTTAAACACTAATGAATCAAAAATTAGTTATATAGAACTCTACCCATAACTTATTAAAATAAAAGAATACTAATCTCATTAGAAACTATATACCTTTTACTAAAGCTTTAATCTCATTAAAACTTCTAATTAAAATTAATTAAGGACTTTTAATCATACAACAATTCTAATCTCATTAGAATGTTTCTTAAAAGACAAGTTCTAAACTATTTAGGACTAAGAGTTCTATTTTACCATTATCTTTGATCTCATTAGGTCTTTTAGTTAGAATCATGTGTAATCTCATCACACATTTCCTTACACTTTATACATTTGAAAACATTCAGAAAATATTCAAAATTCCCTTCAAATGCATTTTCACGAGAATCTTGCGACTAAGCTCTTCCCGCGAAAACACAAAATTCAAATAGAAACTTTCGCTACTATATTGCGGGTATCTCGCGACTAAGCGCTTCCCTCGAAAACAAGTTAAGCAAAAAATTGAAAATACAAAATCAGACAGAAACTTTCACTACTGTCTCGCAACTAGTTCACGAGTAAAGCTTACCCGCGAAAAGTTTTTGTCTTCAGAATCATTTTTCACAAGTAACTTCGCGGGAAGTTAACCCGTGAAAAACCTGTGTTTTCAGTTTTTCCAGAGAAGTTGCAAACAATTTTCAACGATTTTTCGTGAACAAAAAACTATCATATGAACATGATATGCAGAATTTGATATCAAAACTGAATTCCATTGATGCTATAACCCTAAAGATGAATTTAACATACTTAAATTTAGATTTAAACAACATCATAACACCAATATCAGTTTTTATAAAATCATAGTTTCAACACCCATGCAGAAAATTCAATGCATATATAACTTTCTAACATCATGAAACTATTATCTCTAATTCTAAAACTCACAAAACATGTTATTCAGATTCGAATTGAAGACTGCTCTGATACCATTTGTTGGGAAAATACATGTTTGTATCACATACAAAACATACGCAGTGGAAAATTAACAGATCAACTTCATTCGCAATTAATAACATGCACTATGAAAGTTTCAAAATTTAAGAACAAAAAAGCGTACCTTAGTGCGATGAAATTCAAAACCAAAGATTAGAAGTTCTTGGGAAGACTTTTAATCTTCACTCCAATTCCACTTAATGCCCAAGATGTGTGGTCTCTCAATCAATTTCCAAGGAGAGAACAAGGGAGTGTCCAACACTCAAATACAAACCATTTCATTCCTTGTGTAATCTTGATGAAAAACACTTATGAGAAGACTCATGAAATTCTGCATGTTTCTCTCCTTATATATAACTAATTATCTAATTGAGTTAGCCTTTTGGGCCATTCCAATTGGGCTCTAGTGTGTGGCTTGGAGTGGGACCAAAAGGGAATAAATAAAATTCTAGCTCCAATAGGCCTTGGGCTTTTCTATCAACTCTTGACAAGTCCAAAGTTACCATTAATTATATTCAATACCACTATATGAATATAATTGCACTCTAGGCCTTATTAACAAATTATATCCAAATACTTTATTATACATGTAACCCCTTCATTAAAATATTCGTAGTAATACAAAGTCATGAATATAGACTGTCACTTTGAAGATTACTACATCTTAATTCTTGAGTATCCGGTTTAATCCTTAATGTTATTCATCATATATTTATGAAATCCAATTCCATAAATATATACTTTAGTAACTCCTTACTAAAGTGGTTGGGCCCAACTCTCTGAATAACCAAACCCATTAAACTTATCTCAAGAGAATATTTTATATCTCCGTTAGGAGATTATGGATTCCATCTTGAGAATATATGTTCCATCAACACTTAATGCAGCTGCCCAACATACTGAGGTTTTGACCGTAACCTATTGATCTCACTCCTGATATATCAAAGCAGCCTACATCTCATGATCAAGTTCATTATTCTTTCAGGATTTAGAGTTGATGTAAATAAAAGTCGTGAGGAATTATTTCTAACATTTCTCTATAGTTTTAAAAGTATGTCTTGCAGGGGTGAAACATCAAATAAGGAAGGAGAGGATGAGTCATCCATCATGTTGCAGGCTATGCAACAACAATTTGAACGCATGAACGTGATGGTTAATGAGATTCGGGATCGGTTGGACAAGCAAGATACTGTTATTACTAATTTGTGTGAGGAACGTCCCCAAAGAGCTCGAAATGCTAGAAGGTAAGAAAGGTATGCGCGCATGGATGATTCTGATGACTACCACGAGGATGAGTTTGAAGATGTAGAGGATCAAGTTTCGTGGAACAATGAGGGCAGGTTTGCACTAAGGGGCGAAAGGCGTGGTAGAGGATTCCGAAGAGATCCAAGATGGCAAGATGGGGCTGACAGAAACCTAGGAAACATAAAAATGAAGATACCATCATTCCAAGGGAAAAATGATCCACAAGTGTACTTGGAGTGAGAAAAGAAGGTGGAGTTCATCTTTGAGTGCCATAACTACTCCGAGGAGAAAAAGGTAAAACTAGCTGTCATTGAGTTTACTGATTATGCTATTATTTGGTGGGATCAATTTGTGATGAATAGAAGGAGAAACCGTGAGAGGCCTATTGAAATGTGGGAGGAAATGAAGGCCATCATGAGAAGGAGGTTTGTCCCTAGTCATTACTATAGGGATTGCATTAGAAATTACAGAGTCTTACTCAAAGGCTATAGGAGCGTGGATGACTACCCCAAGGAGATGGAGATTGCCATGATTCGAGCTAATGTAGAGGAGGATAGAGAAGCTACCATGGCAAGGTTTCTGAATGGGCTAAATCGGGACATTGCCAACGTGGTGGAGTTGCAGCACTATGTGGAGTTGGAGGACGTGGTGCATATGGCAATAAAGGTGGAACGACAGCTTAAAGGGAAAGGAATTCGGTCATTTGAAAATCCGGGCTCCTCTACTTCATGGAGGTCAAATGGGAGGAAAGAAGAAGGGGCTGTTTTCAAGTCCAAAACCGAACCACCAAAAAGGAAAGATGAAGGTCCTAGTGTCAACAAAGGTAAAAATGAATCCCAAATTCGTAATCGTGATATTAAGTGTTTTCGTTGGTTGGGAGTAGGTTATATAGCTTCACAATGCCCAAATAAGAGGACCATGATTGCATGTATTGATAGAGAGGTGGAAACTGAAAGTAAGGGAGATGATGACCTGATTCCATCACTTGAGGATGCTTGTGACGATGATGTGGAGTATCTAGTGGAGGGTGAGTCACTGGTGGTTAGGCGTGCTTTAAGTGCCCAAGTCAAAGAGGATGATATGAAACAACAAAGGGAGAACATTTCTCATACTAGATGCCACGTCAATAGCAAGGTATGTAGTATGATTATTGATGGGGGGAGCTGTACTAATGTGGCTAGCACTACTTTAGTTGAAAAATTAAATTTACCTACCATGAAACATCCTAGACCATATAACTTGCAGTGGTTGAATGATTGTGGAGAGGTTAAGGTAAATAAGCAAGTACTGGTTTCATTTTCAATTGGGAGGTACAAGGATGAAGTACTTTGCGATGTTGTTCCAATGCATGCGGGTCACATTTTATTGGGCAGGCCATGGCAATTTGACGGAAGGTCAATCATGATGGGTTCAAGAATAGGTATTCTTTTGTAAAAGACAATAAACCCATTTCTCTTGTACCGTTGACTCCAAGTCAAGTGTATGAAGATCAAATAAAATTGAAAAGAGAGAATGACTTGAAAAAAAGTTGTGAGATCGAGAGTTTAAAAAAAGATGATGAGAAGGAGAGTGAAAGGAAAAAAGAGAGTGAAAACAAAAGAGGGATTGAAAAGAAAATAGAGAGTGAAAAAAATGAGAGAAAAACAAAAAAACAAGGGAGTTTTTATGCTAAAGCGTGTGATGTCAAGAGTGCTTTTTATACAAACCAGCCTATATTTGTACTCTTGTACAAAGAGGTCTGTTTTAATACTAACGAACTTGACAAATCTTTACCTAGTGTTGTTGTTTCTTTGTTGCAGGAATATGAGGATGTGTTTCCTAATGATGTTTCAAGTGGATTGCCACCTATTAAAGGAATAGAGCATCAAATTGATTTTGTGCCAGGTGCAACAATTCCTAACCGACCAGCCTATAGGAGTAATCCAGAGGAGACAAAGGAACTTCAAATGCAAGTTGAGGAGTTGCTGACTAAAGGACATGTGAGAGAAGGCATGAGTCCATGCGCGGTGCCGATGCTGCTTGTGCCTAAGAAGGATAGAACTTGGAGGATGTGTGTTGATTGCAGGGCTATCAACAACACTACGGTAAAGTATAGACATCCCATCCCTAGGCTAGATGACATTTTGGATGAATTGCATGGATCATGTGTCTTTACCAACCACTCATACAATCCACATTTAACAATCATGTGTCTTTACCAACCACTCATACAATCCATAGATTTAACAATCAAGAATTACTCTAAGTGTCACATTCATGCCACAATATTGGATAACACCAATCACATTCATGCAAAAGGAACATTTCTTTAAATTGGCATATATTTTTTCTTTTCTCAAAACAGCAAGCACACAAGGAAAAGGAATTAAGGTGGATGAGAAAAAGGTGAAGGCTATCAAGGAATGGCCCACACCTAAGTCAATCACTGAGGTAAGAAGTTTTCATGGTTTGGCTAGTTTTTATCACCGATTTGTCAAAGATTTTAGTACACTAGCTGCACCACTCACTGAAATTGTTAAAAAATCTGTGGGTTTTAAATGGGGTAGTGAGCAAGATCGTGCATTTTTTGAAATTAAAGAAAGGTTATGTGGTGCTCCTTTATTAGCATTACCTGATTTTTCTAAAACTTCTGAGATTGAGTGTGATGCCCCAGGAATAGGTATTGGAGCTGTTTTGATGCAGGAGAAGCGGCCAATAGCATATTTTAGTGAAAAGCTAAATAGGGCAACTTTGAACTACCCGACATATGACAAGGAGCTTTATGCATTGGTGAGAGCATTAGAGACTTGGCAACATTACCTTTGGCCGAAAGAATTCGTCATACATACTGACCATGAGTCCTTGAAGCACTTGAAGGGACAAGGTAAGTTGAATAGAAGACATGCCAAGTGGGTGGGATCATTGAGACCTTCCCTTATGTAATCAAATACAAACAAGGTAAGGGAAATATTGTGGCTGATGCATTATCAAGAAGTGTGTATGGAGCATGCGAGAAGGCAGCGCTAGTTAATGAAATGACAAGTTTCGATAGTCAAAAAAAGGCTGAGATGGTGATGAAACTCCATGAAAGTGTACGGCAACATATAGAAAACAAAAATGAGCAATATGCCACCAAAACCAACAAGAGCCGTAGACAAGTCTTCTTTGAACTAGGTGATTGGGTTTGGGTGCATATGAGAAAAGAAAGATTTACAGCCTGTAGGCGATCCAAGCTACATCCTAGAGGGGATGGTCCGTTTCAAGTCCTTGAGAGAATCAATGATAATGCGTACAAATTGGATCTTCCAGGTGAGTATAACATTAGTGCTACATTTAATGTTTCTGATCTTTCTCCTTTTGATGTAGGTGACGATTTGAGGAAGAATCCTTTTGAAGAGAGGGGGAATCATGAGAATTAACAAGCATTCAAGAATCCATTATATGTTCCAGTTGGGCCTATTACTAGAGCAAGATCCAAGAAGATCAAAGAAGCACTTAATGGGCTGATTCAAGAGATTTGGGCTGATTCTAACGCAGGACATTCCAGGCTAGGCCCAAAGGAAGATAAAGACATAATAAATTTAATCCAAGCTATTGGGGGCTAATCTGGCTTAATTGGGCGTTATATATGGCGTGGATTAATGGCTGATTGACTTTTCAGCTCCATATCAGTTAATAGATATTTTTCCTAATCTAGATCTTTTAATTTTGGACCAAATCTACCTTAATTTTAGGCTTTTATTATTTAGAAAGTTTTTTTAGCTATTTTCCTATTTTAGATATGCTATTTTCAGGCCAACTCAGCTTTTATTTAGGGTTTTATTATTTAGTACGTTTTTTATATTTTTTACATTCAGTCATGCTTTATAAATAGCATGCACTCATTATAATAAAGAACATTATTGAATAAAAATCAGAAAAATGTGAGGCTTTGCTCTTCTCTTTGGTCCTTCAAGAACTGTGAACTTATTAGGGATTCTTCCTTGTGGGGTTCAAACTTTATATCTTTGGTTCGTGATTCAATTATAATCATTGCGTCAAGGTCTGTTACTTATACTTTTGGTTCGCGTTTCACTTATAAACATTGGGTCAAGGTTTCTATCAAATCTGAATTTTAGCTTTCTTGGACAATATTCCAATATTGTGTGTTGGGTCTCAAAGCGAGTAGATTGAGGTTTGCATCAATTACAATAACCTACCACAAAACTAATCACAAACATCACCACTATAATGCCTAGAAGTATTAAACTCAAATAAAATATTATTCATCACATCAAATCAACAACATTCATTCACTTTCTCATGAAATGAAAAGCACTCTCAATATTAGTTTAAACCACCTTATAACACCATGTAAGCCACCCACTTGCTCCTACACAATAGCCCACTACAAAACCAATTTCCAACATCAGGATAATAAAGTTTTACAAATATTTAAATCAAATAAAATACTATTCATCACATCTAATGAACAATAGTCATTCACATTGGCAAGAAAGGAAAAATACTCCCAATATTAGTTTAAACCACCTAATAACTCCATGTAAGCCACCCGCATACTCCAACACAACAACCCACTACAAAATGAATTACAAACATCACAACTATAATGCTTATAAGTATTGAAATTAAATAAAATACTACAAATCACATGTAACCAACAATACTAATTCACAATTGCAAGAAATTAAAAACACTCTCAATATTAGTTTAAACCACCTTCTAACACTATGCAAGCCATCCGCTTGCTCCAACACAACAACCCACTACAAAACCAATTACCAACATCAAGGTAATAGAGTTCTACAAGTATTTAAATAAAATAAAATATTATTCATCACATCTAGTCAATAATACTCATTCACAATTGCAAGAAATGAAAAACACTTCCAATATTAGTTTAAACCTCCTCATAGCATCATGCAAGCCACCAACTTGCTCCAACACCACAACCCACCACAAAACCAATTTCCAACGACAAAACAACAATGCTTATAAGTATTGAGATCGAAAAAAGTAATATTCATCACATCTTTTTAATAAGTTCCATTCGGATTTGCGAGAAACTGAAAAAACTCCCAATACAAATTTCAACTACCTTATAACGCCATGTAAGCGACCCACTTGCTTCAACACAGCAATCCACCACAAAACCAGTTTCCAACATCAGGATAACAGAGTTTTACAAGTATTTAAATCAAATAAAATATTATTCATCACATCTAACCAACAATACTCATTCACATTTGCAGGAAATTAAAAACACTCCCAATATTAATTTAAACCGCTTTATAACACCATGTAAGTCACCCGCTTGCTCCAACATAACAACCCTCCACAAAACCAATCGCAAAAAACACAACTACATTGCTTACAAGTATTAAAATCGAATAAAATAATATTCATCACATCTAATTAACAAGTTCCATTCAGATTTGCAAGAAACTAAAAAAATTCCCAATATGAATTTAAACCACCTTATATCACCATGCAAGCCACCCGCATGCTTCAACACAACAACTCACCACAAAACCAATTTCCAACATCAGGATAACAGAGTTTTCCAAGTATTTAAATCAAATAAAATACTATTCATCAAATCTAATCAACAATAATCGTTCACATTTACAAGAAATTAAAAACACTCCCAATATTAATTTAAATCGCCTTATAATACCTGTTGGGGTTTAAAATCTAATTTATTGGCATGTCATAAATAATTAAATTATTTAATAATATGAGACTATCTATAAATGAACTAATGGGACATTATCTTAGTCCATGAGATGCATAGTATGCGATTTATGTGATTTAGTCACAGAAGATATACATTGCAAGTTCTTTGTAAACTCAGAAGTTTAGTTCGTAGTCGGTGATGAAATTCGGCTTTTCATCTGTGAAGACTATAACATATCAACTAAGATGATTTGTCTTGATCATGGAAATGAAAGATTTCTAGTTGGTATGTTGATATGTTTTAAGAGTTAAGACATATTGAACTGGACCGCTGTGAGATTTATTATTCTCTTAACGACTGTCAATTGAATAATAAATCTCATGACTTCTATTTACATTAACTCTAAATCCTAAGAGAATAATGGACCTGATCATGAGATGTATGTTTCTTTGATATATCAGGAGCGAGATCCATAAGACACGGTCAAAACCTCAGTATGTTGGGCAGCCGCATTTAATGTTGATGGAACATATATTCTCAAGATGGAATTTATAATCTCTTAACGGAGATATAAAATATTCCCTTGAGATAAGTTTAATGGGTTTGGTTATTCAGAGAGTTGGGCCAAACCACTTTAGTAAGGAGTTACTAAAGTATATATTTATGGAATTGGATTTCATAAAAATATGATGAATAACATTAAGGATTAAACCGGATACTCAAGAATTAAGATGTAGTAATCTTCAAAGTGGCAGTCTATATTCATGACTTTGTATTACTACGAACATTTTAATGAAGGGGTTGCATGTATAATAAAGTATAGGGATATAATTTATTAATAAGGCCTAGAGTGCAATTATATTCATATAGTGGTATTGAATATAATTAATGGTAACTTTGGACTTGTCAAGAGTTGACTAAAAGCCCAAGGCCCATTGGAGCTAGAGTCTTATTTGTTCCCTTTTGGTCCCACTCCAAGCCACACACTAGAGCCCAATTGGAATGGCCCAAAAGGCTAGCCCAATTAGATAATCAGTTGTATATAAGGAGAGAGACATACAGAATTTTAGAGGTTCTTTAGAAAAGTCCTTTCATGTGTCTTTTCATAAGTGTTTTTCATCAAGATTACACAAGGAATGAAATGGTTTGTATGTGAGAATTGGATACTCCCTTGTTCTCTTCTTGCAAACTGATTGAGAGACCACACATCTTGGGCATTAAGCGGAATTGGAGTGAAGATTAAAAGTCTTCCGAAGAACTTCTGATCTTTGGTTTTGAATTTCACCGCACCAAGGTATGCTTTCTTGTTCATAAATTCTGAAACTTTCACAGTGCATGTTATCAATTGTGAATGAAGTAGATCCGTTAATTTTCCGTTGCGTATGTTTTGTATGTGATACAAACATATTTTTCCCAACAATACCATGCAAGCCACGCGCTTGCTCCTACACAACAACCCACCACAAAATCAATTACAAACAATACAACTATAATGCTTACAAGTGTTGAAATCGAACAAAGTAATATTCATCTAATCTAATTTACAAGTTCCATTCAAATTTGCAAGATACTAAAAAAACTCTCAATTTGAATTTCAACCTCCTTATAACACCATGCAAGCTACCCGCTTACTTCAACACAACAATTCCCCACAAAACCAGTTTCCAACATCAGAATTACAGAGTTTTACAAGTATTTAAATCAAATCAAATATTATTCATCACATCTAATCAACAATACTAATTCACATTTGCAAGAAATTAAAAACACTCCCAATATTAATTTAAACCGCCTTATAACACCCTGTAAGCCACACGCTTGCTCCCACACAACAACCCACCACAAAATCAATCACAAACATTACAAGTGCATTGCTTACAAGTACTGAAATCGAATAAAGTAATATTCATTACACCTAATTAACAAGTTCCATTCACATTTGCAAGAAACTAAAAACACTCTCAATTAGAATTTTAACCACCATATAACACTATGCAAGCCACCCGCTTGCTTCAACACAACAACCGACCACAAAACCAATTTCCAATGTTAGGATAACAGAGTTTTACAAGTATTTAAGTCAAATAAAATACTATTCATCTCATCTAATCAACAATACTCATTCACATTTGGAAGAAATTAAAATCACTCCCAATATTAATTTAAATCGCTTTATAACACCATGCAAGCCACCCGCTTGCTCAAATACACCAACCCACCACAAAATCTATCACAAACATAACAAGCACATTACTTACAAGTATTGAAATCGAATAAAGTAATATTCTCTGTATCTAATCAACAAGATCTATTCACATTTGCAAGAAAGGAAAAATACTCCCAATATGAATTTCAACCACTTTATAACACCATGCAAGCCACCCACTTGCTCCAACCCAATAACCCACCACAAAACTAATCACAAACATCACCACTATAATGTCTACAAGTATTTAACTTAAACAAAATATTATTTATCACATCTAATCAACAAAATTTATTCACATTTGCAAGAAAAGTAAAATACTCCCAATATTAGTTTAAACAAACTTATAACACCGTGCAAGCCACTCGCTTACTCCAACACAACAACCCACTGCAAAACCAATTTTCGATATCAGGATAATAGAGTTTTACAAGTTTTTAAATCCAATAAAATATTATTCATCACATTTAATCAACAATACTCCTTCACATTTGCAAGAAATGAAAAACAATCCCAATATTAGTTGAAATTGCCTTATAACACTATGCAAGCCACCCGCTAACTCTAACACAACAACCCACCGCAAAACCAATCACAAACATCACAACTGAAAGTTCAAATAGCGTATAAAACACTATGAACGTTTAGACCCCTAAATTACAAGTTACCAATTCAAGCTTTATATCAAACGATGTACGTTCGGAAAATGAACAAAAGCTTAAAACAAAATTGATAAAAAATCTAAGCCAAGTAAAATCACATCCATAGTAGAAATTAAATACAAAGATTAAGGGAAGAGAGATGTAAACACAAGAACAACACAACAATGTGTTATCGAAGAGGAAATCGAAGCCCTCGGCTTAAAACCTCTCTGCCGCCCTCCAAGAGGTCAAATAATTCACTAAATAATGTAGTTGGAATACAAGGACAACAATAGACTCTCCAAACCTAAGCCCTCCAAGCTTCTTGCTCCAACGAGGTTATGCTGAACTTATTTCTTCTTTAGCTTCCCAGATTCCGCTATAGCTCATAGCATCAACTAATATCAATTGGTCCCTTTCTAACTGCTTCCCAAAACACCAAATAACCTTCTCATAGATATGGGTGAGGTGAGAAAAGGATTTCGGTAATGAACCTCTCAAGGATCTAACAATGGAGAGGGTGAGAGTAGAGGAATTTGAAGAGTCACAAGGTGAAGATTGTGGATGAGTCAATCTTGTTTTTCTCTAGGATTTCTCTCTCAAAATTCTCTCTGGAAGCTCTCTACATTTTTTGGGTATAAAGGGTATTTATACTGGGGTGAGAAAGGAAGGTGAAGAGTCAGATTTTCGAAAACAAAGCTGGCTGGCAGCTTGGCCTCGCGGCTTGTCTAAGTCGCGAATTCAAGCCACGAACTAACTGAACGGCTAGACTGGAATTTTTGTCCTGTAGTGCGACAGTTGGCACAACGGTTTAGCTTCTGGCGGCTTGCCAGTCGCAAGCTACCTGCGAGATCTAGTTGTGAGTTCTTCTCTGCACTCTTCACTCATATGCAACATCTGGCGGCTTACCAGTCGCGAGACACCAGCAAGATCCAGTCGCGAGTCCCTGTTCTGCTGCACAGACTTGAGCATTTCTTCACATTCTCTCACACACTACCCTTACATGATTCCCACCTAAATACAGGGTTTCTAAGTGCTAAAATACAAGCAAATTGGCATGGAATAAAGCCAACGAAATGGTTGATAAATTTCAACCTTACAACAACTATAATGCTTACAAGTATTGAAATCAAATAAAGTAATATTCATCACATCTAACTAACAAGTTCCGTTCAGATTTGCAAGAAACTAAAAAAACTCTCAATATGAATTTCAACCACCTTATAACACCATGCAAGCCACACACATGCTTCAACATAACAACCCACCGCAAAACCAATATCCAACAACAGGATAACAGAGTTTTACAAGTATTTAAATCAAATAAAATACTATTCATCACATCTAATCAACAATACTCATTCACATTTGCAGGAAATTAAAAACACTCCCAATATTAATTTAAACTACTTTATAACACCATGCAAGTCACCCGCTTGCTCCAACATAACAACCCACCACAAAAATCAATTGCAAACAACACAACTACATTGCTTACAAGTATTAAAATTGAATAAAATAATATTTATCACATCTAATTAACAAGTTCCATTCAGATTTTCAAGAAACTAAAAAAATTCCCAATATGAATTTCAACCACCTTATAACATCATGCAAGCCACCTGTATGCTTTAACACAACCACCCACCACAAAACCAGTTTCCAACATCAGAATAACAAAGTTTTACAAGTATTTAAATCAAATAAAATATTATTCGTCACATCTAATCAACAATTCTAATTCACATGCAGGCCACATGCTTGCTCCAACACAACAACCCACCACAAAATCAATCACAAACATCACAAGTGCATTGCTTACAAGTACTGAAATCGAATAAAGTAATATTCATTACACTTATTTAACAAGTTCCATTCACATTTGCAAAAAATTAAAAACACTCTCAATCAGAATTTTAACCACCATGTAACACTATGCAAGCCACCCGCTTGCTTCAACACAACAACCGACCACAAAATCAATTTTCAACATTAGGATAACAGAGTTTTACGAGTATTTAAGTCAAATAAAATACTATTCCTCTCATCTAATCAAAAATACTCATTCACATTTGGAAGAAATTAAAATCAGTCCCAATATTAATTTAAACTGCCATATAACACCATGCAAGCCACCCGCTTGCTCAAACACAACAACCCACAACAAAACCTATCACAAACATAACAAGCACATTACTTACAAGTATTGAAATAGAATAAAGTAATATTCACTGTGTTGGAAAACCTGGTTTTGTATCTCAGACAAAACACACAACGGAAGCAACAAATGTGGATCTATTTCATTCATGATTGAAAATATGCACTTTGTAAATTTCAAAATTTAAGAACGAAATAGCGTACCTTGTGTTAGGATATGTGCCCTTAAATCCTATTGTATGATGCTATGTATAATATTATGTATGACATTATTTGAGAAATGATGTATGACTTAATATTATGTTTAATAAAGTTGTTTTATTCTTATCTAAAATAATGGTTACATGAATATTCGGACATTATCAAATAGTCCATGAGATGTATAGTATGTGATTTATGTGAAAAGTCACAGAAAATATAGATCACAAGTTCTTTGTAAACTCAGAATTTTGGTTCGTAGTCGGTGATGAAATTGGGCATTTCATCTGCGAAGACTATAACATATTAACTACGATGATTTGTCTTGATCATGGAAGTGGTGACTTCTAGTTAATATGTTGATATGTTTTAAGAGTTAAGACATATTGAACTGGACCGCTGTGAGATTTATTATTCTCCTAACGACTGTCAATTGAATAATAAATCTCACGACTTGTATTCACATGAACTCTTAATCCTGAGAGAATAATGGACCTGATCATGAAATGTAGGTTGCTTTGATATATCAGGAGTGAGATCTAAAGTAACGGTCAAAACCTCAGTATGTTGGGCAGCCACATTTAGTGTTGATGGAACATATATTCTCAAGATGGAATTCATAGTCTCTTAACGGAGATATAAAATATTTCCTTGAGATAAGTTTAATGGGTACAGTTATTCAGAGAGTTAGGCCTAACCACTTTAGTAAGACTAAAGTATATATTTATGAAATTGGATTTCATAAATATATGGTGAATAACTTAAAAGGATTAAACTGAGTACTCAAGGATTAAGATGTAGTAATTTACAAAGTGGCAGTCTTTATTCATGACTTTGTATTACTACGAATATTTTATGAAGGGGTTGCATGTATAATAAAGTTTTGGGATATAATTTATTAATGAGGCCTAGAGTGCAATTATATTTATATAGTGTTATTAAATATAATTAATGGTAACTTCGGACTTGTCAAGAGTTGACAGAAAAGCCCAAGGCCCATTGGAGCTAGTGTCTTATTTGTTCCCTTTTGGTCCCACTCCAAGCCACACACTAAAGCCCAATTGGGAAGGCCCAAAAGGCTGGCCCAATTAGATAATCAGTTATGTGGAGAGAAACATACAGAATTTTATATAGAATAAAAATGGTTTGTATGTTTCATCATAATAATGGTAATGAAATAAGGAAGAGAGACACTCTTTCATATTCTCTCTAGAAACATAGAACTGATTGAGAGACCACACATCTTGGGCATCGAGTGGAATTGGAGTGAAGATTGAAAGTATTCCCGAGTACTTCTTCATTCGGTTTTGAAATTCACCGCATCAAGGTACACTCTCTTGTTCTTATATTCTGAAACTTACATAGTGAATGTTATCAATTGCGAATGAAGTAGATCCGTTTATTTTCCGCTGCGTATGTTTTGTATTCGATACAAACATGATGATTTCCTAACACCTTGTTGCGGTGAAATTCAAAACAAAATATTAGAATTACTTGGGAACACTTTTAATCTTCACCTCAATTCCACTTTACGCCTAAGAAGTGTGGTCTATCAATCAGTTTCTAAGAGAGAATAATTGAGTGGCTTCACGCATACATACACACCACTTCACAACGATGTGTCTTTTTCATTAATGAAAAATTTTGTATGTTTCTCCTTTTATAACTAACTGATTATCTAATTGGGCTGGCCTATTGGGCCTTTCTAATTGGGCTTTAGTGTATGGCTTGGAGTGGGACCAAAAGGGACTAATAAGACACTAGCTCCAATGGGCCTTAGGCTTTTCTGTCAACTCTTGACAAGCCCAAAGTTACTATTAATTATATTTAATACCATTATATAAATATAATTGTACTCTAGGCCTTACTAATAAATTATATCCCAAGATTTTATTATACATGCAACCCCTTCATAAAATATTCGTAGTAATACAAAGTTATGAATGTAGACTGCAACTTTGTGTTATTCATCATATATTTATGAAATCCTTTAAGTTATTCATCATATATTTATGAAATCCAATTCCATAAATATATACTTTAGTATATCCGTACAAAAGTGGTTAGACCTAACACTCTGAATAACCGTCCAATAAACTTATCTCAATGGAATATTTTATATCTCCATTAAGAGATTAAGAATTCCATCTTGAGAATATATATTCCACCAATACTAAATGTGGCTGCCCAATATATTGTGGTTTTGATCGTAACTTTAGATCTTACTCTTGATATATCAAAGTAACCTACACTTCATGATTAGGTCCATTATTCTCTCAGGATTAAGAGTTCATGCAAATAGGAGTCGTGAGATTTATTATTCATTTGACAGTCGTTAGGAGAATAATAAATCTCACAGCGGTCCAGTTCAATATGTCTTAACTCTTAAAACATATCAACATATCAACTAGAAGTCTCTACTTCCTTGATCAAGAAAAATCATCTTAGTTGATATGTTATAGTCTTCGCAGATAAAATGCCCAATTTCATCACCGACTACGGACAATAATTTTGAGTTTACAAAGAACTTGTGATCTATATCTTCCGTGACTAAATCACATACTATGAATCTCATGGACTATATGATAATGTCCAAATATTCATGTTACCATTATTTTAGATAATAATAAAACATCTTTATTAATCATAGTATTAAGTCATATATAATGTCATACATATCATCATACAATAGGATTTAAGGGCACATATCCTAACAATCTCTCACTTACCCTAAAGACTATTGTGCACTAATCTAACTCCCATTCCCCCTAAATGTGACTCAATAGTCCTTTGTGGCAAGGTTTTGGTAAAGGGATCCGCTAGATTACTTGCACTATCAATCTTTACTATTATTACATCTCCTCAAGCAACAAAGTCTCGAATAATGTGGTACTTTCTCTCAATGTGCTTTCCTTTCTTGTGATTTCTTGGATCCGAGGATTGTGCAACCGCTCCACTATTGTGATAAAACAATGAGATGAGAACTTGCTCCATTCTCACAACACCAAGATTTGAAAGGAATTTCTTAAGCCAAACAGCTTCCTTTGCCACCTTACAAGCAGCAACATATTCAGCTTCCATGGTGGAGTCCGCAATACAAGATTGCTTAACGCTTCTCCAACTTATGGCTCCACCTCCTAAGGTGAACACACAACTTGAAGTGGACTTTTTAAAATCCAGATCTCCTAAGGTGAACACACTACTTTATCTTGATGTCTTTGCACACACATGGTTCATCAAGATTTTGTTCAAAACCAAATGATTTGATTGCTTGATCAAATCTGATGTTCCATGACCTAGATGCTTGCTTAAGTCCAAATGGACCTTTTCAACTTGCATACCATATGCTCTTGGTTCTTTCCTATGAAACCTTCTGGTTGCATCATATAGATTTCTTCTTCAAGATTGCCATTAAGAAATGCAGTATTGACATCCATTTGCCAAATCTCATAATCATAATGAGCAGCAATGGATAAGAGAATTCAAATTGATTTAAGCATGGCTAATGGCGAAAAAGTTTCATCATAATCCATACCTTATTTTTGTGTATACCCTTTTGCTACTAGTCTTGCTTTAAAGGTTTCAACCTTTCTATCTATCCCTCTCTTCCTCTTGGAAACCCATTTGCAACCAACAGGTTTAATGCCGTTAGGCGCCTTAACAAGATCTCAAACATGATTGGAATACATTGAATCTAATTCAGATTTCATAGCTTGGATCCAGAAATGTGCATCTATATCATTCATTGCCTCCTCATTAGTATAGGGTTCCGATTCAGCCTCTTTTGGGATAGCTTCACAAGTTTCTCCCAAACCTATAAATCTGATAGGAGGCCGAACAATTCTCCCACTACGACGAGGCACCTGTGTACTAGTCATCTCATGAGTAATGTCTTGTGGTGTATCCAATACAGCCACATCATTCCTAGTTTCATCCATTGGTTGTTCAATTACAGGTTCATCTAATTCAGCCAATACAACTTTACTTTTAGGATTAAAATTTTTCACATAATCATCTTCCAAAAATTTGGCATGGGTACTAACAAACACTTTATTATCCTTATGATTGTAGAATGAATAACCCTTCGTTTCCTTTAAATACCCTAAAAACATGCATACTTCCGTTTTAGCTGCCAACTTATCAGACTTTCCTTTCAACACCTGTGCTGGACATCCCTAAATGTGGAGATATTTAATACTAGGCTTGCGCCCACTCCACAATTCTTTAGGTGTGTTGGGAACAGATTTTGATGGAACTAAATTTAAAATATGCATAGTAGTTTTTAGTGCATATCCCCAAAAGGAAATTGGTAAAGTTGAATAACTCATCATGGGCTTAATCATTTCCAAAAGAGTCATATTCCTTCTTTTCGCTACACCATTTTATTGGGGAGTTCCAGGTGCAGTCAATTGGGAGACAATCTCATTTTGAATTAGGTAATCCTTGAAATCCCCAAGAAGGTATTCGCCACCTCGATCAGATCGAATGGCCTTTATGCGTTTAACCAATTGATTTTCAACTTCAGCCCTAAACTCTTTGAACTTTTCAAAGGCTTCAGACTTCCGTCTCATTAGGTACACATAACCATATCTTGAGTAATCATCCGTAAAAGTGATGAAGTACTCAAAACCTCCTTTTGCTTAGGTTGACATAGGACTACATACATCTGTATGAACTAATTCAAGCAACTCTTGGGCTCTTCTACCTTTTGCATTAAAAGGTCGTTTGGTCATTTTACCTTCCAAACAAGATTCGCAAACTGGAAATCCATCAAAGTCCATAGGCTATAAAAGTCTATCTTTGATTAGTCTTTAAATCCTATTTGAATTAATATAACCTAAACGCAAGTGCCATAGATATGCATCACTAGTAAAAGGAAACTTCCTCTTTAATGATTTTACATTAGAGTTACTATCTAATTCAGAATTGTATAATTCATGCTTGTTAGGAGTTAAAATATAAAGACCATCCACAATATTACCAGAATAGATAAACAATTTATCATTCTTTATTACAACATTGTCTTTTAGGATAACATAATATCCTTGTTTACCTAAATAAGTTGCAGAAATTAAATTCCAACGAACATTAGGTACATACAAACAGTCTTCCAATATTAAAAATGTAGACTCAAAACATAAATTAAACACTCCAACAGTTACAACTGGTATTTTGTTCCCATCAGCCAAAGTAAGAAACAATTCCCCTTCATTTAGCTTTCTGGTCTCTTGGAACCCCTGCAAAGTATTGCAGATATGATTAGTACAACCTGAATCCACACACCAGGAATCTGTGGGATTCTGTGCCAAACATATTTCAAGAAGGAATGTACTTTTCATACCTTTATTCCTGGCAGCTTTGAATATTGGACAATTCCTCTTCCAATATCTTTTCTCACCACAATGGAAACCCTTTCCTTTGGTTTTCTTTCCTTTTTTGGCAACTCCTAAGGCAATTTGTTTACCATCTCTCTTGGTGAAGTCCTTCTTCTTCTACTTCTTTTTACCCTTGCCTTTCGACTTAGGTTGAGAAGTAGAAGCTTCAGCCATATTGGCATCAACACTAGAAGTACCAAGGATGCCTTCCGCCTCTACCAACTCATTCATCTATTCAAACAACGTATAAACCCTTTTGTTCATGTTATAGTTAAGCCTGAATTCCTTGAATGATTCTGGTAGTAACTGGAGTATCATATCCACTTGGGATTCTCCATCAATATCGGCACCTAAAACTTCCAATGTATTTAGATTAGAGATCATCCTTAGACAATGGTCACTCAGTGAAGTACCTTCAGCCATTTTGATATTATAAATTTGCCTCATAGTTTCCTGCCTTGCAGAACGGCCTTGCTCACCAAACATCTCCTTCAAACTTAGCATAATGTCCGAAGCTAGTTCTACATCCTGCATTTGATGCTGTAGAACATTTGAAATAGATGCTAGGATATAGCCCTTGGCCATCTCATTAGATTTCTGCCAATGATCATATCGCTATTTTTCCTCAAGAGGAGCATCTAATGATGAAAAGTTAGGACATGGTTGAGTAAGCACATATTTGTGCTCTTCAGCAGTAAGAACAATGTCCAAATTTCTTTTCCAGTTAACATAGTTGGATCTAGTCAGTTTATTTTGATTAAGAATAGCAACAAGTGGGCTAAATGATGCCATGATTTATATCTGAAAATAATAAATATGAATATAATAAGTAAACTGGACATTATCAATTTAGCATATAAGCATATAATATGGAACTTTAATAAAACCATAAAATAATATATGCAACGACAACCCAATCCATGTCTATAATTCCTTGGTAGCAAGTTTATTATAAACACATTAATTGATTGAAAAATATTCTCATTATTAATGCTATCATGGTAACTCTTACCAAACAAAAAAAATATGCCGTTATGCCTTTAGCCTCTAAGTAATAATGATATAGCTCCTTTGGGAGGTTAACATTACACTTAGTCTAGTATACACCATTATCTAGAATTATGTGTAGCCACATTTCATCTCCCTTTATAAAGTTTAAACTTGTAGTACCATCGAACCAAAACACCCTCCTTTGGGATCGCGAGGCATATACGCCAAGACGAGGTGTTTACCCATACTACTATGAACCGATAATGTAGGCCGTGAGATCCAACCCTTGTATCTCTCTCCCATTAGATATTTTAAATTAAAGGTTTTTAAGATTAAGAACCATAATAACGCTAAACACCTTGAAAACATAATCCTAATCTCATTAGGAATAAATTTCATTAAACAAAAACTTTAATTCTAGCGTTAATATATAATATATTATATTATATATATAATATAATTTATATTATAAATATATAATATAAGGATTGAAGCCTTAATATATACAGATTGTACATATAAAGGTTTAACATATCCAAGACAAATATTGCATGCGTATAATATAATCATATCATGCACGTCTAGCCAAAAGTCAAACGCCACTTGATACATGCATGGTTTCATAATTGTAAGCATGTAAGCCTTATATAAAACCAAGCGGTGCATTAACTCCAAGTGGTGCAAGCCTTATATACATTAGCCTTCACATATCCAATCCGTATATTATTTATATATATATATATATATATATCCAAGTAGTGCAAGCCTTAATATATTAGCCTTCATATATCCAATCCGTATATTATATATATATATATATATATATATATATCCAAGTGGCGCAAGCCTTATATACATATTTACATCCATGTGATGCAATGGCTTAATTCACGCACATGGTAGTTACATTCAATAACCATATCCTAGGCCTTAACAACACACGGCACCATTGAAAAACTATGAATCCTTGGCCATAAACTTCAATCTATATATCACATATATAAATGAATCATGCCATATGAATACCAACGCTAATAACAAAAATTCATAAAACCATGATTATCAAACCATGTCTACACAAAAGAACACGTTCAAAAACACAATAATGCAGAAAATTTTACTACAGAAAATTAAAACACAAAGATAACGATTTTCTTAAATTCTAAAACTCAATCACATGTTATACAAGCATGAGATGAAAAACCTAGCTCTGATACCAATTGTTGGAAAATCTGGTTTTGTACCTCATACAAAGCACACAGCGAAAGTAACAAATGTGGATCTATTTCATTCATGATTGATAACATGCAGTTTGTAAATTTCAAAATTTAAGAACGAAATAACGTACCTTGGTGCGGTGAAATTCAAAACAAAAGATTAGAAAAACTTGGGAGCACTTTTAATCTTCACTCCAATTCCACTTTACGCCCAAGAAATGTGGTCTCTCAATCAGTTTCTAAGGGAGAATAATTGAGTGGCTTCACTCACACATACACACCACTTCACAATGATGTGTCTTTTTCACTAATGAAAAATTCTGTTTGTTTTTCCTTTTATAACTAACTGATTATCTAATTGGACTGGCTTATTGGGCCTTTCCAATTGGGCTTTAGTGTGTGGCTTGGAGTGGGACCAAAAGAGACCAATAAGACACTACCTCCAATGGGCGTTAGGCTTTTCTGTCAACTCTTGCCAAGCCCAAAGTTACCATTAATTATATTTAATACCACTATATAAATATAATTGTACTCTAGGCCTTATTAATAAATTATATCCCAAGACTTTATTATACATGCAACCCCTTCATAAAACATTCGTAGTAATACAAAGTCATGAATGTAGACTGCCACTTTGTTAATTACTACATCTTAATCCTTGAGTACCTGGTTTAATCCTTTAAATTATTCATCATATATTTATGAAATTCAATTCCATAAATATATACTTTAGTATATCCTTACTAAAGTGGTTAGGCCTAACACTCTGAATAACCAAACCCATTAAACTTATCTCAAGGGAATATTTTATATCACCATTAAGAGATTATGAATTCCATCTTGAGAATATATGTTCCATCAACACTAAATGTGGCTGGCCAATATACTGAGGTTTTGATCGTGATTTAGATCTCACTCCTGATATATCAAAGGAACCTGCACTTCATGATCAGGTCCATTATTCTCTCAGGATTAAGAGTTCATGCAAATAGGAGTCGTGAGATTTATTATTCATATGACAGTCATTAAGAGAATAATAAATCTCACAGCAGTCCAGTTCAATATGTCTTAACTATTAAAATATATCAACATATCAATTAGAAGTCTCCACTTCCATGATCAAGACAAATCATCTTAGTTGATATGTTATAGTCGTCGCACATATCCTAACACACTGTATTTAATTAACAAGATCCATTCACATTTGCAAGAAAGTAAAAATACTCCCAATATGAATTTAAACCACCTTATAACACCACGCAAACCACCCACTTGCTTCAACGCAACAACCCACCATAAAACCAGTTTCCAACATCAAAATAACAGAGTTTTACAAGTATTTAAATTAAATAAAATATTATTTGTCACATCTAATCGACAATACTAATTCACATTCGCAAGAAATTAAAAACACTCCCAATAATAATTTAAACCACCTTATAACACCATGCAGGCCACACGCTTGCTATAACACAACAATCCACCACAAAATCAATCACAAACATCACAAGTGCATTTCTTACAAGTACTGAAATCAAATAAAGTAATATTCATTACACCTAATTAGAAAGTTCTATTTACATTTGCAAAAAACTAAAAACACTCTCAATAAGAATTTTAACCACTATATAACACTATGCAAGGCAGCCGCTTGCTTCAACACAACAACCGACCACAAAACCAATTTCCAACATTAGGATAACAGAGTTTTACAAGTATTTAAGTCAAATAAAATACTACTCATCTCATCTAATCAACGATACTCATCCACATTCGGAAGAAATTAAAATCACTTCCAATATTAATTTAAACCGCCTTATAACACCATACAAGCCACCCGCTTGCTCAAACACAACAACCGACCACAAAACCTAACACAAATATAACAAGCACATTACTTACAAGTATTCAAATCGAATAAAGTAATATTCACTGTATCTAATTAACAAGATCCATTCACATTTGCCAGAAAGCAAAAATACTCCCAATATGAATTTCAACCACCTTATAACACCACGCAAGCCACCCACTTGCTCCAACCCAACAATCCACCACAAAACCAATCACAAACATCACCACTATATTGTCTACAAGTATTTAACTCAAATAAAATAATATTCATCACATCTAATCAGCAATATTCATTCACATTTTCAAGAAAGGTAAAACACTCCCAATATTAGTTTAAACAACCTTATAACACTATGCAAGCCACTCGCTTGCTCCAACACAACAACCGACTACAAAACCAATTTCCGATATCAAGATAACAGAGTTTTACAGGTTTTTAAATCAAACAAAATACTATTCATCAAATCTAATCAACAACACTCCTTCACATTTACAAGAAATGAAAAACAATCCCAATATTAGTTGAAACTGCCTTATAACACCATGCAAGCCGCCCACTAAATCTAACACAACAACCCACCACAAAACCAATCATAAACATCACAACTATAATGCTTACAAGTATTGAAATCGAATAATGTAATATTCATCACATCTAACTAACAAGTTTCGTTAAAATTTGCAAGAAACTAAAAAAACTCCCAATATGAATTTCAACCACGTTATAACACCGTGCAAGCCACACACTTGCTTCAACATAACAACTCACTGCAAAACCAATTTCCAACAACAGGATAACAGAGTTTTACATGTATTTAAATCAAATAAAATACTATTCATCACATCTAATCAACAATACTCATTCACATTCGAAAGAAATTAAAATCATTCCCAATATTAATTTAAACCGCCTTATAACACCATGCAAGCCACCCGCTTGCTCAAACATAACAACCCACCACAGAACCTATCACAAACATAACAAGCACATTGCTTACAAGTATTGAAATCGAATAAAATAATATTCACTGTATCTAATTAACAAGATCCATTCACATTTGCAAGAAATTAAGAATACCCCCAATATGAATTTGAATCACCTTATAACACCACGCAAGCCACCCACTTACTCCAACCCAACAATCCACCACAAAACCAATCACATACATCACCACTATAATGTCTACAAGTATTTACTCAAACAAAATACTATTCATCACATCTAGTAAACAATATTCATTCACATTTGCAAGAAAGGAAAAACACTCCCAATATTAGTTTAAACAACCTTATAACACCGTGCAAGCCATTCGCTTGCTCTAACACAACAACCCACTACAAAACCAATTTTCGATATCAGGATAATAGAGTTTTACAAGTTTTTAAATCAAATAAAATACTGTTCATCACATCTAATCAATAATACTCCTTCACATTTGCAAGAAATGAAAAACAATCCCAATATTTGTTGAAACTGCCTTATAATACTATGCAAGCCACCCGCTAACTCTAACACAACAACCCACCACAAAACCAATCACAAACATCACAACTATAATGCTTACAAGTATTAAAATCAAATAATGTAATATTCATCACATCTAACTAACAAGTTCCGTTCAAATTTGCAAGAAACTAAAAAAACTCCCAATATGAATTTCAACCACCTTATAACACCATGCAAGCCACGCACTTGCTTCAACATAACAACCCACTACAAAACCAATTTCCAACAACAGGATAACAGAGTTTTACAATTATTTAAATCAAATAAAATACTATTCATCACATCTAATCAACAATACTCATTCACATTTGCAAGAAATGAAAACACATCCAATATTAATTTAAACCACCTGATAACACCATGCAAGCCACCCACTTGCTCCAACACAACAAACCGCCACAAAACCAATTTCCAACATCAGGATAATAAAGTTTTAAAGGTATTTAAATGACATAAAATACTATTCACCACATTTAATCAACAATACCCATTCACATTTGCAAGAAAAGAAAAGCACTCCCAATATTAGTTTAAACCATCTTATAACACCACGCAAGCCACCCGCCTGCTCCTACACAAAAACCCACCACAAAACCAATCACAAACATTACCACTTTAATGTCTACATATATTTAACTCAAATAAAATAATATTCATCACATCCAATCAACAATACTCATTCACATTTGCAAGAAAGGTTAAACACTCCCAATATTAATTTGAACCACCTTATGACACCATGCAAGCCACCCGCTTGCTCCAACATAACAACCCATTACAAAACCAATTTTCAAGTTCGTTACTATAAAAACAGACCTCTTTGTACAAGAGTACAAGTATAGGCCAGTTTGTTTAAAAAACACTCTTGACATCACTCATCTTAGCGTAAAAACTCTCTTGTTTTTTTGTTTTTCTCTCATTTTTTTCACTCTCTATTTTCCTTTCAATCTCTCTCTTGTTTTCGCTCTTTTTTTTTAGTTCACTCTCTTTTTTCCTTTCACTATCCTTCTCATTATCTTTTTCTGAATTCTCAATCTCACAATTTTTTTTCAAGTCATTCTCTCATTTTAGTTTTGTTTGATCTTCATACACTTGACTTCGAGTGAACGGTACAATAGTAATGGGTTTATTGTCTTTTACAAAAGAATACCTATTCTTGAACCCGTCATGATTAACCTTCCTGTCAAATTGCCAAGGCCTGCCTAATAAAATGTGATCCGCATGCATTGGAACAACATCACAAAGTACTTCATCCTTGTATCTCCCAATTGAAAAAGAAACCAGTAATTGCTTATTTACCTTAACCTCTCCACAATCATTCAACCATTGCAAGTTATATGGTCTAGGGTGTTTCAAGGTAGGTAAATTCAATTTTTCAATTAAAGTAGTGCTAGCCACATTAGTACAGCACCCCCCATCAATAATCATACTACATACCTTGCTGTTGACGTGGCATCTAGTATGAAAAATGTTCTCCCTTTGTTGTTCCATATCATCCTCTTTGACTTGGGCACTCAAAGCACACCTAGCCACAAGCGACTCACCCTTCACTGGATACTCCACATCATCGTCACAAGCATCCTCAAGTGATGGAATCTAGTCATTATCTCCCTCGCTTTTAGTTTCCACCTCTCCATCAATACGTGCAATCATGGTTCTCTCATTTGGGCATTGTGAAGATATATGACCTACTCCCAAACAACGAAAACACTTAATATCATGATTACGAGTACGGGATTCATTTTTACCTTTGTTGACACTGGGAGCTTCATCTCTTCTTTTTGGTGGTTCGGTTTTGGACTTAAAAACAGCCCCTTCGTCTTTCCTCCCATTTGATCTCCATGAAGTAGAGGAGCTTGGATTTTGAATGACTGAGTTCCTTTCCTTTTAAGTTGTCGTTCCATCTTTATTGCCATGTGCACCATGTCCTCCAACTCTATGTAGTGCTGCAACTCCACCACGTTGGCAATGTCCTGATTTAGCCCATTCAGAAACCTTCCCATGGTAGCTTCTCTATCCTCCTCTACATTTGCTCAAATCATGGCAATCTCCATCTCCTTTTGGTAGTCATCCACACTCCTATAGACTTGAGTAAGACTCTGTAATTTTTGATACAAGTCCCTATAGTAGTGATTAGGGACAAACCTCCTCCTCATGATGGCCTTCATTTCCTCCCACGTCTCAATAGGCCTTTCATGGTTTCTCCTTCTGTTCATCACAAGTTGATCCCACCATAAAATAGCATAGTCAATAAACTCAATGACAGCTAGTTTTACCTTTTTCTCCTTGGAGTAGTTATGGCATTCAAAGATGAACTCCACCTTTGTTTCCCACTCCAAGTACACTTCTGAATCATTTTCCCCTTGGAATGATGGTATCTTCATTTTTATGTTTTCTAGGTTTCTGTCAGTCCCATCTTGCCATCTTGAATCTCTTTGGAATCCTATACCACGCCTTTCGCCCCTTCGCGCAAACCTGCCCTTATTGTTCCACGAAACTTGATCCTCTTCATCTTCCAACTCATCCTCATGGTAGTCATCAGAATTATCCACGTGTGCATACCTTTCTTACCTTCTAGCATTAGGGGCTCTTTGGGGACGCTTCTCACACAAATTAGCAATAACAGTATCTTGTTTGTCCAACTGATCCCGAATCTCATTAAACACCACATTCATGCATTCAAATTGTTGTTGCATAGCCTGTAACATGATGGATGACTCCTCCTCTCCTTCGTTATTTGATGTTTCACTCCTGGAAGACATACTTTTAAAACTACAGAAAATGTTAGAAATAATTCCTCACAACACTCCCTCACGTGTTTGCACTCAAATTATGTCACTCCCACTCGTGTTTTACTCTTAAATTGGCTTTTTCCCGATATTGGTCTCACACTCTCTTGCCTTTTTCCACTCATAGCTTCCCCTTTTCAATTCTGCATTAAACTAATAAACTTAATCAAGAAATTCAACTTGCAATATTCAAACAAATACCAACGGCAAGAAAATATGACAGAAACACTAAATCAAAGAAAAAGGACAAAAGAAAACAACGTTTTGGTCTAAAAGAACTGAAACTAAAAACAATTTTTTTTTTCTGTTTTCTTTTTCTTTTCTGAAGTCTCCTCTTTTTTCTCTTTTTTCTTTTTTTTTTCACGGTTTTTTTTTTTTTTGGAACTTGGTTCACGATTTTAACCTAGTGCACGTCACAAAACAAGAACGAGGAACAAAGAACACAAAAGGAACAAGATAGGATGATAACAGGAAAAAAAAAAAAGATAAAAGGATAGAAAACTGATTTTAAAACCTGAGCTCTGATACCAAATGATGCGAACCTCAATCGACATGCTTTGAGACCCAACAAACAATATTGGAATTTTTGCCCAAGAAAGTTAAAATTCAGATTTTTGATAGAACCCTGACCCAACGTTTATAAGAGATACGTGAACCGAAGGTATAAGTAACAGACCTCGACCTAATGATTATAATGGAATCACGAACCGAAGGTATAAAGTTTGAACGCTACTAGGAAGAATCCTAATAAGTTCACACTTCTTGAAGAACCCAAGAGAAGAGCAAAGCCTCACCTTTTTTTTTTTTTTTTTTATTCAATCAATCCTCTATTATAATGAGTGCATGCTATTTATAAGACATGATTGAGAATAGAAAATAAAAAAACGTACTAAATAATAAAACCCTAAAAAAAAGCTGATTTGGTCTGAAAATAGCATATCCAAAATATCCAAAATAGGAAAAATGTCTATTAACTAATATAGAGCTGGAATGTTAATCAGCCATTAATCTGCCAAAAATAACGCCCAATTAAGCCAGATCAGCCCTCAATTGCTTGGATTAAATTGATTATGCCTTTATCTTCCTTTGGGCCTAACCTGGAATGTCTTGCGTTAGAATCAGCCCATTAATTGCTTCTTTGATCTTCTTGGATATTGCTCTAATAATAAGCTGTTAGGATATATATAACCCTTAAATCCTATTGTATGATGCTATGTATGACATTATGTATAACTTAATGTTATGATTAATAAAGTTTTTTTATTATTATCGAAAATAATGGTAACATGAATATTTGGACATTATCATATAGTCCATGAGATGCATAGTATGTGGTTTATGTGATTTAGTCACGGAAGATATAAATCACAAGTTCTTTGTAAACTCAGAATTATAGTTTGTAGTTGGTGATGAAATTGGGCATTTCATCTACGAAGACTATAACATATTAACTAAGATGATTTGTCTTGATCATTGAAGTGGAGACTTCTAGTTAATATGTTGATATGTTTTAAGAGTTAAGATATATTGAACTGGATTGCTGTGAGATTTATTATTCTTCTAACAACTGTCAAATAGATAATAAATCTCACGACTTCTATTTGCATGAACTCTTAATCCTGAGAGAATAATGGACCTAATCATGAAGTGTAGGTTGCTTTGATATATTAGGAGTGAGATCTAAAGTTACGATCAAAACCTCAGTATGTTGGACAGCCACATTTAGTGTTGATGGAACATATATTCTCAAAATGGAATTCATAATCTCTTAACGGAGATATAAAATATTCCCTTGAGATAAGTTTAATGGGTTTGGTTATTCAGAGTGTTAGGCCTAACCACTTTAGTAAGAATATACTAAAGTATATATTTATGGAATTGAATTTCATAAATATATGATGAATAACTTAAAAGGATTAAGATGTAGTAATTAACAAAGTGGCAGTCTACATTCATGACTTTGTATTATTATGAATATTTTATGAAGGGGTTGCATGTATAATAAAGTCTTGGGATATAATTTATGAATAAGACCTAGAGTGCAATTATATTTATATAGTAGTATTAAATATAATTAATGGTAACTTTGGGCTTGTCAAGAGTTGATAGAAAAGCCCAAGGCCCATTGGAACTGGTGTCTTATTGGTCCTTTTTGGTCCCACTCTAAGCCACATACTAAAGCTCAATTGGAAAGCCCAATAGGCCGACCCAATTAGATAATCAGTTAGTTATAAAAGGAAGAAACATACATAATTTTTCATAAGAGAAAAAGAGACATCATTGTGAAGTGGTGTGTATGTGCGAGTAAAGCCACTCAATTATTCTCCCTTAAAAACTGATTGAGAGACCACACTTCTTTGGCGTAAAGTGGAATTGGAGTGAAGATAAAAAGTGTTTCCAAGTACTTCGAATCTTTTGTTTTGAATTTCACTGCACCAAGGTACGCAATCTCGTTCTTGAATTCTGAAATTTACATAGTGCACATTATCAATCATGAATGAAATAGATCCATTTTTGTTGCTTCCGCTGTGTGTTTTATATGAGATACAAAACCATATTATCCTACATAAGCCCAACTAGAACATGCAATGGATCATTGAATACTTGTTAATTCTCATAAATAATGCTTATAAGTATTGAAAACAAATAAAATACAATAAATCACATGTAACTAACAATACTAATTCACATTTGCAAGAAATTAAAAACACTCTCAATATTAGTTTAAACCACCTTCTAACACTATGCAAGTCACCCGCTTGCTCCAACACAACAACCCACTAAAAAACCAATTTCCAACATGAAGATAATACAGTTCTACAAGTATTTAAATCAAATAAAATATTATTCATCACATTTAATCATCAATACTCTTTTACATTTGCAGGAAATGAAAAACACTCCTAATATTAGTTTAAACCTCCTTATAACATAATGCAAGCCACCGACTTGTTCCAACACAACAACCCACCACAAAACCAATATCCAACAACACAACTACAATGCCTACAAGTATTGAATCGAATAACGTAATATTCATCATATTTAATTAACAAGTTTCGTTCAGATTTCTGAGAAACTGAAAAAACTCCTAATATAAATTTCAACCACCATATAACACCATGCAAGTGACCCTTGCTTCAACACAACAACCCATCACAAAACCAGTTTCCAACATCAGGATAACAGAGTTTTACAAGTATTTAAATCAAATAAAATACTATTCATCACATCTGATCAACAATACTCATTCACATTTGAAAAAAATTAAAAACACTTCCAATATTAATTTAAATCGCCTTATAACACCATGCAAGTCACCCGCTCGCTCAAACACAACAACCTACCACAAAACCAATCACAAACAACATAACTACAATGCATATAAGTATTAAAACTGAATAAAGTAATATTCATCACATCTAATTAACAAGTTGCATTCTGATTTGCAAGAAACTAAAAAAATTCCCAATATGAATTTCAACCACCTTATAACACTATGCAAGCCACCCGCATACTTCAATACAACAACCTACCACAAAACCAATTTCCAACATCAGGATAACAGAGTTTTCCAAGTAATTAAATCAAATAAAATATTATTCATCACATCTAATCAATAATAATCATTCACATTTGCAAGAAATTAAAAACACTCCTAATATTAATTTAAACCGACTTATAACACCATGCAAGCCACCAGCTTGCTTCAACATAACAACCCACCACAAATCCAATTACAAACAACACAACTATAATGCTTACAAGTATTGAAATCGAATAAAGTAATATTCATCTAATCTAATTACAATTTCCATTCAGATTTGCAAGAAATTAAAAAAACTCTCAATATGAATTTCAATCACCTTATAACACCATGCAAGCCACTCGCTTGCTTTAACATAACAACCCACCACAAAACCAGTTTTTAACATCAGAATAACAGAGTTTTACAAATACTTAAATTAAATAAAATATTTTTAGTCATATCTAATCAACAACACTCATTCACATTTGCAAGAAATTAAAAATACTCCTAGTATTAATTTAAATTGCCTTATAACACCATGCAGGCCACACGCATGCCCCAACACAACAACCCCCACAAAACCAATCACAAACATCACAACTATAATGCTTGTAAGTATTGAAATCAAATAAAATGCTACTCATCACATGTAATCAACAATACTAATTCACATTTGCAATAAATAAAAAACACTCTCAATATTTGTTGAAAGCACCATATAACACCATGCAAGCCACCCACATGGTCCAACACAATAACCCACCACAAAAACCAATTTCTAACGTCAGGCTAATATAGTTTTACAAGTGCTTAAATCAAATAAAATACTATTCATCATATCTAATCAATAATACTCATTCACATTCGGAAGAAATTAAAATCACTCCCAATTTTAATTTAAACCGCCTTATAACACCATGCAACCCACCCACTTGCTCAAACACAACAACCCATCACAAAACCCACCACAAACATCACAAGCACATTGCTTATAGGTATTGAAATCGAATAAAGTAATATTCAATGTATCTAATTAACAAGATCCATTCACATTTGCAAGAAACTAAAAATACTCCTAATATGAATTTTAACCACCTTATAACACCACGCAAGCCGCACACTTGCTCCAACACAACAACCCACCACAAAACCAATCACAAACATCACCACTATAATGTCTACAAGTACTTAAATAAAATACCATTCATCACATCTAACCATCAATATTCATTCACATTTGCAAGAAAGGTAAAACACTCCCAATATTAGTTTAAACAACCTTACAACACCATGAAAGCCACTCATTTGCTCCAACACAACAACCTACTACAAAACCAATATCTAATATCAGGATAATAGAGTTTTACAAGTATTTAAATCAAATAAGATACTATTCATTACATCTAATCAACATTACTCCTTCACATTTGCAAGAAATGAAAAACAATCCCAATATTAGTTGAAACTGGCACATAACACCATGCAAGCCACCCGCTAACTCTAACACAACAAGCCACCACAAAACCAATCACAAACATCACAACTATAATGCTTATAAGTATTGAAATCAAATAAAATACTACTCATTACATGTAACCGACAATACTAATTAACATTTGTAAAAAATTAAAAACACTCTCAATATTAGTTGAAAACACCATATAACACCATTCAAGCCACCCACATGCTCCAACATAACAACCTATCACAAAAACCAATTTCCAACATCAAGATAATATAGTTTTACAAGTATTTAAATCAAATAAAATACTATTCATCACATCTAATCAACAATATTCATTCACATTCGGAAGAAATTAAAATCACTCCCAATTTTAATTTAAACCGCCTTATAAAACCTTGCAAGCCACCCACTTGCTCAAACATAAAAACCCATCACAAAACCTATCACAAACATCACAAGCACATTGCTTACAAGTATTGAAATCGAATAAAGTAATATTCATTGTGTCTAATTAACAAGATCCATTTACATTTGCAAGAAACTAAAAATACTCCCAATATGAATTTCAACCACCTTATAACACCACGCAAGCCGCACACTTGCTCCAACACAACAACCCACCACAAGACCAATCATAAACATCACCACTATAATGTCTATAAGTACTTAAATGAAATAAAATACCATTCATCACATCTAATTAACAATATTCATTTACATTTGCAAGAAAGGTAAAACACTCCCAATATTAGTTTAAACAACCTTACAATTGTTGGGGTTTATGCCCTAAAATCCAATTTATTTACATGTCATAAATAATTAAATTGTTTAATTACATGAGACTATCTATAAATGAACTAATGAGACATTATCTTAGTCCATGAGATGCATAATATGCGATTTATGTGATTTAGTCACAAAAGATATAAATTGCAAGTTCTTTGTAAACTTAGAATGTAGTTCGTAGTCAGTGATGAAATTGGGCGTTCATCTGCGAAGACTATAACATATCAATTAAGATGATTTGTCTTGATCATGGAAATAGAAGATTTCTAGTTGGTATGTTGATATGTTTTAAGAGTTACGACATATTGAACTGGACCGCTGTGAGATTTATTATTCTCCTAACGACTGTCAATTGAATAATAAATCTCACGACTTCTATTTATATCAACTCTAAATCCTGAGAGAATAATGGACCTGATCATGAGATGTAGGTTGCTTTGATATATCAGAAGTGAGATCTATAAGTTACGGTCAAAACCTTAGTATGTTGGGCAGCCGTATTTAATGTTGATGGAACATATATTCTCAAGATGGAATTCATAATCTCTTAGCAGAGATATAAAATATTCCCTTGAGATAAGTTTAATGGAATTGGTTATTCAGAGAGTTGGGCCCAACCACTTTAGTAAGGAGTTACTAAAGTATATATTTATGGAATTAGATTTCATAAATATATGATGAATAACGTTAAGGATTAAACCGGGTACTCAAGGTCTAAGATGTAGTAATCTTCGAAGTGGCAGTCTATATTCATGACTTTGTATTACTACGAATATTTTAATGAAGGAGTTGTATGTATAATAAAGTCTTGAGATATAATTTATTAATAAGGCTTAGAGTGCAATTATATTCATATAGTGATATTGAATATAATTAATGGTAACTTTGGACTTGTCAAGAGTTGACAGAAAAGCCCAAGGCCCATTGGAGCTAGAGTCTTATTTGTTCCCTTTTGGTCCTACTCCAAGCCACACATTAGCGCCCAATTGGAATGGCCGAAAAGGCTAGCCCAATTAGATAATTAGTTGTATATAAGAAGAGAAACATACAGAATTTCAGATGGTTCTTTTGAAAAGTCCTTTGATGAGTCTTTTCATAAGTGTTTTTCATTAATATTACACAAGGAATGAAATGGTTTGTATGTGAGTGTTGGACACTCTTTTTTTCTCTCCTTGGAAACTGATTGAGAGACCACACATCTTGGGTATTAAGTGGAATTGGAGTGAAGATTAAAAGTCTTCCCAAGAACTTCTGATTTTTGGTTTTGAATTTCATCGCACAAAGGTACGTTTTCTTGTTCTTAAATTCTGAAACTTTCATAGTGCATGTTATTAATTACGAATGAAGTAGATCCGTTAATTTTTTGCTGCGTATGTTTTGTATGTGACACAAACATGTATTTTTCCCAACAATTGGTATCAGAGCGGTCTTCAATTCGAATCTGTATAACATGTTTTATGAGTTTTAGAATTGGGGATAATAGTTTCATGATGTTAGAAAGTTATATATGCATTTAATTTTCTGAATGGTAGTTGAAACTATGATTTGATAAAAACTGATATTGATGTTATGATGTTGTTTAAATCTGAATTTAAGTATGTTAAATTCATCTTTAATGCTATAGCATCAATGTAATTCAGTTTTGATATCAAATTCTGCATATTATGTTCATATGTTAGTTGTTTGTTCATCAAAAATCGTTGAAAACTGTTTGCAACTGCTTTGGAAAAACTGAAAACACGGGTTTTTTGCGGGTTAGCTTCTTGCGAGGTTACTCGCGAAAAATGATTCTGAAGATAAAAACTTTTCGCTAGTAAGCTTAGTCGCGAGATTCTCGCGAAAATACATTTGAAGGGAATTTTGAATATTTTCTAAATGTTTTCAAATGTATAAAGTGTAAGGAAATGTGTGTTGAGATTACACATGATTCTAACTAAAAGACCTAATGAGATCAGAGATATTAGTTAAATAGAACTCTTAGTCCTAAATAGTTTAGGACTTGTCTTTTAAGAAACATTCTAATGAGATTGGAATTGTTGTATGATTAAAAGTCCTTAATTTATTTTAATTAGAAGTTTTAATGAGATTAAAGCTTAATTAAAAGGTATATATATTTTCTAATGAGATTAGAACTTTTTATTTAGTAAATTAAGGATAGAGTTCTATATAACTAATTTTTGATTCATTAGTATTTAAGGAATCCTAAATAGTTTAGGACTTCCATTTTAGTTAGTGATTCTAATAAGATTAGAGTCTTTATCAAGTGCAAAGTTATAAGTTGTGATTGGATCACAATTATTTAAGAAAAACCCAAATAATGAGTGGGAGTGCTAAAATGACCCTTTTGTAAAGTTTATTGTAATGTGAATAGATACCTTGTTTTGACTTCGAGTCTTGCATTCCATGCGGAGAGTATTTATTTCACGGATTACAAAGTTAAACTTCTTTGTGATTGCACAACTGTTCGTTACGCTTTTGTGACGTGACTTAGTAACATTACATTGAATTTAAACAATAAAACACATTTGATGTGTAGGGTTAAAATTGTGATTAGGTCGCAATGATTTCAAGACAATCCACTTGTTTTAAAATTTCTAGTGGGAGAGAGATACAAGGGTTGGATCTCACGGCCTCCATTATCAATTCATAGTAGTGTGGGTAGCACCTCGTCTTGGCGTATATGCCTCGCGATCTCAAAGGAGGATGTTTATTTCATAGTACTACAAGATTGAACTTACCCGTTTAAAATAGTGTGAACAAGCACCTCGTCTTGGCGTATATGCCTCGCAATCCCGAAGGAGGGTGTTTTGTTTCATGATACTACAAGTTTAAACACTAAAAAGGGAGATGAAATGTAACTACACATGATTCTAGATAATGGTGTACACTAGACTAAGTGTAATGTTAACCTCCCAAAGGAGCTATGTCATTATTACTTAGAGGCCAAAGGAAGAGCGGCAAATTATTTTTGTTTGATAAGAGTTACCATGATAGCATTAATAATGAGAATATTTCTCGCCTGATCATAGTGATTGGTATGACCTCGCTTCCGAAGAATATTAATTGCGAGATTAGGTTGTCGTTGCACCTAGTATAGTATTTTTGGGTTTCATACTATATGGTTATGGATGCAAAATATAATGTCCCTGTAATTATGTTCATAGTCTCAAAATAAAGTTGTCATAATTTTTTTCTCTAGCTACTATTTTAATTGAATCACATTAACTAAAAAATAATTTTGGACAAGGTAGTTAAAGGAGCTGAAGTACATAAATATGTTTTGATTCAGCATTGTCATAATTTCCTATGCATGATGCATTGATGGAAGATAGCTTATGATTTGATCATAGTTTCCATTGAAATGCTTGAATGTTACATTGGCTTCTATCTCAATTGTGCTACAGCATGAGATACAAGAGTTAGTACTAGACTTAGACTTTACGTTAAGTCTAAATGAGATGTTTGGTATGAATCATATTGAGCGCTCAGAAAAGCTTAAGGAGTTCCAATTCTATGTCATTTTATGAAAATATTTTATTTTTTAAAATTAATTGAAATTCTTGGATATAGAGATTAAATGTTAATCTCATATGGATATGATCCATACGTCCTTGGTAGAATCATTTGATCAATTCAGATTTTTTTCAAAATAAATTATTTTTATGTTATCTGAGTTGATGAGTGAGTTCTACGCAACGGAAGACATCCTAAAAGCTAAAGTTAGGATCAATATGATTTAATTCAAATTCTTAGCCTGAACCGAAAGGCAAGGGTGATAAGAAGATGAATTATAATACCAAACAGTTGGACAAGCAAGTTGTCCTAGTAGTTGCCAAAAGGAAATTAGACTCAAAAGCATGACCAAAAAGAAAGTGTTTCTGTTTTGAAAAAGCTAAGCATTGTTCATGATTATTTTCTAGATGGAAATTTATATGTTTTACTTCTTAAAGAGAAAGTTTCCATCCTTCGTTATTATATGTATTTGACACTTATGTCTAGGTCTTATTAATCTAAATGATATTCAAAATTGGTGAAAGATGGACTTTTAGAACCATTATTTTCTTATATTCCCAGTCTATGAATTCTATTTAGAGGATAATAAGATCCAGGGCTCCTTTATTGTAAAGGAATAAAGTTCCACTGACTTCTTTAAGTCATTACATACATGAAGGATGAATAAGACTCTTTTAGAAATAGTAAAGTACATGATAAGTATTTTCATTGGCTTATTTCTTTTGGAGATATACTCTAATAATTACTGTACTTTTTCTAAAGTTGATTTCAAAAGTTTGTTCCTAAGACATTTGTCAAATCGTGGATTGGGTGAAAACCTAGTATATGACACTTCCACTTTTGGAGATGTCCAACACTTGTGCTAGAAAGAAAGTCTAACAAATTGAAATCAAAAGGTAGAAAAATATGTGTTTATAATGAGTAACCAAAAGGAGTTGCAAAAGATTGTTTTGGTAATCATAAAGAAAACAAGATGTTTGTATAGTACAAATACAAAGTTCTTGATGATGACTATGTGAATAATCTTAAATCAAAACGTATAATTGTTCTAGAAGAAAGATGTCAGAATTTTTTGAAAGACAACTATAAAATACATTTGGGAATGAGATGGTTGTATTAGATACACCACAATGTATTATTCTAGATGTATAGCTAGTACACCGGTACAATATCGTAGTGGGAGGATTATTAATTACCAAGTAAGTTCATACTTTTGGGATAAACTTTTGAAGTCATTCCAAAAGGACATGAATTTGATCCTCGGTCCTACATAAAGGCAATAGATGATATGAATATGGATTACTGGATCAAGGTTATGTGAATAGAATTGGATTCTATTTAAAGTCTAGAACTTGTAGAGGCGCCTAATGGCATTAGGCCTATTGTTTTCAAATAGGTCTACAAGTAAATGAGATTGATAGATTTGAAGGTGTAAACTTTCAAAGTCAAGACTAGTGGCGAAAAGATTTATTCAGAAAGAGGTTCAATTATGAAAAGATTTTTTCACCAATAGTCATGTTTTACTCTATCTAGATTCTCTTATCCATTATATTTCATTTGGATGAAATATGGAAATGGATATCAAGAAAGCTTCTTTTAGTAGCAATCTTGAGGAACACATCTATATGATGTAACTAGACTTGTACATAGCAAAGAAACAGTAGTGTTTAGTATGCAAGTTGCTTAAATTCCATTTAAGGATTAAAGCAAGCATCTGAATCATAAAATATCATCATTGATCAAGCAAAAAATTTGTTTGATTTTGATCAAGTATTAAAAGGCCTTATGTGTGTGAAAGCTATATAGAATAATAAATTTATTAATGTATGTTGATGACATTCTAATCATTTAGAATGATGTAGAGATATTGTCATCAATAGAGTTTCTGTTGTCTAATCCAGTTTGATATAAAGTACTTGGGAGAAAGACTAGTCATATCCTAAGAATTTAAACTTTGTTACAATTCAGAAATTAGGATATTGAGTCTATCTCAAACTGCTTAAATAGATTAGATTCTAGCCAAGTATAGCATGTAATACTTCAAGAAAGGATTCTTTCCTTTTAAGTTTGAAGTTCCTTTATATAGGACTATAGTCCTAAGACATATAAAAGGAAGAGCATATAAAGATGGTTCCTAATACCATATAAATAGGAAGTCTTTATGCTATGCTATATACTAGGCTAAATATCTATTTTGCGGTGGACATGGTAAGCAAATATCAATTGAATCAAAGATCACTTAGTTTAGTGGGAGTAAAGCATATACTCAAATATCTTAGGAGAATGAGGGATTATATGCTTGTCCACAAAAGTGAGGTTTTGATGGTTACTGGATATGCAAATACTGACTTGTAGTTTGATTGTGATTCATGAAGTTGGACTTCAAGATATGTATTCATCCTAGTGGTGAAGATACATATTAAACATAAGTATTATCTAACTAGAGAGATATGAGTACTTGAGTAGTAGTAGAAAAGATAATTTATGCAATAAATCTGACTGAAATTTGTTTCCAAACCTTGCCTTAGAGTGACTATAAATTGCTCTAAAGGGAGATAAATGTCGGATATATGGTAAATTGTCTTTGAGGGCAAGTGGGAGATTGTTGGGGTTTATGTCCTAAAATCCAATTTATTGACATGTTATAAATAATTAAATTGTTTAATTATATGAGACTATCTATAAATGAACTAATGAGACATTATCTTAGTCCATGAGATGCAAAGTATGCGATTTATGTGATTTAGTCACAGAAGATATAAATTGCAAGTTCTTTGTAAACTCAGAATGTAGTTCGTAGTCGGTGATGAAATTGGGCGTTTCATCTGCGAAGACTATAACATATCAACTAAGATGATTTGTCTTGATCATGGAAATGGAAGATTTCTAGTTGGTATGTTGATATGTTTTAAGAGTTACGACATATTGAACTGGACCGCTGTGAGATTTATTATTCTCCTAACGACTGTCAATTGAATAATAAATCTCACGACTTCTATTTACATCAACTCTAAATCCTGAGAGAATAATGGACCTGATCATGAGATGTAGGTTGCTTTGATATATCAGGAGTGAGATCTATAAGTTACGGTCAAAACCTCAGTATGTTGGGCAGCCGCATTTAATGTTGATGGAACATATATTCTCAAGATGGAATTCATAATCTCTTAACGGAGATATAACATATTCCCTTGAGATAAGTTTAATGGAATTGGTTATTCAGAAAGTTGGGCCCAACCTATTTAGTAAGGAGTTACTAAAGAACATATTTATGGAATTGGATTTCATAAATATATGATGAATAACATTAAGGATTAAACCGGGTACTCAACGATTAAGATGCAGTAATCTTCAAAGTGGCAGTCTATATTCATGACTTTGTATTACTACAAATATTTTAATGAAGGGGTTGTATGTACAACAAAGTCTTGGGATATAATTTATTAATAAGGCCTAGAGTGCAATTATATTCATATAGTGGTATTGAATATAATTAATGGTAACTTTGGACTTGTCAAGAGTTGACAGAAAAGCCCAAGGCTCATTGGAGCTAGAGTCTTATTTGTTCCCTTTTGGTCCCACTCCAAGCCACACACTAGAGCCCAATTGGAATGGCCCAAAAGGCTAGCCCAATTAGATAATCAGTTGTATATAAGGAGAGAAACATACAGAATTTCAGAAGGTTCTTTTGAAAAGTCCTTTGATGAGTCTTTTCATAAGTGTTTTTCATTAAGATTACACAAAGAATGAAATGGTTTGTATGTGAGTGTTGGACACTCTCTTATTCTCTCCTTGAAAACTGATTGAGAGACCACACATCTTGGGCATTAAGTGGAATTGGAGTGAAGATTAAAAGTCTTCCCATGAACTTTTGATTTTTGGTTTTGAATTTCACCACACAAAGGTACGTTTTCTTGTTCTTAAATTCTGAAACTTTCATAGTGCATGTTATCAATTACGAATGAAGTAGATTCGTTAAATTTCCGCTGCGTATGTTTTGTATGTGATACGAACATGTATTTTTTCCAACAATAACACCATGAAAGCCACTTGCTTGCTCTAACACAACAACCAACTACAAAACCAATTTCCAATATTAGGATAATTGAGTTTTACGAGTATTTAAATAAAACAAAATACTATTTATCGCATCTAAACAACAATACTCCTTCAGATTTGTAAGAAAAGAAAAAAAATCCCAATATTAGTAGAAACTGCCGCATAACACCATGCAAGCCACCTGCTAATTCTAACACAACAACCCACCACAAAACCAATCACAAACATCACAACAATAATGCATGTAAGTATTGAAATCAAATATAATACTACTCATCACATGTAACCAACAATACTAATTCACGTTTGCAAAAAATGAAAAACACTCTCAATATTAGTTGAAACCACCTTATAACTGTTGGGAAATCATCATGTTTGCATCGAATATAAAACATACGCAGCGAAAAATAAACGGATCTACTTCATTCGCAATTGATAACATGTACTATGTAAGTTTCAGAATATAAGAACAAGAGAGTGTTCCTTAATGCGATGAAATTCAAAACCGAATGAAGAAGTACTCAGGAAGACTTTCAATCTTCACTCCAATTCCACTTGATGCCCAAGATGTGTGGTCTCTCAATCAGTTCTATGTATCTAGAGAGAATATGAAAGAGTGTCTCTCTTCCTTATTTTCATTACCTTACACATACAAACCATTTCATACAATATAAAATTCTGTATGTTTCTCTCCACATAACTGATTATCTAATTGGGCTAGCCTTTTGGGCCTTCCCAATTGGGCTTTAGTGTGTGGCTTGGAGTGGGACCAAAAGGGAGCAAATAAGACACTAGCTCCAATGGGCCTTGGGCTTTTCTGTCAACTCTTGACAAGTCCAAAGTTACCATTAATTATATTTAATACCACTATATAAATATAATTGCACTCTAGGCCTCATTAATAAATTATATCCCAAGACTTTATTATACATGTAACCCCTTTATAAAATATTCGTAGTAATACAAAGTCATGAATATAGACTGTCACTTTGTAAATTACTACATCTTAATCCTTGAGTACCCGGTTTAATCCTTTTAAGTTGTTCATCATATATTTATGAAATCCAATTTCATAAATATATACTTTAGTCTTACTAAAGTGGTTAGGCCTAACTCACTGAATAACTGTACCCACTAAACTTATCTCAATGGAATATTTTATATCTCCGTTAAGAGACTATGAATTCCATCTTGAGAATATATGTTCCATCAACACTAAATGTGGTTGCCCAACATACTGAGGTTTTGACCGTTACTTTAGATCTCACTCCTGATATATCAAAGCAACCTACATTTCATGATCAGGTCCATTATTCTCTCAGGATTAAGAGTTCATGTGAATACAAGTCGTGAGATTTATTATTCAGTTAACAGTCGTTAGGAGAATAATAAATCTCACTGCGGTCCAGTTCAATATGTCTTAACTCTTAAAACATATTAACATATTAACTAGAAGTCACCACTTCCATGATCAAGACAAATCATCGTAGTTAATATGTTATAGTCTTCGCAGATGAAATGCCCAATTTCATCACCGACTACGAACCAAAATTCTGAGTTTACAAAGAACCTGTGATCTATATCTTCTGTGACTAAATCACATAAATCACATACTATGCATCTCATGGACTATTTGATAATGTCCGAATATTCATGTTACCATTATTTTAGATAAGAATAAAACAACTTTATTAAACACAATATTAAGTCATACATCATTTCTCACATAATGTCATACATAATATTATACATAGCATCATACAATAGGATTTAAGGGCACATATCCTAACAATAACACCATGCAAGCCACTCACATGCTAGAACACAACAACCCATCACAAAAACCAATTTCCAACATCAGGATAATATAGTTTTACATGTATTTAAATCAAATAAAATTCTATTTATCACATCTAATGAACAATACTCATTCACATTTGCAAAAAAAGAAAAACACTCCCAATATTGATTTAAACGACCTTATAACACCACGCGAGCCACCCGCTCGCTCCAACATAACAACCCACCATAAAGCCTATCACAAGCAATACAACTAGAATGCTTACAAGTATTGAAATCTAATAAAGTAATATTCATCACATCTAGTTAATAAGTTCTGTTTAGATTTGAAAGAAACTGAAAAAACTCCCAATATGAATTTCAACCACCTTATAACACCATGCAACCCACACACTTGCTTCAAGACAACAACCCACAGCAAAACCAATTTCCAACATCAGGCTAACAGAGTTTTACAAGTATTTAAATCAAATAAAATACTATTCATCACATCTAATCAACAACACTCATTCACATTTACAGGAAATTAAGAACACTCCCAATATTAATTTGAACCACTTTATAACACCATACAAGTCACCCGCTTGTTCCAACATAACAACCCACCACAAAACTAGTCACAAACAACACAAATACAATGCTTACAAGTATTCACCTCGAATAAGGTAATATTCATCACATCTAACTAACAAGTTTCATACAAATTTTCAAGAAACTAAAAAAACTCCCAATATAAATTTCAACCACCTTATGACACCATGCAAGTCACTCGCTTGCTTCAACACAAAAACCCACTACAAAATCAATTTCCAACATTAGGATAATAGAGATTCATAAGTATTTAAATAAAATAAAATACTTTTCACCACATCTAGTCAACAATACAAATTCAAAACACTCCCAATACGAATTTCAACCTCCTTATAACACCGTGCTAGTCACCCACTTTCTCTAACACAACAACCTACCACAAAACCAATCACAAACATGACCACTATAATGCCCACAAGTATTTAACTCAAATAAAATATTATTCATCATATCTAATCAGCAATACTCATTCACATTTGCAAGAATTGAAAAAATTCCCAATATAAGTTTAAACCAACTTATAACACCATGCAAGGCACTTGGTTGCTCCAACGCAACAACCGACAACAAATCCAATTTCAAACTTCTGGATAATGGAGTTTTACAAGTATTTAAATAAAATAAAATGTTATTCATCATATTTAATCAACAATACTCATTCACATTTGCAAGAAATGAAAAACACTCCCAATTATTGTTTAAATCACCTTATATCAACATGCAAATCACCTGCTTGTTTCAACACAACAACCCACTGCAAATCCAATTTCCGACATCAGGATAACAGAGTTTTATAAGTATTTAAGTATAATAAAATACTATTCTTCATATCTGATCATCAATACTCATTCACATTTGCAGGAAATGAAAAACACTCATAATATTAATTCAAACCACCATTTAACACTGTTAGGTTCTAAAGATTAGGAACTAATGTATTTAGAACTTCAATGTGTATGTTGGCAAACCATGATCAAAACAATGTTTAGTCGTGTGTTAGACTTGCTCAAAGTATGGGTCTTATTGTAAAGTTGGAATCGAGTTTTTATGCAGAAGTACTGTTCACTTTCTGTATGACTCGATCGATCGAAAATTAGACTCGATCGATCGAAAATCGTGCAGAACGTTTTTCTGCAGAAAATTCCAACTCAGCCCAAGCCCGTTTAATGTATAGGGTTTTATGTTTTGCCCTAAGTATAAAAGGGAAAACCCTAGCCACGTTTTTAGAGTTCTGTTTTGCTGTGTTTGTGAATCTCATTGTGAGATCTAGAGGTGTTTACCTTCACATACACTTAGGGTTTACAAACTTGAGATTTATGTCAAGAGTTGTGTAGATCGTTACAGTTGCAGAATCAAGAGAACATAAAGATATACAAGCAGGTGCGCTTGTGGATTTGCTGAAGAATTCCGGAAAGAAGGAGTCCGTGGATCTCGGAGCTATCATGGGGTCATGGTAGTAAGTTTCCTACACTCGGGTAGCAATATGATGTTAGTGGTCTAAGTCTATTGTGTAAACTTCGATTCTTTCATAGTGGATTCAGTTTACCTTGAGGATAGCTAGGTCAAATCCTCCCCAGGTTTTTACCGGTGTGGTTTCTTGGGTCATCAGATCTTTATGTTGTTTATTTTCCGCTGCTTTGTTATTTTTGCTTAATTGTGTTAACCTAGTTTTAATTAAATTACCTAAGTTAATCACTTGGCTAATTCACTAGGTTAATCTGTTGGGTTTAAGGGGTCTAAACGAACTGACAAGCGGTATCAGAGCGGGTAGCTTTTTGTTTGATCCTTTGATCTTTTAGCTGATCCTTGACCCCTGTTGTCATGGAACACGGACACTCTCTTGTTGTTCCACCTCACTTTGATGGAAACAACTATGCTTATTGGAAAGTAAGGATGAAAGCTTTCCTGAAATCCATAGATGAGAGAGTTTGGAATTCCGTTGAATACGGAAGGGAGAAGCCCACTACTCCTGTGAGTGAGTGGCAAACTTCTCAAAAGGAGGCAGCCGCTTTTAATAGCAAAGCCATGAATGCTATTTTTAATGCTGTTTCCATGGAGGAATTTAAGAGAATCTCTAATGTTGAGGTTGCTCATACTGCTTGGAAAATCCTCCAGACTGTGCATGAAGGCACGAAGGCAGTTAAAATTAATAAGTTGCAGCAATTAACTTCTAGATTTGAAAGCATAAGAATGAATGATGATGAATCTTTTGATGAATTCTATGCTAAATTGAATGATATTGTTAATTCTGCTTATAATTTGGGTGAAATCTATGATCAACCTAAAATTGTTAGGAAGATTCTTAGATCTTTGACTGAAGATTTTAGACCCAAAGTGACTGCCATCACTGAGAGTAAGGATGTGGACTCCATCCCTGTGGATGAACTTGTAGGATCTCTTCAGTCCTATGAGTTAGACCTCCCCAAGACTAACAAATCCAAATCAATGGCTCTTAAGTCTGTTGATGATGTTGATGATGGTGGATTTGATGATGATCTCTCTGCTACAGAGATTGCCTATCTTGCCAAGAACTTTAGAAACTTTCTGAGGAATAGTAACAGAAGGGCAAGAGGCAAGAACACTGTTGAACCTAAAAATTTTAGGAAGAATGAACCCACTAAGGTTAATAACATTGAAAAAACTAAGGAGAAAGTAGGTCAATCTTCTAATAATTCTTTGGGACAACAATGTTATGGTTGTCAAGGGTATGGTCATTTAAAGTCTGAATGTCCTACTTATTTGAGGTCTAAGGATAAGGCTATGGCTGTAACCCTTAGTGATGACGAAGTTTCCGACAATGAGTCCGCTAGTGATGAGGATGGAAACTTCATTGCTTTCACTGCTACCACTGTAGTCAATGAAAGCATATCTGTTGAAGAGAACCCTTCTGATAGGGAACTCTCTGAGGATGCAGATTTACAGGAAGCCTACAATAAACTTTGCAAAGTTGCTGCAAAGGATGCCATGAATGTTGAGTTAGGCTTGAAGAAAATTGCATCTTTGGAACTTGAAAAGAAAAATTTACTTGTTAAATTGTTTGATGCAAATGAGCTTTTGAATAATGTGAAAACTGAGAACATGCACTTACTTGATAAAGTTAAATGTTTGGAACATGCTCTTACTTGATAACGCTGTAATCATTAATAAAATAATAACCACGTTAATATGCCAATATGCACCAAATAGGTGGAAACAATTTATTATGAAAAGTAAACAATTTTCCACTTACACAGATCAGTAGCAATAAAACAGTGGTTCAATATGGAAAATATTAGTCAAACACAGACAAAAGCTGCTAAACACTCGGTGGGTGATTCCCATGGGAACAATAACACTAACCTCAAAGAGGCAACACTAGCTCCAAAGAGCAACAGTAACACTGCACCACACCACACTAACACTACTTCGGCCGAAGACCAACACTTAACCCTGTGTTGGCAAAGGTTGCAGACTGTCTAGTTGACCGTTTGACACATTCTTGACATATACAGTTTCATAACAATATACAATGAATAATAAAATTCGAGTATGTGCAAAGCACTAACAATGGTATAAGTTTTTTGGAACTTCACTTTTGCAATTATATATATATATATATATATATAAATATATTTTTACCACAAATATATATATTTATATATTTATATATATACGTCCTGAGAGACGTCATGTGCTGAAGTCTACTTACCTCTAGTTGCTAACCCAAGCTTCACTTTAGTCGCACGAAACGACGTCAACTAGAACCTAAATAAAAAAATTAAATAACTCAATGAGGGCAGATTTTGAATAATCACAAAGTCCTTTGATAAAACAATTTCTCAGCCACTAAGAAGATTGGCAAAAACTAAAATTTAACATCTCCTTCTAATAAACCCCCACCTATTCTAGATTATAAATGCAAAGTATACCCTAAAACTAACACCTAATATACCTATATATATATATATATCTAAATATATATATATATATATATATATATATATATATAAAAGAACACATAACCCACCTGATGAAAACCACCCAAAGACACTAATATATATATATATGTAATAACACGTAACCTTCCACCTGATGAAAACCACTCAAACATCTAATATATATAAATATATATATCTAATAGTACGTACCCATCTGATTCAAAAGGAGACCGAATATGATAAGGTATGACAAAATATACTTCCAAGATCTCTATCCCTATGCACTATTATAAAAATTCTAAGAATCTGGACCAGCAAGAAGACAAAAGCTTCTCTTAACCAACAAAGTGTCCAGCGAAAACAAAAAGGCTTGCATAGATTACTGTTTTACCTCAAGCTGAAAATAAGGTTTGCTGGCAGCCCCCCTGTAGCGCACAGTCCCCAGTCCTTTTTTTTTTTTTTTTTTTTTTTTTTTTTGTCTAGCGTCTTTCTCTCTACTTATCCCTAGGAAGCCCTAATTTTCTGCCATATTAAAGCTGTTTTCACTTGGGCTGAAAATTTAGAAGCCCACTAAAAACTAAAATAAGCTTCCAAGACCCACCTTTCCACTGAACTCATAATAAGGTTGCTTACATAGGCTAGGTGGCTATAAATTAATTTTGAATAAACCACAAAATAATTATTCACGTTACCCCTTTTTTTTTTTTTTTTTTTTTTTTTATAGAAATCACAATATAAAATAATATCTCCTCCAAAACAAATTAAGCAATTTATCAAATCCACTCTCTAGAAGCAATTAAATTAATTTTAAGTGAGACGGGTGTTACAGCTTCAACTTCTACTAAGGGCAAATTGCATGATAAGCCTGCATGGGTTTGTCATTTTTGTGGAAAACCTGGACACATACGTCCAAATTGTTTTAAGTTGCAAGCTGTGAAGCGAGCAAATAAAACTAAAGTACCTGTGCCTCAAGCACAAGATCCTATGGTACTTATTGGTGAATTGGTAAAGGCGTTAAACCTTTATTCCAATCCTGGAGTTGCTCAGAATTCTAATGTGAATCATAACTCCAATGCAAGAGTTGTATCTAAGAAGTCTTGGATACAAAAGGCTCAATCTAATTGAGTCTGTCTGACATGGTCCTTGTGCTTCATTGCTCAATCTTTTGTGACCTTTGTTTCTAGGATTTGCATCGCATTACATTCATGCATTTCATTCTAGGATGTTTGTTTCTTTGTTTAATAAATAAAAACAAAAAAAAATTGCAAATTATGTTTTGCTATTTTTTTTCTTAAATTTGAAAACAAGGTTGGTCAATCAAAATTTACATGTCATATGTATGTACCTTGTTTAGCTTTGATGCACTTATTTCTATTGCACTTTACTAGCTAAAGTCTTGTTGTGCATGTTGTGTGGGAAGATGCTATATTTGTTGATCACATGATCTTGATCTTGAAGTCTTATGTCTTTGATTGTTGGACTTGAACTTATTGAGAAAGGCATAAATAACCATCTCACCACTGTTTATTAGCCAATCATGAACACCTTAGTGCATATCGTAAGATTTTGTGCTCGAGAAAGTGTAGCACATGCACAAAAAGAACATAAGGTGTAGCCTCTAATTAAAATTGGTGTGTACATTATTGGGCTATAATAATCTCACAAATTCTAAATAAAATTGGTGTGTACATTATCCCGGCTTTTATTAAGTTTCTAATCAATAAATTTGAATAATGAGGCAAATCAAGAAACTTACATGATTGCAAGCTCTTATTCTAGGAGATGTGGCAGTTATATGATGTAACTCTTTAAGTGATAGTCTCTTTCAAATTCATGAGATGGATTTTGTAGAAATTGTGATTGATCTCTATATGTATATCACCTCACATGTTTCTCAAACTTATGCTAGTTGCACACACTACACAAGCTATTCTTTGCTAGAATTGTGTACATGATATTGTGTGTGTTTTTGGCCTGACCAACCATGTTTGAGAATTTTGGTAATTTGATGCAAAACATGTTTGCTTGTTTGTTGTTTGTTTCTGGGTATATTGAGAGAAAATTATGCTTTGGAAAATCTGGAGTGAATACATGTGTTTTTGGAAAACATCTCATCTCATATTCATGCATTTGATTTTTCAAATCTGTTGCTTTGAGGAGTTTTTGATCTAAAACGTTTGGTTTTTCAAAAATATGTTTTTTTCAGAATTTCGATCGATCGAAACTGATTTTCGACCGATCGAAAATGTTTTAAAATGTTCAGAAAACTCTCTGGTTGAATCGATCGATCCAAGCTGTTTTTGGATCAATCGAATGAGTTTTCGACCGATCGAATGTAATATTACATTCGATCGATCGAAAATCGTGCCGGCTGTTTTTTTAAAAAGAAGTTTTTCAAGTGTCTTTTCACTTTTTCAAAACTTTTCAAATCTCCTTTTGGTTTCCTACCAACCGGTCAACGATTTCCTTGGGATTTTTGTCGTTTTCCTCCGAATCTTTTGCAAAATCTCTCTCTCCCAAGTGTGGTAAGTCCTTTATACCCTTTCCTTTGCTTTTATTTTCTATTTTCATGCATTATTTTCATGCATATTTGGGTATTTTTGGCATTTAGGAATTTTCTATTTTTGGGATTGTTTTTGAATGTTTCTTTCTCAAATTCTTTATGGGTTTTTGTGGGGACACCTTGTCTAAGCACATCATGTGGTTTAATTGGATTATTTTGATGGTTTGAAGGAAATTTGAAATTCTAGGGCTTGAAATTGAGTAAATTTGGGGTTTTGTTCAATTTGATTGAAATAGATGAAATTGGCTTGTTAGATTGATTAATTTGATCATTATATTGTGTTAATTGACTATTGTATTGATCAATTTATCAATTTGTTGTGTTTTGAAAACTAGGGTTTTTCAAATTGGGTATTTTTGATAAATATTGCTTGCTCAAGTCAATTTTATTAATTTGGATCACAATTGAACATGTCATTGCATTAGTACATGCATCATGTTATGTTCATGCTCATGCATCATATAGAATTTTTATATTCTATTTTTTTTCTGTGCTAACTTGCAGTCTGCCCTTGGTATTGTTTTTGCTCTTTTCTTTCTGTGTCTATCTTTTCCTTAGCACTATGCCTAGGAAAACTAGAGCCCATAGGACTTCTGATCCTTCTCCTTCTTTTGACATTGAGCGGTTCCCTAGTGAGTCAAACCAAGTCACCTATGAGACTCTTAACCTTAGGCGTCAGATTTGGGCTGAGCGTAGGGTTATCTTAGATGAGCTGGATCCTGAGGTGCGACGTAACTTTGAGCGTCGGGGTTGGTTACCTTTGCTCGAGTATGAGCATTCTCCTCCTCCTGCCACCTTGATTAGAGAGTTCTATTCGAACCTCTCTATTCATGTCTATGATAACGACACCTTGGTCAAGGTGTGGTTACGTGGTGTGGAGTATCGCATTACCCCTTCGGTAGTGTCTGATGCTCTTGGGGTGCCCATTGTGGACCATCCCGTTTTTCCTTATGAGGAGTCTCCTCCCCTTGATGACGTCTTGTCATACATCACTGGGTCTTCTATCCAGTGGGGTTCTGATCCTCGGATCACTTCTGCTGAGCTATCTGAGCTGCACTATCTTTTCTTTAGGATAGCGTGTCATTCTTTGTGGCCTATTTCGCATGTCCACACCATTCCTCTTGAGAGGTGTGTCTTTTTGTATGCTTTGGTCACTGATGCTCCTATCAGTTTTCCGCATCTGTTCCTTCGTTCTTTGAACGAGGTTCATCGATCTAGTTCTGCGGCTCATGCTTTGTTTTTTCCTGTTTTTATTCATCGAATTCTCCTTTTTCTTGGTTTTGGTGAGTATCCTGCTTCTGAGCCTGTACATGTTGTTGCTCCTATCGGTGCTACCTTTTTGAGGCAAAGGGCTGCTCAACGTCGAGTTAGCTCTAAGCGTTCTAGGGTAGAGCCTTCCGATGTCACTCCACCCCCTTCTTCTTCTACAGATACTCATGCAGCTGGGACTTCTTCTGATCCCGCTGTTGCTGCTGCTGCTGCTGATGTTCCTCCACCGTTTGATGAGGTTTCTGACCTTCGTCGGACTCTTGATACTGTCGTGACCGTTCAGGCGGCTCATGGTCAGCTTTTGGTGGACATCCTTGATGAGCTACGTGCGTTGCGAGCGGATTTGGCGAGCTCTCGTCGATCTCCTCCTCCACCTTTTGATGATGAGTGAGTGCCCTTTGGCAATTCGTCACAAAAAGGGGAGTACATAGTTCATTGTATCTAGGAGATTTTTTTTGTGGAGATTTATATTTTAGGGGGAGTTTTTGTTTACTTGGTAGTGATACTGCGGAGCTTGTGGAGTTATTAGATTGTATCTAGATGCTTCACTGTGTATTCTCACTTTTTAGCTTTTGTTTAGGAGATTTATTCTGTTGAGATACTTTTGTATGTATATGTTTCTTATTTCACTATGCTACTACTCTGCTTATTGATATATATTGATGATGTTATTCATGATATATGTCTTTATTTTGTGTCATGTGGAATTAAGAAATTTTTATTTATGTATTTCCTGTTTTTTTTCCACACATGCATTTATGTGTTTGTTAAGTGTTTCAGGAATATACAGGTTGCTTTCAGTCAAGCTACTGTCTACCTTACAACTGTTAGATAGTGGTTTAGGTTGAATTGTTAAGTGGCTATTTTTTATTGTAATGGGCTATTTCAATTTGTAACTTTGAGCTTTTTGTTAAGTCTGTGTTTTGTCACGGATTGCCAAAGGGGGAGTTTGTTAGGTTCTAAAGATTAGGAACTAATGTATTTAGAACTTCAATGTGTATGTTGGCAAACCATGATCAAAACAATGTTTAGTCGTGTGTTAGACTTGCTCAAAGTATGGGTCTTATTGTAAAGTTGGAATCGAGTTTTTATGCAGAAGTACTTGTTCACTTTCTGTATGACTCGATCGATCGAAAATTAGACTCGATCGATCGAAAATCGTGCAGAACGTTTTTCTGCAGAAAATTCCAACTCAGCCCAAGCCCGTTTAATGTATAGGGTTTTATGTTTTGCCCTAAGTATAAAAGGGAAAACCCTAGCCACGTTTTTAGAGTTCTGTTTTGCTGTGTTTGTGAATCTCATTGTGAGATCTAGAGGTGTTTACCTTCACATACACTTAGGGTTTACAAACTTGAGATTTATGTCAAGAGTTGTGTAGATCGTTACAGTTGCAGAATCAAGAGAACATAAAGATATACAAGCAGGTGCGCTTGTGGATTTGCTGAAGAATTCCGGAAAGAAGGAGTCCGTGGATCTCGGAGCTATCATGGGGTCATGGTAGTAAGTTTCCTACACTCGGGTAGCAATATGATGTTAGTGGTCTAAGTCTATTGTGTAAACTTCGATTCTTTCATAGTGGATTCAGTTTACCTTGAGGATAGCTAGGTCAAATCCTCCCCAGGTTTTTACCGGTGTGGTTTCCTGGGTCATCAGATCTTTGTGTTGTTTATTTTCCGCTGCTTTGTTATTTTTGCTTAATTGTGTTAACCTAGTTTTAATTAAATTACCTAAGTTAATCACTTGGCTAATTCACTAGGTTAGTCTGTTGGGTTTAAGGGGTCTAAACGAACTGACAAACACCATGCAAGACACCCGCTTGCTCCAACATAACAACACACCACAAAACAAATCAAACATCACAAGTACATTGCTTACAAGTATTGAAATCGAATAAAGTAATATTCGTTATATCTAATTATCCAGTTCCATTCACATTTGCAAGAATCTAAAAACACTCCCGATACGAATTTCAACTTCCCTATAACACCATGCTAGCCACCCACTTTCTCCAACGCAACAACCCACAACGGAACCAACCCTAAACATCACTACAATAAAATACTATTCATCACATCTATTCAGTAATACTCATTCACATTTGCAAGAAATGAAAAACACTCCAAATATAAGTTTAAACCAACTAATAACACTATGCAGGGCACCCGCTTTCTTCTATATATTAGTCTGCCACAAAACAAATTTCCAACATCAAGTTAACAGAGTTTTATAAGTATTTAAATCAAATAAAATATTATTCATCACATCTAATAAAAAATACTCACTCACAATTGCAAGAAAAGAAAGACACTCCCAATATAAATTTAAAATACCTTACAATACCATGCAAGCCACCAGCTTGCTCACACACAACAATCTACAACAAAACCTATCACAAACCACACAACTACAGTGATTTCAAGTATTGAAATTGAATAAAGTAATATTAATCACATCTAATTCAAAATCTCCATTCAGATTTGCTAGAAACTAAAAAAACTCGAAATAATGATTTTCAAACACCTTATAACACCACGCAAGCCACCCGCTTACTTCAACACAATAATTTACCATAAAACCAAATTCCAACATCAGGATAACAGAGTTTTACAAGTATTTAAATCTAATAAAATACTATTCATTACATCTGATTAACAACACTCATTCAGATTTGCATGAAATGAAAAACAATCCTAATATTAATTTAAACCACTTTATAACACCATGCAAGACACCCGCTTGCTCCAACACAACGACACCCCCAAAAACCAACCGCAAACTTCACAAGTACGTTGCTTACAAGTATTGAAATTGAATAAAGTAATATCCATTAAATCTAATTAACTAATTCCATTCACATTTGCAAGGATCTAAAAACACTCCCAATACGAATTTCAACCTCCTTATAACACCGTGCTAGCCACCCACTTTCTCTAACACAACAACCTACCACAAAACCAATCACAAACATGACTACTATAATGCCCAAAAGTATTTAACTCAAATAAAATATTATTCATCATATCTAATCAGCAATACTCATTCACATTCGCAAGAATTGAAAAACATTCCCAATATAAGTTTAAACCAACTTATAACAGCATGCAAGGCACTTGGTTGCTCCAACACAACAACCAACAACAAATCCAATTTCAAACTTCAGGATAATGGAGTTTTACAAGTGTTTAAATCAAATAAATTGTTATTCATAACATTTAATCAACAATACTCATTCACATTTGCAAGAAATGAAAAACACTCCCAATTAATGTTTAAATCACCTTATATCAACATGCAAACCACCTGCTTGCTTCAACACAACAACCCACTGCAAATCCAATTTCCAACATTAGGATAACAGAGTTTTATAAGTATTTAAGTATAATAAAATACTATTCATCACATCTGATTATCAATACTCGTTCACATTTGCAGGAAATGAAAAACACTCATAATATTAATTCAAACCACCTTTTAACACCAAGAAAGACACCCGCTTGCTCTAACACAACAACACACCACAAAACCAATCACAAACATCACAAGTACATTGTTTACAAGTATTGAAACCGAATAAAGTAATATTCATTACATCTAATTAACCAGTTCCATTCGCATTTGCAAGAATCTAAAAACACTCCCAATACGAATTTCAACCTCCCTTTTACACCATGCTAGCCACCCACTTTCTCCAATGCAACAACTCACCACAGAATCAATCCTAAACATCACCACTATAATGCCTACAAGTATTTAACTCAAATAAAATACTATTCATCACATCTAATCAGCAATACTCATTCACATTTGCTAGAAATAAAAAACACTCCCAATATAAGTTTAAACAAACTTACAACACCATGCAAGTCTTCCGCTTTCTTCTATATAACAATCCACCACAAAACCAATTTCCAACATTAAGATAACAGCGTAACAGAGTTTTACAAGTATTTAAATCTAATAAAATACTATTCATCACATCTGATTATCAATACTCGTTCACAATTGCAGGAAATGAAAAACACTCATAGTAAAAATTCAAACCACCTTTTAACACCATGCAAGACACCCGCTTGCTCCAACACAACAGCATACCACAAAACCAATCACAAACATGACAAGTACATTGCTTACAAGTACTGAAATCGAATAAAGTAATATTCATTACATCTAATTAACCAGTTCCATTCACATTTGCAAGAATCTAAAAACCCTCCTGATACGAATTTCAACCTCCCTATAACATCATGCTAGCCACCCACTTTCTCCAACACAACAACCCACTATAGAAGCAATCCTAAACATCACCACTATAATGCCTTCAAGTATTTAACTTAAATGAAATACTATTCATCACATCTAATTAGCAACACTTATTCACATTTGCAAGAAATGAAAAATACTTCAAATATAAGTTTAAACCAACTTATAACACCATGCAAGGCACTCGCTTTCTTCTATATAACAGTCTGCAACAAATCTAATTTCCAACATCAAGATAACAGAGTTTTACAAGTATTTAAATCAAATAAAATATTATTCATCACATCTAATAAACAATACACACTCACAATTGCAAGAAAAGAAAGACACTCCCAATATAAATTTAAACTAACTTATAACACCATGCAAGCCACCCGCTTGCTCCTACACAACAATCTACAACAAAACCTATCACAAACCACACAACTACAGTGCTTTCAAGTATTGAAATCGAATAAGGTAATATTAATCACATCTAATTTAAAAGTTCCATTCAGATTTGCAAGAAACTTAAAAAACTCGAAATAATGATTTTCAACCACATTATAACGCCATGCAAGCCACCCGCTTCATTCAACACCATAACCCACTACAAAACCAATTTCCAACATCAGGATAACAGAGTTTTACAAGAATTTAAATCTAATAAAATACTATTCACTACATCTGATCAACAATACTCATTCAGATTTGCCGGTAATGGAAAATATTCCTAATATCAATTTAAACCATCTTAAAACACCATGCAAAACACCACCGTACATCTGATCAACAGTACTCATTGACATTTGCAGGAAACAAAAAACACTCATAATATTAATTTAAACCACCTTATAACACCATGAAAGACATCCGCTTGCTTCAACACAACAACACATCACAAAATCAATCACAAACATCACCACTATAATGCCTACAAGTATTTAACTCAAATAAAATACTATTCATCACATCTAATCAGCAATACTCATTCACATTTTCTAGAAATAAAAAACACTCCCAATATAAGTTTAAACAAACTTATAACACCATGCAAGTCTTCCGCTTTCTTCTATATAACAATCCACCACAAAACCAATTTCCAATATTAAGATAACAGAGTAACAGAGTTTTACATGTATTTAAATCTAATAAAATACTATTCATCACATATGATTATCAATACTCTTTCACAATTACAGGAAATGAAAAACACTCATAGTAAAAATTCAAACCACCTTTTAACACCATGCAAGACACCCGCTTGCTCCAACACAACAGCATACCACAAAACCAATCACAAACATGACAAGTACATAGGTTACAAGTATTGAAATCGAATAAAGTAATATTCATTACATCTAATTAACTAGTTCCATTCACATTTGCAAGAATCTAAAAACCCTCCTGATACGAATTTCAACCTCCCTATAACACCATGCTAGCCACCCACTTTCTCCAACATAACAACCCACTACAGAAGCAATCCTAAACATCACCACTATAATGCCTTCAAGTATTTAACTTAAATAAAATACTATTCATCACATCTAATTAGCAACACTTATTCACATTTGCAAGAAATGTAAAATACTTCAAATATAAGTTTAAACCAACTTATAACACCATGCAAGGCACTCACTTTCTTCTATATAACAGTCTGCAACAAATCTAATTTCCAACATCAAGATAACAGAGTTTTACAAGTATTTAAATCAAATAAAATATTATTCATCACATCTAATAAACAATACTCACTCACAATTGCAAGAAAAGAAAGACACTCCCAATATAAATTTAAACTACCTTATAACACCATGCAAGCCACCCGCTTGCTCCTACACAACAATCTACAACAAAACCTATCACAAACCACAGAACTACAATGCTTTCAAGTATTGAAATCGAATAAGGTAATATTAATCACATCTAATTTAAAAGTTCCATTCAGATTTGCAAGAAACTTAAAAAACTCAAAATAATGATTTTCAACCACCTTATAACGCCATGCAAGCCACCCGCTTCATTCAACACCATAACCCACTACAAAACCAATTTCCAACATCAGGATAACAGAGTTTTACAAGAATTTAAATCTAATAAAATACTATTCATTACATCTGATCAACAATACTCATTCAGATTTGCCGGTAATGGAAAATATTCCTAATATTAATTTAAACCACCTTAAAACACTATGCAAAACACCACCGTACATCTGATCAACAGTACTCATTGACATTTGCAGGAAACAAAAAACACTCATAATATTAATTTAAACCACCTTATAACACCATGAAAGACACCCGCTTGCTTCAACACAACAACACATCACAAAATCAATCACAAACATCACCACTATAATGCCTACAAGTATTTAACTCAAATAAAATACTATTCATCACATCTAATCAGCAATACTCATTCACATTTGCTAGAAATAAAAAACACTCCCAATATAAGTTTAAACAAACTTATAACACCATGCAAGTCTTCCGCTTTCTTCTATATAACAATCCACCAGAAAACCAATTTCCAACATTAAGATAACAGAGTAATAGAGTTTTACAAGTATTTAAATCTAATAAAACACTATTCATCACATCTGATAATCAATACTCGTTCACAATTGCAGGAAATGAAAAACACTCATAGTAAAAATTCAAACCACCATTTAACACCATGCAAGACACCCGCTTGCTCCAACACAACAGCATACCACAAAACCAATCACAACCATGACAAGTACATTGCTTACAAGTATTGAAATCGAATAAAGTAATATTCATTACATCTAATTAACCAGTGCCATTCACATTTGCAAGAATCTAAAAATCTTCCTGATACGAATTTCAACCTCCCTATAACACCATGCTAGCCACCCACTTTCTCCAACACAACAACCCACTACAGAAGCAATCCTAAACATCACCACTATAATGCCTTCAAGTATTTAACTTAAATAAAATACTATTCATCACATCTAATTAGCAACACTTATTCACATTTGCAAGAAATGAAAAATACTTCAAATATAAGTTTAAACCAACTTATAACACCATGCAAGGCACTGGCTTTCTTCTATATAACAGTCTGCAACAAATCTAATTTCCAACATCAAGATAACAGAGTTTTACAAGTATTTAAATCAAATAAAATATTATTCATCACATCTAATAAACAATACTCACTCACAATTGCAAGAAAAGAAAGACACTCCCAATATAAATTTAAACTACCTTATAACACCATGCAAGCCACCCGCTTGCTCCTACACAACAATCTACAACAAAACCTATCACAAACCACACAACTACAGTGCTTTCAAGTATTGAAATCGAATAAGGTAATATTAATCACATCTAATTTAAAAGTTCCATTCAGATTTGCAAGAAACTTAAAAAACTCGAAATAATGATTTTCAACCACCTTATAACGCCATGCAAGCCACCCGCTTAATTCAACACCATAACCCACTACAAAACCAATTTCCAACTTCAGGATAACAGAGTTTTACAAGAATTTAAATCTAATAAAATACTATTCATTACATCTGATCAACAATACTCATTCAGATTTGCCGGTAATGGAAAATATTCCTAATATTAATTTAAACCACCTTAAAACACTATGCAAAACACCACCGTACATCTGATCAACAGTACTCATTGACATTTGCAGGAAACAAAAAACACTCATAATATTAATTTAAACCACTTTATAACACCATGAAAGACACCCGCTTGCTTCAACACAACAACACATCACAAAATCAATCACAAACATCACCACTATAATGCCTACAAGTATTTAACTCAAATAAAATACTATTCATCACATCTAATCAGCAATACTCATTCACATTTGCTAGAAATAAAAAACACTCCCAATATAAGTTTAAACAAACTTATAACACCATGCAAGTCTTCCGCTTTCTTCTATATAACAATCCACCACAAAACCAATTTCCAACATTAAGATAACAGAGTAATAGAGTTTTACAAGTATTTAAATCTAATAAAATACTATTCATCACATCTGATAATCAATACTCGTTCACAATTGCAGGAAATGAAAAACACTCAGAGTAAAAATTCAAACCACCATTTAACACCATGCAAGACACCCGCTTGCTCCAACACAACAGCATACCACAAAACCAATCACAAACATGACAAGTACATTGCTTACAAGTATTGAAATCGAATAAAGTAATATTCATTACATCTAATTAACCAGTGCCATTCACATTTGCAAGAATCTAAAAACCCTCCTGATACGAATTTCAACCTCCCTATAACACATTGCTAGCCACCCACTTTTTCCAACACAACAACCCACTACAGAAGCAATCCTAAACATCACCACTATAATGCCTTCAAGTATTTAACTTAAATAAAATACTATTCATCACATCAAATTAGCAACACTTATTCACATTTGCAAGAAATGAAAATTACTTCAAATATAAGTTTAAACCAACTTATAACACTATGCAAGGCACTCGCTTTCTTCTATATAACAGTCTGCAACAAATCTAATTTCCAACATCAAGATAACAGAGTTTTACAAGTATTTAAATCAAATAAAATATTATTCATCACATCTAATAAACAATACTCACTCACAATTGCAAGAAAAGAAAGACACTCCCAATATAAATTTAAACTACCTTGTAACACCATGCAGGCCACCCGCTTGCTCCTATGCAACAATCTACAACAAAACCTATCACAAACCACACAACTACAGTGCTTTCAAGTATTGAAATCGAATAAGGTAATATTAATCACATCTAATTTAAAAGTTCCATTCAGATTTGCAAGAAACTTAAAAAACTCAAAATAATGATTTTCAACTACCTTATAACGCCATGCAAGCCACCCGCTTCATTCAACACCATAACCCACTGCAAAACCAATTTCCAACATCAGAATAACAGAGTTTTACAAGAATTTAAATCTAATAAAATACTATTCATTACATCTGATCAACAGTACTCATTCAGATTTGCCGGTAATCGAAAATATTCCTAATATTAATTTAAACCACCTTAAAACACCATGCAAAACACCACTGCACATCTGATCAACAGTACTCATTGACATTTGCAGGAAATAAAAAACACTCATAATATTAATTTAAACCACCTTATAACACCATGAAAGACACTTGCTTGCTTCAACACAACAACACATCACAAAATCAATCACAAACGTTCCCAATACGAATTTCAACCACCCTATAACACCATGCTAGCTACCCGCTTTCTCCAAAACAACAACCCACCATAAAACCAATCACAAACATCACCACTATAATGCCTACAAGTATTTAACTCAAATAAAATACCATTCATCACATCTAATAAGCAATACTCATTCACATTTGCAAGAAATGAAAAACACTCTCACTATAAGTTTAAACAAACTTATAATTCCATGCAAGGCACCCGCTTGCTCCAACACAACAACCAATTTCAAATATCAGGATAATAGACTTTTACAAGTATCTAAATGTAATAAAATACTATTCATCACATCCGATCAACAATACTCATTCAGATTTGCAAGAAATGAAAAACACTTCTAATATTAATTTAAACCACCTTATAACACCATGCAAGACATCTGCTTGCTCCAACACAACAACACTCCAGAAAACCAATCGCAAACATCACAAGTACGTTGCTTACAAGTATTGAAATCGAATAAAATAATATTCATTACATTTGATTAACTAGTTCTACTCACATTTACAAGAATCTAAAAACACTCCCAATACGAATTTCAACCTCCTTATAACACCATACTAGCCACCCGCTTTCTCCAACACAACAACCCACCACAAAACAAATCACAAACATCACCACTATAATGCCTACAAGTATTTAACTCAAATAAAATACTATTCATCACATCTAATCAACAATACTCATTCACATTTGCAAGAAATTAAAAAAACTCCTAATATAAGTTTAAACCAACTTATAACACCATGCAAGACACCCGCTTGCTCCAACAACACAACCAACTACAAAACCAATTTCAAACGTCAGTATAATAGAGTTTTACAAGTATTTAAATAAAATAAAATACTATTCATCACATCTAATCGACAATACTCATTCACATTTGCAAGAAATGAAAAACGCTCCCAATATTTGTTTAAACCACCTAATAACACCATGCAAGCCACCCGCTTGCTCCAACGTAACAACCTGCCACAAACCTATCACAAACCACACAACTACAATGCTTACAAGATTGAAATCGAATAAAGTAATATTCATTACATCTAATTTAAAAGCTCCATTCAGATTTGCAAGAAACTAAAAAAACTCGAAATAATGATTTTTAACCACCTTATAACACCATGCAAGCGACCTACTTGCTTCAACACAACAACCCAGCACAAATCCAATTTCCAACATCAGGATAACAAAGTTTTACGAATATTAAAATCTAATAAAGTACTATTCATCACATTTGATCACCTATACTCATTCACATTTGCAGGAAATGAAAAACTGTAACACCCGTCTCATTTAAATTTAATTTAATTGCTTCTAGAGAGTAGATTTGATAAATTGCTTAATTTGTTTTGGAGGTGATATTATTTTATATTGTGATTTCTATAATAATGATAATAATAATAATAATAATAATAATAATAATAATAATAATAATAATAAGGGGTAACGTGAATAATTATTTTGTGGTGTATTTAAATTTAACTTTTGGTCTCCTTATCAGTTAAGGAAAAGGATAAGAGACTAAAACCTACTTGGACTAGGAGTTTAATTGTTATTGGAATTCTTTAGGGTTTTAGCCTATTTAAAACAACCTTATAATGAGTTTAGTGGAAAGGTAGGTCTTGGAAGTTTATTTTAGTAGTAGTGGGCTTCTAAATTTTCAGCCCAAGTGAAATTAGCCTTAACCTGAAATAGGCTTCTGAAATTTCAGCCCAAGTGCAACAGCTTATTATGAAAGAAAATTAGGGTTTCTCAAAAACAAAAGAATAGGAGGCTGTGCACTTCAGGGCAGCCAGCAACTTCATCTTGGTTTTGAGGTAAGCATCATTCTAGGAAAGCCTTTTTTTTTTTCTTTTATTTTGCTGGGATTTCATCATTGACATGTTAGTGTTAGGGTTAGTATTAAGTTTGCTGGAAATTCAATGATGGTTGCTGGAATTTCAATTGTGTTTGCTGGAATTTCAATTGTGTTTGCTGGAATTTCAATGATAATAATGTATAAATTGGATTGCCGAATATTAATATCAAATGCAGCGCCTTGGATGTAACTTCCATGTGCGTGAATGTTAGTTGTTGCATTGCTTTGGCAACATAAGCATTGCTTTATTGAATCTGTATATTATATATACGGATTGATAATTGTATATATATTAAAGGACGGTTATATGTGCATTGCTCCATGTGCGTGATTAAGCCATTGCACCGCTTGGCTACAAGGCATTTGAACATTAAGGCTTGCACGGATTGGACATGTGAAGACTTATATATTAATGCTTGCATGTAATATATATATATCATATATTAAAGGAAGAATGGTTGCACTGCTAGGGAACAATCCGTGTATTATATATATATATATATATATATATATTAACGCTTGGCTTTTGGTTTGCACGGATTGTTATATATATAATCTGTATGGTATGTTATATTATATATATATATATATATATATTATTTATATATATATATGTAATATAATATATATGGGTTTGGTTTTATATTAATATATATTAACGCTAGGATTAAAGTATTTGTTTAATGAAATTTATTCCTAATGAGAATAGGATTATGTTTTCAAGGGTTTCAAGCATTTGATGGTTTGATTCATATTGGTTGACCGAATTGTATAGAATTGCATTTGTGGGCAGCTTTACAATTAAATATACGAGTATTTTAGATGTTAGTTTAGGGAATGCTTTACAATTATTTTTAAACTGGAATAGGTTTGGGGGTATGTTAGAAATATATGTTAAATTTTTACCTTGCCGAATCTTCTTAGTGGTTGAGGAATTTGTGGTTATTAGAGAACCTACCCTTATTGAATTGTTTAATTATTATTTAGGTTCTAGTTGACGTTGTTTCGAGCAATTGAAGTGAAGCTTGGTTTAGCCACTAGAGGTAAGTAGACTTCAACACATGACGTCTCTCAAGACGTATATATTTATATATATATATATATATATATACATATATATATATATAATTGTGGTAAAAATATATTTATATATATATATACATACACATAATTGCAAAAGTGAAGTTTCAAAGACTTATACCATTGTTAGTGCTTTATACATACTCAAACTCTATTATTTATTGTATATTATTGTGAAACTGTATATGTCAAGGGTGTTTCAAATGGTCAACTAGACAGTCTGCAACCTTTGCCAACACAGGGTTAAGTGTTGGTCTTCGGCCGAAGTAGTGTTAGTGTGGTGTGGTGCAGTGTTATTGTTGCTCTTCGGAGCTAGTGTTGCCTCTTTGAGGTTAGTGTTATTGTTCCCATGGGAAATCACCCACCGAGTGTTTAGCAGCTTTTGTCTGTGTTTGACTAATATTTTTTATATTGAATTACTGTTTATTTACTACTGTTCTTTTAGGTGGAAAATTGCTTATTTTCAAAATAAAATTGTTTCTACCTATTTGGTGCATATTGGCATATAAATGTGGTCGTTATTTTATTAATGTTTACAGTGTTATAGTGAAGTGTTTTATTTTAACAGCTTTATAGAATATATTATAGAATATATTATATTACAGTTTAAACTAATTTTAATTGTATCGTGATGACTATATTTTGTCAATGATATTATCGTTTTGTTTTGGAAGACATCCTCATGTTTGTAGTCTCTTATTGAGCCTTTAGCTCACCCCTTTTTCCATCCTTTCAGATTAGAGTTATGGAGTGTCTTTTGGTGGTAGATCAGTGGAGCCTTAGATTGACGACTTCGTTTGGAGCTTGATAGTTGCAGAATTGTTTTAGTAAAATTGTTTCAGGACAATGAGATTATTATTTTGGAACTATTTTGAGATGTTATTTGGAGATTTTACATTCAAGAATATTATTGTTGTTTTGTTTTTATGGATTGTTAAGGAAATCTGATGATATTCAAGAAATTTATTTGAGGATAAATATTACGCTCTGTTCCATTATGTCATTGTTGATTATTTCTAAGACAGGTTATGCATCTAAATCCATATTAAGGGTTTGGGGTGTTACAAAAACACTCCTAATATGAATTTAAACCACCTTATAACACCATGCAGGGCACCCGCTTGCTCCAACACAACAACACACCACAAAACCAATCTCAAACATCACAAGTACATTGCTTACAAGTAATGAAATCGAATAAAGTAATATTCATTATATCTAATTAACAAGTTCCATTCAGATTTGCAAGAAACTAAAAAGACTCCCAATATGAATTTCAACCACCTTATAACTCCATGCAAGCCACCTGGTGGCTTCTATATAACAATCCACCACAAAACTAATTTCCAACATCAAGATAACATAGTTTTACAAGTATTTAAATCAAATAAAATACTAGTCATCACATCTAATCAACAATACTTATTCACAATGGCAAGAAAAGAGCGACACCCCCAATATATATTTAAACTTCCTTAGAACACCATGCAAGCCACCCGCTTACTCCAACGCAACAACCTGCCACAAACCTATCACAAACCACACAACTACAATGCTTACAAGTATTGAAATCGAATAAAGTAATATTCATCACATCTAATTTAAAAGTTCCATTCAGATTTGCAAGAAACTAAAAAAACTCCAAATAATAATTTTCAACCACCTTATAACACACCATGCAAGCCACTCGCTTGCTTCAACACAACAACCCACCACAAAACCAATTTCCAATATCAGGATAACAGAGTTTTACAAGTATTTAAATCTAATAAAATAATATTCATCACATCTGATCTACAATACTCATTCAGATTTGCAGGAAATGAAAAACACTCCTAATATTAACTTAAACCACCTTATAACACCAGGCAAGACCCCCGCTTGCTCCAACATAACAACACACCGCAAAACCCATCGCAAACATCAGAAGTACGTTGCTTACAAGTATTGAAATCGAATAAAGTAGTATTCATTACATCTAATTAACTAGTTTCATTCACATTTGCAAGAATCTAAAAACACTCCCAATACGAATTTCAACCTCCTTATAAGACCATGCTAGCCACTCGCTTTCTCCAACACAACAACCCACCACAAAACCAATCACAAACATCACCGCTATAATGCCTACAGGTATTTAACTCAAATAAAATGCTATTCATCACATCTAATTAGCAATACTCATTAACATTTGCAAGAAATGAAAAACACTCCCAATATTTGTTAAACCACCTTATAACAACATGCAAACCACTCACTTGCTTCAACACAACAATCTACCCCAAAACCAGTTACCAACATCAGCATATCAGAGTTATACAAGTATTTAAATTAAATAAATTTCTATTCATCATATCTAATCAAAAATACATATTCACATTTGTAAGAAATTAAAAACACGCCTAATATTAATTTCAACCGCCTAATAACACTATGCAAGCCATCCGCTTGCTTCAATACAATAACCCATCGCAAAACCAGTCACAAAAATCACAAGTACATTGCTTACAAGTATTGTAATCGACTAACGTAATATTAAATACATTTAATTAACAAGTTCCATTCAGATTTGCAAGAAATTAAAAAAACTCACAATATGAATTTCAACCACCTTATAACACCATGCAAGCCACCTGCTTGTTTCTGTATAACAGTCCACCACAAAACCAATTTCCTACATCAAGATAACAGAGTTTTACAAGTATTTAAATCAAATAAAATGCTATTCATTACATCTAATAAACAATACTCATTCACAATTGCAAGAAAAGAAAGACACTACCAATATAAATTTAAACTATCTTATAACACCATGCAAGCCACCGCTTACTCCAACACAACAACCTACCACAAAACCTATCACAAACCACACAATTACAATGCTTACAAGTATTGAAATCGAATAAAGTAATATTAATCACATCAAATTTAAAAGTTCCACTTAGATTTGCAAGAAACTAAAAAAACTCGAAATAATGATTTTCAACCACCTTATAACACCATGCAAGCCACTTGCTTGCTTCAACACAACAACCACCACAAAACTAATTTCCAACATCAGGATAACAGAGTTTTACAAGTATTTAAATCTAATAAAATACTATTCATCACATCTGATCAACAATACTCATTCAAATTTGCAGGATATGAAAAACACTCCAAATATTAATTTAAACCACTTTATAACACCATGCAAGACACCCCCTTACTCCAACACAACTAAACACCACAAAAACAATCGCAAACATCACAAGTACGTTACTTACAAGTATTGAAATCGAATAAAGTAATATTCATTGCATCTAATTAACAGTTTCCATTCACATTTGCAAGAATCTAAAAATACTCCCAATACGAATTTCAACCTCCTTATAACATCATGCTAGCCACCCGCTTTCTCCAACTAAAAAACCCACCATAAAACCAATTACAAACATCACCACTATAATGCCTACACATATTTAACTCAAATAAAATACTGTTCAGCACATCTAATCAGCAATACTCATTCACATTTGTAAGAAATGAAAAACACTCCCAATATAAGTTTAAACCAACTTATAACACCATGTGAGGCACCCGCTTGCGCCAACACAACAACCAACTACAAAACCAATTTCAAACATCAGGATAATAGAGTTTTACCAGTATTTAAATCAAATAAAATATTATTCATCACATCTAATTAACAATACTCATTCACACTTGCAAGAAGTGAAAAACACTCCCAATATTGTTTTAAACCACCTTTTAACAACATGCAAACCACTCGCTTGCTTTAACACAACAACCCACTACAAAACCAATCACAAAGAACACAGCTACAATGCTTACAAGTATTGAAATCGAATAAAGTAATATTCCTCACATCTAATTAACGAGTTCCATTCAGATTTGCAAGAAACTAAAAAAACTCCCAATATGAATTTCTACCGCCTTATAACACCACACAAGCCACCCGCTTGCTTCAACATAACAACCCACCACAAAACTTATTTCTAACATTAGGATAACAGAGTTTTACAAGTATTTAAATCAAATAAAATACTATTCATCACATCTGATCGACAATATTCATTCACATTTGCAGGAAATGAAAAACACTCCCAATATTAATTTAAACCACCTTATAATACCATGCAAGACACCCGCTTGCTCCAACACAACAACACACTACAAAACCAATCGCAAACATCACAAGTACATTGCTTACAAGTATTGAAATCGAATAAAGTAATATTCATTACATCTAATTAACTAGTTCCATTCAGATGTGCAAGAAAATAAAAACACTTCCAATATGAGTTTCAACTACCTTATAACACCATGCAAGCCACCCATTAGCTTCAACACAACAACCCACCGCAAAACCAATTTCCAACATCAGGATTATAGAGTTTTACATGTATTTAAATAAAATAAAATACTATTCATCACATCTAATCAACAATACTCTTTTGCGTTTGCAAGAAATAAATAACACTCCCAATATTAGTTTAAACCACCTAATAACATCATGCATGCCACCCGCTTGCTCCAACACAACAACCCACCAGAAAACCAATCACAAACATCAAAAGTACATTGCGTACAAGTATTGAAATCAAATAACGTAATATTCATTACATCTAATTAATAAGTTCCCTTCACATTTTCCATAAACTAAAAACACTCCTAAAATGAATTTCAACAACTTTGTAACACCATACGAGCGACCCGCTTACTCCAACACTGCAACCCATCACAAAACCAATCACAAACATCACAACTATAGTGCCTATAAGTATTGAAATCAAATCAAATATTATTTATCACATATAATCAACAATACTCATTCACATTTGCAAAAAATGCAAAACACACCTGATATTAGTTTAAACCTCCTTATTACACCCTGCAAGCCACCCACTTGCTCCAACACAACAACCCACCACAAAACCAATTTCTAACATTTGGAAAATAAAGTTTTACAAGTATTTAAATTAAATAAAATACTATTCATCACATCTAATCAACAATGCTCATTCACATTTGCATGAATTGAAAAACACTCTCAATATTAATTTAAACCACCTTATAACACCGTGCAAGCCACCCGCTCGCTCCAACACAACATACCACCACAAATCCAATTTCCAACATCACTATGTTAGGATCAGTGCCTTTAAATCCTATTGTAATATGTCATGTGTGATATTATGTATGACATTATGTATTAAATGATGTATGACTTAATTTTGTGATTGATAAAATTGCTTTATCCTTATCTAAAATAATGGAAACATGGATATTTGGATATTATCATATAGTCCATGAAATACATAGCATGTGATTTATGTGATTTAGTCACAGAAGATATAGATCACAAATTCTTTGTAAACTCAGAACTTTGGTTCGTTGTCGATGATGAAATTGGGCCTTTCATCTGCAAAGACTATAACATATCAACTAAGTGTTAGGAAATGTACATGTTTGTATCGCATACAAAACATACGCAGCGAAAAATAAACAGATCTACTTCTTTCGCAATTGATAACATGCACTATGTAGGTTTTAGAATATAAAAACAAGAAAGTGTACCTTGATGCGGTGAAATTCAAAACCAAGTGAAGAAGTACTCGAGAATACTTTCAATCTTCACTCCAATTCCACTTTATGCCCAAGATGTGTGGTCTCTCAATCAGATCTATGTTTTCTAGAGATAATATGAAAGAGTGTCTCTCTTCCTTATTTTATTACATCTTCTCACATACAAACCATTTCATTCTATATAAAATTCTGTATGTTTCTCTCCATATAACTGATTATCTAATTGGGTTAGCCTTTTGGGTCTCCCCAATTGGGCTTTAGTGGGTGGCTTGGAGTGGGACCAAAAGGGAACAAATAAGACACTAGCTTCAATGGACCTTGGGCTTTTTAGTCAACTCTTGACAAGTCCAAAGTTACCATTAATTATATTTAATACCACTATATAAATATAATTGCACTCTAGGCCTCATGAATAAATTATATCCCAAGACTTTATTATACATGCAACCCCTTCATAAAATATTCGTAGTAATACAAAGTCATGAATATAGACTGCCATTTTGTAAATTATTACATCTTAATCCTTGAATACCCGGTTTAATCCTTTTAAGTTATTCATCATATATTTACGAAATCCAATTTCATAAATATATACTTTAGTCTTACTAAAGTGGTTAGGCCTAACTCTCTGAATAACTGTACCCATTAAACTTATCTCAAGGGAATATTTTATATCTCCGTTAAGAGACTATGAATTCCATCTTGAGAATATATGTTCCATCAACACTAAATGTGGCTGCCCAACATACTGAGGTTTTGACCGTTACTTTAGATATCACTCCTGATATATCAAAGAAACCTACATTTCATGATCAGGTCCATTATTCTCTCAGGATTAAGAGTTCATGTGAATAGAAGTCGTGAGATTTATTATTCAATTGACAGTCGTTAGGAGAATAATAAATCTCACAGCGGTCCAGTTCAATATGTCTTAACTCTTAAAACATATCAACATATTAACTAGAAGTCACCACTTCCATGATCAAGACAAATCATCGTAGTTAATATATTATAGTCTTCGCAGATGAAATGCCCAATTTCATCACCGACTACGAACCAAAATTCTGAGTTTACAAAGAACTTGTGATCTATATCTTCTGTGACTAAATCACATAAATCACATACTATGCATCTCATGGACTATTTGATAATGTCCGAATATTCATGTTACCATTATTTTAGATAAGAATAAAGTAACTTTATTAAACACAATATTAAGTCATACATTATTTCTCACATAATGTTATACATAATATCATACATAGCATCATACAATAGGATTTAAGGGCACATATCCTAACACTAAGATGATTTGTCTTGATCATGGAAGTGGAGACTTCTAGTTGATGTGTTGATATGTTTTAAGAGTTAAAACATATTGAACTGGACCGCTGTGAGATTTATTATTCTCCTAATGACTGTCAAATAAATAATAAATCTCACGACTTATATTTACATAAACTCTTAATCCTAAGAGAATAATGGACCTAATCATGAAGTGTAGGTTGCTTTTGATATATCAGGAGTGAGATCTAAAGTATCGGTCAAAATCTCAGTATGTTGGGCAACCACATTTAGTGTTGATGGAATATATATTCTCAAGATGTAATTCATAGTCTCTTAACGGAGATATAAAATATTCCCTTGAGATAAGTTTAATGGGTTCAGTTATTCAGAGAGTTAGGCCTAACTACTTTAGTAAGACCAAAGTATATATTTATGAAATTAGATTTCATAAATATATGATGAATAACTTTAAAAAGATTAAATCGGGTACTTAAGGATTAAGATGTAGTAATTCACAAAGTGGCAGTCTACATTCATGACTTTGTTTTACTACGAATATTTTATGAAGGGGTTGCATGCGCAATAAAGTCTTGGGAAATAATTTATTGATAAGGCCTAGAGTGCAATTATATTTATATAGTGGTATTAAATATAATTAATGGCAATTTTGGACTTGTCAAGAGTTGACAAAAAAGCCCAAGGCCCATTGGAGCTAGTGTCTTATTTGTTCTCTTTTGGTCCCACTCCAAGCCACATACTAAAGCCCAATTAGAAAAATCCAAAAGGCTAGCCCAATTAGATAATCAGTTATTTAGGGAGAAACATACAGATTTTAATTAGAGATAGAGACTTCTTCATGAAATGGTGACGTATGTGAGTATTGGACACTTTCTCATTCTCCTTAGAACAAACACATATTACTGATTGAGAGATCACACAACTTGGGCATCAAATGGAATTGGAGTGAAGATTAAAAGTTTTCCCAAGTGCTTTTCATCTTCGGTTTTGAAATTCACCATACCAAGGTACACTATCCTATTTCTATATTTTAAAACTTACATAGTGCATGTTATCAATTACGAATAAAGTAGATCTGTTAATTTTCCGCTGCATATGTTTTGTATGAGATACAAAACATGTTTTTTCCATCACACCAGTATAGAGTTTTTAAATTAAATAAAATGCTATTCGTCACATCTAATCAACAATACTCATTCACATTTTCAAGAAATGAAGAACACTCCTAATATTAGTTTAAACCATCTTATAACACCATGCAAGCCACCCACTCGCTCCTACACAACAACCCACCACAAAACTAATTTTCAACATCACAGGTATAGAGTTTTACAAGTATTTAAATCAAATAAAATACTATTCATCATGTCTGATTAACAATACTCACTCACATTTGCAAGAATTGAAAAACACTCTAAATATTAATTTAAACCACCTTATAACACCATGCAAGCTATCCGCTTGCTCCAACACGACATTCTACCACAAATCCAATTTCAATCATCACAAGTATAGAGTCTTACAAGTTTTCAAACCAAATAAAATATTATTCATCATATCTAATCAACAATACTCATTCACATTTGCAAGAAATAAAAAAAAACTCCCTATGTTAATTTAAACCCCCTTATAACACCATGCAGGCCACCCGTTTGCTCCAACACAACAACCCACCACAAAACCAATTACAAACAACATAACTACAATGCCTAGAAGTACTGAAATCAGATAAAGTAGTATTCATCATATCTAATTAACAAGTTCCATTCAAATTTGCAAGAAACTAAAAAAACACCCAATATGAATTTCAACCACTTTATAACACCATGTGAGCCACCCGCTTGCTTGAACACAACCCACCACAAAACTAATCACAAACATCACAACTATAATGCTTACAAGTATTTAACTCAAATAAAATACTATTCATGACATCTAATCAACAATACTAATTCACAATTGCAAGAAATGAAAAATACTCCCAATATTAATTTAAACCACCTTATAACACCATGCAAACTACCTGCTTTCTCCAACACAACAACCCACCACAAAACAAATCACAAACCGCACAACTACAATTGTTACAAGTATTGAACTTGAATAAAGAAATATTCATCACATCTAATTGACAAGTTCCTTTCAGATTTGCAAGAAACTAAAAAAACTCCCAATATAAATTTCAACCACCATACAACACCATGCAAGCCACCCGCTTGCTTCAACACAACAACTTACTACAAAACCAATTTCCAACATCAGGATAACAGAGTTTTACAAGTATTTAAATCAAATAAAATACTATTCATCACATCTGATCAACAATACTCATTCACATTGGCAAGAAATAAAAAACACTCTCAATATTAATTTAAACCATCTTATAACACCATGCAAGCCACCTGCTTGCTCAAACACAACAATCCACCACAAAACCAATCACAAACATCATAAATACATTGCTTACAAGTATTGAAATCGAATAAAGCAATATTCATTACATCTAATTAACAAGTTCCATTCATATTTGCAAGAAACTAAAAACACTCCGAATATGAATTTCAACCACCTTATAACATCATGCAAGCCACCCGCTCGTTCCAACACAACAACCCACAATAAAACCAATTACAAACATCACAACTATAATGCTTACAAGTATTTAACTGAAATAAAATACTATTTATCACATCTAATCAACAATACTCATTCACATTTGTAAGAAATGAAAAATACTCTCAATATTAGTTTAAACCACCTTATAACACCATGCAAGCCACCCACTTGCTCCAACACAACAACCCACTACAAAACCAATTTCCAACATCAAGATAATAGAGTTTTACAAGTATTTAAATCAAATAAAATACTATTCATCACATCTAATCAACAATACTCATTCACATTTGCAAGAAATGAAAAACACTTTCAATATTAATTTAAACCACCTTATAACACCATGCAAGCCACTTGCTTACTCCAACACGACTTACCACCACAAATCCAATTTCCAACATCACAAGTATAGAGTTTTGCAAGTTTTTAAATCAAATAAAATACTATTCGTCACATTTAATCAACAATACTCATTCACATTTTCAAGAAATGAAGAACAATCCCAATATTAGTTTAAACTACCTTATAACATCATGCAAGCCACCCGCTTGCTCCTACACAACAACCCACCACAAAACAAATCACAAATAACACAACTACAATTTATACAAGTATTGAACTCGAATAAAGTAATATTCGTCACATCTAATTAACAAGTTCCATTCAGATTTGCAAGAAACTTAGAAAAACTCCCAATATGAACTTTAACCACCTTATAAAACTATGCAAGCCACCCGCTTGCTTCAACATAACAACCCTCCACAAAACCAATTTCAAACATCCGGATAACAGAGTTTTACAAGTATTTAAATCAAATAAAATACTATTCGTCACATCTAATCAACATTACTCATTCACATTTGGAAGAAATGAAAAACACTCTCAATATTAATTGAAACCACCTTATAACATCTTGCAAGCCACCCGCTTGCTCCAACACTACATACCACCACAAATCCAATTTCAAACATCACAAGTATAGAGTTTTACAAGTTTTTAAATCAAATAAAATACTATTCGTTACATCTAATCAACAATACTCATTCACATTTTCAAGAAATGAAGAACACTCCCAATGTTAGTTTAAACCACCTTATAACACCATGCAAGCCACCCGCTTGCTCCTACACAACAATCCACCACATAAGCAATTTCCAACATCACAAGTATAGAGTTTTACAAGTATTTAAATCAAATAAAATACTATTTAGCACGTCTAATCAACAATACTCATTCAAATTTACAAGAAATGAAAAACACTCTCAATGTTAATTTAAACCACTTTATAACATCATGCAAGCCACTTGCTTGCTCCAACACGACATACCACCACAAATCCAATTTCCAACATCACAAGTATAGTGTTTTACAAGTTTTAAAATCAAATAAAATACTGTTTGTCACATCTAATCAACAATACTCATTCACATTTGCAAGAAATGAAAAACGCTTTCAGTGTTAATTTAAACCCCCTTATAACACCATGCAAGCCACCCATTTACTCTAACACAACAACCCACCGCAAAACCAATTTCCGACATCACAAGTATAGAGTTTTACAAGTATTTAAATAAAATAAAATGCTATTTATCACATCTAATCAACAATACTCAATAACATTTGCAAGAATTGAAAAATACTCCCAATATGTGTTTAAACCACCTTATAACACCATGTCAGTCACCCGCTTGCTTCAACACAACATTCCACCACAAGTCCAATTTCTAACGTCACTCCAATTTCTAACATCACAAGTATAAAGTTTTATAAGCTTTTAACTAAAATTTTACTTTGCTCAAGCTAAACTTATAACTTTCAGAAGAAATCCAATGTTATAAGTATTTAGCCTGCAAATGAAAAGTTAAATTTATAAGTAATTCGGTCTAGAAAATATAGGTCAAGAGATGCTCCTTGTTGAGCAATTGTTTCCCGACTATGATTCTTACAAAAACCCTTCAATAAAAAAACTCCTGGCTTGCCAAATGCCAAGCCTCAAGAATATTTGCCCATAAAGATGGTGCAACTAACACTGTTTAAATGGAGATTTCCCCCTGTTCAACAACCATTATCAACATCTCAGCTATTAATACAAAAACTTTCACCAAAAATCCCACATTTATATCACTAAAACTTGCAAAAGAGTAACACACATTATTATTATTATTATTATTATTATTATTATTATTATTATTATTATTATTATATCATGGAGTCTAGAATTAATCCAAATCCTATAAAACACTACCTTAAGTTTCTACTAAAAAGCAAGCAATTGTTTTACATTTTTAATTAAATCTATCAAGCAACACTACACAACAAACGAGTAATTTTTCCCTTATTTTGGAGCAAACACATAAGTAATCACCCATTACTGTTTCAACAAGAACAATAAAAAATTTAAAAACAAAAACAAATTAAAGTAACAACATTATGTATCTTTAGCATGGAAAAACAAACTAAAATCTGGATCATATATAATCACCCCAGAGCAACTCATATTAAAAACTATAAGCAATAATTAATCAATAATTAAATTGCTAATTATTGGCCAAAAAAAATTACTAAACATGACATTTTCTATCTTTGCCATAATTTTTCACAGCTACATTACAAACAATTACTTCTTTTTCGAGAAGAGTGGAATCAAATATACAAAATGTGAATGGGAAAAGTGTACTCACACACACACACACACACAGAGTCAAAGCTGCAAATCTGATTCAAAAGAGAGAGAGTGAATGGCAAACCTTAGGCTAAAACTAAAACGCCAAACCTTAGGCTAAAACTAAAACACACCCACAATCCTGAAAACAAATTTGGCCTTTCCATGAATCCAAGATTCCATTTTTTCTTTCACTTTCCTCTGCTTTCTCAGTAACCAACGAATCCAAAACAAATAATAATAATAATAATAAAAAAGTTCTTTCACAAATCGGAGTACGTACCTTAACAATGCAAAAGCAAAATGCATGAAATACCAAAACTCGTTGATCCCAACAAAGATCCGAAACGGTGAAGAGGGAAGGGAAAAAAAAAAGGTTGAATTGGCAAAGAGAAGGAATCGGCGAAGGGAAGGAATTGGCGAAGGTTAAATCAGTTGAATCGGTGAAGGTTGAATAAGTTGAATTGATGAAGGTTGAATCGGTTGAATTGACGAAGGTTGAATCGGTAGGGAGTGGGAGGCGAACGGTTGGCCAGTAGGGAGTGGGAGGCGAAGGGTCAGTTGGGGGTGGAAGGAGAAGGGTTGGTTGTCGAAAATTCGAAGGGTCGGTGAGAGTCAAAGGGTTGGTGAGAGTCGAAGGGTTGGTGGGAGGCGAAGAGTCAGAGCTCAAACTCTACGAGTGGCTCAGGTATCGACGGTGGTGGCTCCGTTAGGGAGTGGGACGGCTCGAAATTTTGGGAGCTGAAATAAAAGGGGGAAAGTGAATACTATCCACAACAATAGCTACAGTGACAAAATATTTTGTCACTAAAAATTTCAACTTTTAATGATGAAATATTTCGTTGCTATAGATTAATTAAGTTCGCGCCAAAGTTTCCCTTGCTGGCACCCATTTTTCAGATCACAATAGCGACGAAAATTATATTTCGTCGCTAAATGTTATAATTTTTTTTTCATTTTAAGTTACAAAATTCATATTTTGTTGCTAAATCTGCATTTTTAGCGACAAAAAATATTTCCTCACTAATTTTTATCGCTAAAAATACATCTTGTTGTAGTGATTGATCTTATTGGCAGAATTTGATTTAAAGTATGTGGCTAGAAAAACTATCAAAGGGAGTGTTGTGTCGGATTTTTGTGCCAAGAATCCTATAGAGGGTAAAGATGTTAAAGAAGACTTTTCAGATGAGGACATTTTAGATGTTGAGTTAGGAAAATGGAAGACGTACTTTGACGGAGCCGTAAACCAATATGGGAATGGGATAGGATTACTCTTGATCACTCCGGAGGGATGTCACATACCTCTGGCAATTAAGTTGAACTTTGAAGCAACGAATAACATGGCCAAATATGAGGCTTGTATTGCCGGAATGGAAGCTCTTCGAGAATTGAGGGTAAAGAAGGCCGATGTTTTTGGAGATTCAACTTTGGTTATAAACCAAGCACAAAAGTTGTGGAAGGTGAAGGAGGAACAATTGTAGCCTTATCAACAATACTTGGAGGACTTGACCAAGGCATTTGACAAGATTGAATACACAATCATCCCTAGAGCTCAAAATCAATTTGCAAATGCCTTAGCTACCTTAGCCTCCATGGTTTAAATACCCGAAGGAGTATGGGCACAACCCTTAGAGATTGAGCAAAGTTATGAGGAAGTGCATAAAGGGAAGACCAAAGCTCAATAATGACCATAGAGGAATAGAAAGTTCTGTGGTACTATGACATCATAAAGTTCTTAGAACTAAAGGCATATCCAGATGGTGCCGACAAGAGAGAATGTCGTTCCATTAGGATGATGGCAATACAATACATTCCTATATAGAGGACAACTCTATAGAAGGTCCTATGATGGTATACACCATCGTTGCTTGAAGAAGGAAGAAGCCGAGAAGGTAATGGAAGAAGTTCATCAAGGGATTTGTGGCCCTTATATGAATGGGAGAACGCTAGCCAAGAAAATCCTAAGGATGGGGTACTATTGGAATACGATGAGACCAATTGTGTGGACTATGTGAAGAGTTGCCATGATTGTTAAACACACACCAACTTGAACCATGTACCACTTAGTAAGTTGTATGGCATGACTTCTCTATGGCCATTCTCAGTTTAGGGCATATATGTGATCGAAAGGATAGCTCCTAAGGCTTCAAATGGGCATGAATACATCCTGGTGGCAATTGACAATTTCACTAAGTAGGAGGAAGTAGCCTCCTACTCTGTTTTGAAGGGTAAGCATGTGGCTCGATTCTTAGAAAACAATATCATAGGTCGGTTTGGGGTGCCCCAAGAGATCATCTCTGATAACGGTTCCCACTTTGACGGTGAAGTTCGGAGAGTCATGGAAGAATATAGCATTAAGCATCACAAGTCTTCACCATATCGACCACAAGCTAATAGGATCATAGAAGCAACTAATAAGAATGCGAAGAACATTCTAGCCAAGATGGTAGTGACATACAAAGATTGAGCCGAGAAGCTTCCGTTTGCCTTATGGGGTTATAGAACATCTATTCGTGCATTGACTAGGCAACACCTTACTTTTTGGTTTATGGTAGTGAGGTGGTGCTTCCTATTGATTATTGAGGTGAAGATACAATCTTTGAGGGTATTGGCGGAAACCAAGGTCCTAGAAGAGGATTGGGCTAAGGCGAGATATGAATAACTGGCTTTGATAGATGAGAAGAGGGCTAGGATACAATATCATGCACAAGGGCGCCAAAATAGGATTGCTAGAGCATTCAACAATAAGGTGAAATCGAGAAACCCTAACGAAGGGGACTTGGTCCTAAAGGTGCTTAGAGATGAGACTTTTAATCCAAGAGGAAAGATGAAGCCATGGTGGTCTGGGCCTTTTATCATTAAGAAGATCATGCTTAGAGGGGTTACGAGGATCACAGATTTGGATGGGGAAGAGATGCTTCACCCAATTAACATGGATAGACTCCAGAAATACAACATTTAAAGAAAGAGAGAGAGATAGAGAGAGAAAGAGAGAGAGAGAGAGAGAGAGAGAGAGAGAGAGAGAGAAAAGCACTGCTACGTTGAAAACCTAAAAGGGCAGCCTAGGCAAAAATTAAGGCAAAAGAATCCCACTAGATTGAAAACCTGAAAGGGCAGTCTAGGAAAAAGTTAAGCGAAAAGACCATGGGCATGGCAAAAATTCCCGAAGGGACGTCATGGGCAAAAATTACATGGCAAAGGAAAAGGAAAAGAAAATGAAATAAACAAAGGAATGAGATGACAATAAGCAAAGATAATAAAAAAGTGATTCTCTTATTACTCGAATTAAAAGGTAACAAGATTATTTGAATAGGGGATTTGGAACACTCCAATCCTTTATTAAATTAAAAAAAAAATGAGAATCATAAAGTGCAGAAAAGTAAAATATAGGACATATCACTCAGCCCTCCTTACTTTCTTATTAGTCTTCATGTAAGCTTTCTCATCCCTCAAAATCCACTTCATGTCATCCTCCAACCATTGCTTGTACCTCACAATGGGATAAATGTATCGACGAAGAGCAATGCCTCTAGTTACCTTACAACATGGCCAAGCCTCACAAAACCTACCCAAGATCCTGTTAGTGAACACCTCGGTGTGGAAGCCACCTTCACCACTAGGAGCTCCTTGACGCTCTCCAAATTTCCTTGAGATATGATAAATGGAGTAGTATCAGCAACAACAAAGTCCAACTAAAGGCACATAGTAGTCCTTATAGCAATGGTGAACCATGCTTGAGATGTGCCACCACTCCACGACCCATTGAATGTTAATCTCCTTGATGTGACCCATAAGCCCATGTACCTTCAAAGCTCATGTCATTTTAATGAAGCCGGCGGTCCCTAAAATGCCTAGGGAGGTATATGCTGGGGGGTACACTAGGAGGTTGAAGCAACCGAAGGCTCTCTTGTAGCCATATCTAAAAAAGAAAGAGGAGGGAGTAAAAAAAAAGGGAAAAAAGAGAGAGAGAGAAAAAGAAAAAAAAAAGAAAAAAAAAGAGACAGCATGAGTGAAAAAAATATATGAATAATAATGAAAGACGATATAAGGTGCCTCAATGGGTTGAAAACCACAAGGCAATCAACGTAAAATTAGAGAAATCCCGCTAGGTTGAGAATCTAGGCAAAAGTTAGGGATTATACCTAAAGAAGAAGAGGACTTCCCGCAAATAAACTTGCTTCCTTCCTATAAAAGGTGAAAGTTTGTTTAGACCCCTTAAACCCAAAAAAATTAACCTAGTTATTTAGCCAAGTGATTAACTTAGGTAAATTATTCAAATCTAGGTTAACACAAAAAATATCAAATCATGTAAAAGTGCGGAATAATAAAGAACACATGATATGATGACCCAGGAAAACCAAACCAGTAAAAAACCTGGGGAGGATTTAACCTAGCTATCCTCAAGGTAAAACAAATTCACTATGAAAGAATCGAAGTTTACACAATAGAGACTTAGACCACTAACATCCTATTGCTACCTGCTTGTAGGAAATTATTACCACGACCATGTGACAGCTCCGAGACCACGGACTCCTTCTTTCCTTGAATTCTTCAGCAAAGCACAAGTAACACTTGCTTGTATATCTTAAAGCTCTTTTGTTGTTCTGCAACTGTATGATTTACCAATCTCTTGACATGAATCTTGAGTTTGGAAACCGTAAGTATATGTGAAGGAGACTTTTGAACACTCAACATGTGATCAAGTTTGGAGCTTGCAGACCTTTTAGATTGTTCTCTAGCAACAGATAATTCAAGTTCCAAATTTTTAACTTTATCAAGTAAAAAAATGTTCTCAGTTTTCACATTATTCAAAAGCTCATTAGCATCAAACAATTTCACAAGCAAATTCTTTTTATCAAGTTCAAGAGATGCAATTTTCTTCAATCCTAAATCCACATTCATAACATCCTTTGCTACTGATGAAGTGCAACAAAATCAGTAGGCTGGATGCTCCGGATGTCGACGGGGATAAGATGATTTGATCAGAGAAACCTGAGAAGATGATAAACTAAACGTCAGAGGCGACTAGGGTGATCCGGCCAAAAACCCTCCGATGGTAAAGTCAGTGTCTCTTTTAATTGGAAATTCCTAAATACTTGGACAAACTGTTTCGTACCTTTCATTTGGCGACCGTTGGTCTTATATAGTGTACGCCATTGGCAGTTATTCATTTGATAACCGCTCCTACATTGGAGGATGTCGGAAGGTTCGGAAGTAACTTCCATAACTGCTATGGAAGTTACTCCATTTGGCCGTACGTTCCGTAACGGTCATTGGGGGTTGTCGCTTGGTGGCGTCTTTGGTTCCTCATGTCCTGAGTACACAAACCTCGTCCAGGGACTGTACGTGGTGACCATGCCGTCCTTGGGCCAAAAAAGACGGACGACTCTAACATGGACGAGTATTCTGGCACAGCAGTTCTCATTCTTCTTTTGGACGACCTCCACGGACGAGCTTAGAGTTAAATAATTTTCAAGACACTATCAATTGCCCCCTGTCCGTGGGTCGTCTAGGGAAAATGTTATTTGGCGTTATTCTTTTGGACGCTTGTGTTCGTATTCGCGTTTAAGTTTGCCATGTGTCAAGGTCTTAGTAGTGGAGATTCACGTCGACTCATTTTTCGAGGAGTGTTCCATGTGTCAGCTTATGATTGGTTGTGACGTTTCAGGGATTAAAGTCTTCGCCTATAAATAGTGCAATTCCTGGGCTACCCTCTTATTTCTGAAAATTTTCTTCCCTGACACTCCTCGTCGTAGCGCCTCGTCTGTACTTCGTCTAGGAGATCGAGGTTAAGACGAAGCTGGTCACCATTTTCTTCGTCCTGGTAGTTCATCACTCTATGGCTGGCCATATGCACTTCTGCAGGTATGACTGCTTCGCTCCCGTAAGCCAGTTTGAAAGGAGTTTCCCCTGTGGGGGTTCTCGCTGTCGTCCTATAAGCCCAAAGAACACCTGGTAGTTCATCTTTTTTAACTCTAAGCTCGTCCGTGGAGGTCGTCCAAAAGAAGAATGAGAACTGCTGTGCCAGAACTCTCGTCCATGGAAGTTACTTCCGAACCTTCCGACATCCTCCAATGTAGGAGCGGTTATCAAATGAATAACTGCCAATGGCGTACACTATATAAGACCAACGATCGCCAAATGAAAGGTACAAAACAGTTTGTCCAAGTATTTAGGAATTTCCAATTAAAAGAGACACTGACTTTACCATCGGAGGGTTTTTGGCCGGATCACCCCGGTCGCCTCTGACGTTTAGTTTATCATCTTCTCAGGTTTCTCTGATCAAATCATCTTATCCCCGTCGACATCCGGAGTATCCAGCCTACTGATTTTGTTACACTTTATCAGTGTACGATGGTACACTGCTTCCTTCGCTTCACAGCTTATAAGGTTGAGAAAAACCTCTTTTGTATAGTACCTCATTTATGAGGACGTATCTGGCCGACTTGATCCTTAGTTTCCTTGCATCATCTTTTCCTTCTGGTAGTTGTCCGTCCTTCAAATACGCCACTATTGGAGTTGTCCAATTCTCTTCGCTCCTTATTTGATGTATCTCCGGAAGATCTATGCTTGGTATATATTGAATTTCGTCGAAGGTGTCCAAAGCCCCACCTGTCGAGGCCTCTTTTGCCAAAGCGTCTGCTTTCATGTTCTCTTCTCTTGGGATTTGAACGAAACTGGCTTCTTTGAAAATTTTCACAAGACGCCTCACTTTATTGAGATATTTCTTCATGCGTTCTTCTTTTGCCTCATACGTCCCGTTTACTTGGCCCATGACTAGCTGAGAATCTCCATGGACGAGCAATGATTCTGCTCCCAAAGACTTCGCCAGCTCCAGTGCAACTTTGCAAAGTTTATTAAAGGCTTCTTATAAATCTGCATCTTCAGAGAGTTCCCCATCAGAAGGGTTCTCTTCAACAGACACGCTTTCATTAACTACAGTAGTAGCAGTGAAAGCAATGAAGTTTCCATCCTCATCACTAGCGGATTCATTGTTGGAAACTTCATCATCACTAAGAGTCACAGCCATAGCTTTGCCCTTAGACTTCAAGTATGTAGGACATTCAAATTTCAAACGACCATAGCCTTGACATCCATAACATTGTTGTCCCAAAGAATTATTAGAAGGTTGACCTAATTTTTCTTTAGGTTTTTCAGTATTATTAACCTTAGTGGGATCATTCCTCCCAAAGTTTCTAGGTTCAGCAGTGTTCTTGCCTCTTGCCCTTCTGTTATTATTCCTAAGAAAGTTTCTAAAGTTCTTGGCAAGATAGGCAATCTCTGTTGCAGAGAGTTCATCATCAAATCCACCATCCTCAACATCATCAACTGACTTAAGAGCCATTGATTTGGATTTGTTTGTCTTGGGTAGGTCCAACTCATAGGACTGAAGAGATCCTACAAGTTCATCAACAGGGATGGAGTCCACATCCTTACTTTCAGTGATGGCAGTCACTTTGGGTCTAAAATCCTCAGTCAAAGATCTAAGAATCTTCCTAACAATTTTAGATTGATCATAGATTTCACCCATTTTATATGCAGAATTAACAATATCATTCAATTTAGCATAGAACTCATCAAAAGATTCATCATCATTCATTCTAATGCCTTCAAATCTAGTAGTTAATTGCTGCAACTTATTAATCTTAACTGCCCTTGTGCATTCATGCACAGTCTGGAGGACATTCCAAGCAGTATGAGCAACCTCAACATTAGAGATTCTCTTAAATTCCTCCATAGAGACAGCATTGAAAATAGCATTCATAGCTTTGCTATTGAAAGCAGCTGCCTCCTTTTGAGAAGTTTGCCATTCACTCACAAGAGTAGTGGGCTTCTCCCATCCATATTCAACAGAGTTCCAGACTCTCTCATCAATGGATTTCAGGAATGCTTTCATCCTTACTTTCCAATAAGCATAGTTGTTTCCATCAAAATGAGGTGGAACAACAAGAGAGTGTCCGTGTTCCGTGACAGCAGGGGTCAAGGATCAGCTCAAAGATCAAAGGATCAAAAACAAAAGCTACCTACTCTGATACCAATTGAAAGTTTGTTTAGACCCCTTAAACCCAAACATATTAACCTAGTTATTTAGCCAAGTGATTAACTTAGGTAAATTATTCAAATCTAGGTTAACACAAAAATATCAAATCATGTAAAAATGTGGAATAATAAAGAACACATGATATGATGACCCAGGAAAACCAAACCGGTGAAAAACCTGGGGATGATTTAACCTAGCTATCCTCAAGGTAAAACGAATTCACTATGAAAGAATCGAAGTTTACACAATAGAGACTTAGACCACTAACATCCTATTGCTACCTGCCTGTAGGAAACTTACTACCATGACCACGTGACAGCTCCGAGACCACGGACTCCTTCTTTCCTTGAATTCTTCAGCAAAGCACAAGCAACACCTGCTTGTATATCTTGAAGCTCTTTTGTTGTTCTGCAACTGTATGATTTACCAATCTCTTGACATGAATCTTGAGTTTGGAAACCCTAAGTGTATGTGAAGGTAAACACCTCTAGATCTAACAATTAGATTCACAAACATAGCATTCAGAACTCTAAAAACGTGGCTAGGGTTTTCCCTTATATACTTAGGGCAAAACATAAAACCCTATACATTAAATGGGCTAGGGCTGAGTTGGAAAATTCTGCAGAAAAACGTTCTGCACGACTTTCAATCGGTCAAGTCTAATTCTCGATCGATCGAGTCAGGCAGAAGTGCACAGTAAATTCTGCAGTTAACTCGATTCCAACTTTACATAAAAAGCCATACTTTGAGCAAGTCTAACACAAGACTAAAGATTTTTTTGATCATGGTTTACCAACATTACAAATTGAAGTTCTAATATATTAGTTCCTAAATCTTAGAACCTAACAAAAGGCATCCAAACCATTGAGGGTTTCTGCCAAGATCAAGCCCACCGAGTTACCTCTCTTTAGCTCATAAACCACCATGCACATCCGGAGGTCCACACAATATGACCTTAGGACCAAGAAGTACCCTATAAGAACATATAAGCAAAAGGCACGAAGAAAGTATGAACGTGGCCTCTAATCTACAGGAATGACTAAGTTGGGAAAGTGTGCAAAAAAAAAGCTAAGGTTGAGTTTGCCAAAGACGTACCATCTATTTGCCATAGAAAGAGGGGAGATCCCCCACCAATGGAAAGCAAGACGAGATTATCAATCTCTGGTTCACCTATGATGGCATCAAATTATTCGATAATGGGGCATAGTTCTACTCCTTTGAAGCAAAAAACATGCTGAGTGGGGACCTAAAAGTTGGCAGCAACATGAACAAGAGGCCCATCCACCCTTATTTGATGGTATGGAAAGACACAAGAAAGACCAAAAGGGGTGATGGAGTCCTTGGAATCAGGACCAAGCCTCCTAATCCAAGTCGAGACATTGAGTAGAGAGTTTTCTGCAATTAGGTGACCTTAGAAAAGTGCTATTTGAGTTGAAAATACTTTGGTAAGGGTTTTGGGACCCAAACGGCTACTTTTATACTTAATTAGGGCAGTTAGGGTTTCCTCTTTGATAAGCCAAGAATGTATTGACCCCTTATGATATACTAATTGATTACTTAGCCAAGTTTATTAATTAATCAAATTAACATGCAAAGTGCATGGTAGCATAAACAAATCACCAATTATCTAATGTATGCAGCGGAAAATAAATTGACTCAGTGATTTATTTACGAATGGGGAAAAGCTACATGGCAAAAACTCCACCGGGTAATTTTTAAGGTCACCACTCGTGAGAATCCACTATTATCAAAACAAGTGGTTACAAGTAAAGGAATATCAATACCTTATACTAACCTACAGTTGAACCCTTACTCCAATACCCAATTGGACTTGTTCTGTAATGACAATCTCTCATTTTCAATGCACGGCTCCCAGTACGTGACTAACCAATTGTGCGGATCCTAGTATGTGACTTGATCACCAACTTGAGAAGGAAGTTGGCTGCAAAGTTCTTCAGTTCATTACATGATAAAGATCACGAAGTTCCTTGGCCACAAAACCCTACGGTGTACAAATACAGCAGCTTCTTCAAGAGGAAGATGAACAAGGGCATATGTCTCTCGTTCACAATATGCTTGTGAAAAACTTTTGCATTGAGTTGCAGTAGCTATGATCGCCCTTAAAACAATCCTTATATATGTTTAAGGTTATGAGAAAAGAAAGCCCAAATATACACTCATGGATTGGATGAAAAACAGCTTTGAAAACTGAGTTTCGTAAACCTCGATAGATAGCCATCTATCAAGCTAGCTGTCGAGCCACGGGCTACAACAACTTTTAAACCTCAATAGATGCTAGCTGTCAAGCTTTAAAATTCAGCACTTTCTCACTTGATTCTTGGGCAGACTTGCATGGCTTTAACACTTCAACTTGAAACCTTGTTCCTTGAAGTATTAAACACATCCTAGATCTACCCAATTACAAGTAAAGTGCGTTTTGTCAAATGATTAGCCAATTACATAAAATAGTGACATATGTTCCTAACATTGAATCACATATGTCCTAACATTCTTATTCGCGCCCCATGTACGTATGGTCAACCCTACGTACTCGAAGTCAAAGCTGCGTATGCAGGCCTATCCCTACGTACGCACAAAGCTTGGTAGAAATCCATTCTCCCCTATTTTAAGCGTGGTTTTTCCACCCCAAGGCATCCTTAGGGTTCCTACGACCTAAAGGATCAGTCAAGGCATATTTCAAGCATAAGATTTCAAGCATCAAGGAAGCAATATTGTATGGAAACATACAATTAACCATATATCTTATACATTAAGTACTAGTCCAAATTAAAAGCATAAATGTAAAAAGATGTTCTTAAGTACAACCCTTTGTCTCAAATTGAATTCAAATGACTACTAAAAAAATAAAAAATAAAAATAAAAAAACAATAAAAGCAACAAAAAGAAAGAAATATGTGTGTTGTACGCCTATTTGTCTTGACTACCAATAGTCAATGGTGTTGCCTCTTCCTTGGTTGGTAGCTAAGAGTCACCTCCGAATCCTCCTCATCACCACCACCACCATCATCATCATCATCATCATCATCACCACCACTGCCTGGGTAGGCCACCCCTCGAGGACCATACAAGCTCCTTGAATAGTTGGTCACCTCTAGCTTGAGATTCCCAACCAACCATACCAACTCCTAATGCTCTTAGATGGTAGGCTGCAGTTCAATGAAAGAAAGGTTAGTAACCGGAAAAAGGAGAGACGACAAGAAGAAAAAAGAACAAAGGGAAAGAAGAACTCACCGCTTGAGTGTTAAGAGAAAAAGGGTAGCCCATAACATTGGGATTACGGGGCACAGTGTGCTCCTGAGCAAAGCCATCAGAGCAATGACAAACAAGGTAAAGGAAAAGGAAAAGAAGAAGAAGAGATTAAGCATATACCTGAGCAGTAAGGGAAGGCATGAGGTGAGTGATGCTGAATTCCTCATATTCCAATCCATCAAGGAGCAGCCCGGCGTAGGGAACGCCACTCCTCCACGAGTTGTACTCAGTATTAGTCATGGAGTGTGGGGCAAGCGTGAACTCCCGAGGATCCATCGGAATATGTGGGTCCTCTCTACCCACCAGTTGACACCACTCCCTTTCCGCCAAGTAGAGTGCCCTAAAACTCGCTCCTTCAAAGGGCCGAGAAATCTTCGAAGCAATGATGGCAGTAGCTTCCAAATCCGAAGAAGTAGGAAGGGGTTGGCCAGCCCACAAAGTCCAGTTGACCTATAATGATACAAGGTTATAAGAAGAGTATCATAAGGGAAATGCATGAAGAAGCATGAAAACTGGAACTCTTAAACTTACCACATCCAAAGTTAACCCACAAGGTGAGCCCTTACTCGAGGGAATTCCCTTAAATTAAGATCAGTGCTCAAAGTTATAAGGCCATACCTAATGATCCACATCTGCAAAAGGAAGCATAAGCTACAGGTTAGATACAAGATGGTACAGTTTGCAAAATGGTACAGTTTGCAAGATGATACAGTTTGCAAAACTATAAGCTATAAAAGAAAATACAAGAGATGGAAAGAGATCTAACCTCAAGGAGCTTCCAAGGCCCTATAGGCTGCCGCAAAGTGCCCTGGCTAAGAGTGTCAAGGCTAGAGTAAAGATAGGTAAGGCATGCTTGCCCCTAATTGGCCCTCTGTGCATCTACAAAATCTTGAAAGAGGGTCAACCACCATAAGGACACTATTTACCCACCATTAGTGAAGAGATAAGCTCCCAACAAATGTAGAAGAAAAGCCCTAGCCATTCGGATGTAGTCCTTTGTGGGAGAAGCATGTAATCCAACACCAAGTCAAAGTAACGGATGGTCTCGGTGGGGTACTTCCTCCCCAACATGTCAAGACCCAGCTGGGTGCTCGACACATTCTCCAAATTAATGATGGCCCCTTCAAAGCTAAGGATGGTCAGGCAGTGGAAGTCATAGGGAGTCACCGTCATGTCCTGCTCAGCAATATGGAAGGTATGATTAGTATCCCACCACCTCTGAATGAGGCATTGCACCAAAGTAACACTTGCGGACTTTTCCGGCAGAAGGCTAAGGATAGGTAAGAAGCTTGCTTCACAGATGTAAGCTCTGGTTTCGGGAACAAGGAGGTTGTACCACTCCACCACCTTGCTGGTGCTTCCCCTACCAATATAAGGGGATAAGGACTACAAAAGAAGAAGATAACATTAGATTCTTGATTCAAGAAAAATGATGTTTTCGATGCAAGAATAAAGATAAAAAGAAGGATGCAATGATGTTCAGGTGCAAAAATGACAGAAAATGGTGTTAGGATTGCATATAGAAGTAAAATAGTGGAAAAGGAAGTAAAAATGGGTAGAAAGGACTCTGCCAAGCATCTCACATACGCGGGTCAAGGCTCACGTACGCAGATAGGACCCTAGGTACGCAGGTCGGAACCCATATACGCAAAGCCTCAAGAACAGACCTGTGTAGGCAAGAACAGACCTGCGTACGTATAAGTCCAAGTTAAGTACGTAGGCTCGAGCCCAAGCACACAAAAACATAGACAGAAAGTGTCCTTCGACATTTTCCAGCATATATCATCCAAAATCAATCCCCAAACATATTCATACCCCTCCTAATGTGTCAGGTTTTCATCTAAACCTATCCCACGACAAAACCCAACCATTTACATTGCCAAAAACACATCAAAACGGAATATCAAAGAGAAACTCGAAAACGAAAAAATTTTGAAAAACTTACAGATTCAGCCATAGGGATGTGATTCTCTGGCTGGTGTGTCAATGAAGAAGACTCTGTCAATCTCACTACTCCACTCCAAAGGGTGAGGAGAAATGCATCAGAGGAAAGGACGTAAGAAGTCATCTTGGCCTTGGGTGCCAATGGAAGAGATGAAGAGAGTCTAGAGAAAAAATGAGAGAATAAGGGTGTTTTGAGAGAATGGGAGAATCAGATGATGTGAGGAAAAGAGAGGAGAGGGAAGTTTTTTGTAGAGAAAAAAGGGAAGTTGAAGAGTTATGAAGAATGTGAAGAGATGAGGGAGATGAAGAGAATGGAGAAGAAAAAGAAACGGTTACTAACTGTTAGAAAAAATGAAGAGGCGGGAACACACCTGATGGCTAAACTACATGTAGTTTAGGCCTCACCACTAAACTATGTGTGGTTTAGTCATGAACAGTAAAAAGACAAAACAAAACAAAACAAAAACAAAAACAAAAAAGAAAAATATCTCAAGATTGCCTCAATTAGGCACAAAGTCACCAAGGACCCCCTAGTAAGCAGTAAAGGAAGCAGAAGACTCTTCCACCAATGAAGCATGTACATCCTAAAACCATTTCTAGTAGATCACATAAATTAAAGAACATTATTCCCAATAAAGGAGCAGAAGATTCTTCCCTAATGGATCAAGCATATATAGAACATCATCCCCATGGAGGAGGCAGAAGTTTCTTCCCCGATAGACCAAAGCATATTTAAACAATCCCCAGTAAAGAAGCAGAAGATTCTTTCTCAGTAGATCAAGTACACCTAAACTATCCCTAGTGAGGAAGTAAAAGATTCTTCCTCAAAATCCACAGCATACCATGAAGGAAGTAGAAGATTCTTCCCTAGTGGATCACACATCTACAAAAGTTACACTACTCCTCAGCGAGTACATTTCTACTACTCCTCAGCGAGTTTCTCATCCCCAAGTAAGTCATGAAAGAGGCAGAAGATTCCTCCCTATACATACCTACTCCTCAGCGAGTTTTCACCACCCAAAGTGGATCCAACAATCAAGACTACTCATGCACATATCCTCCGAGAATTGAACATGTAGGCACGGTAGAAAAAGGTAGAGATAGAGATGGAGAAAGAGACCAAGCTCAACCCAAGGCAAGAGTCTTACCAAAAAAGGTAGAGAAAGAAATGAAGAAGATAAGAGAAGCGAGTCACTCGGAGAAGATTAAGACAAGAGCCTCGGATGGACACCAAAGAGACTGTATCCTTTTGTTGTTTGTTGGGTTAGCTTAAAAAGCACCTTTGTTTGTTTTTCTTTTTCTTTTTAAGTGACTCTAGGATAGTGAGTCACTTGCCATTTTCTTACAAGTGGCAAAACAGGTTCCGTGATAATGAACCTGTCATTTCTCGTTTCTCGAGCAACAAAGGTAGGACTTCGAACATACGAATCCCAAGCAGCTCTCCAGAGTTGCACCCTGTCCCATGTATGCATGATGTATGTCATGTGCGTGGGTTGGGCCCGAGCAGTACGTCGAAACAAAATGTTTTGTCTCTTATTCTTTTGATTCCGTCAAGGAAGCTCACGAATCAAAATTCATCTGTAGACGCCACATTTTGTACCCTTTAGTGTTGGAAAAACACATGGAAAATACAGTTTTGTATCTCATACAAAAAAACATAGCGGAATGTTAACATATCTACTTCATTCATGTGAGATAGCATGCAACGTCTAAATTTTAGAAACAAAGAATAAGAAAGCGTACCTTGATGCAGCAAAATTCAAAACAAATGAAGATTAGACTTGAGAAACCTCTCAATCTTCACTCCAATTCCACAATATGCCCAAGATGTGTGGTCTCTCAATTAGTTCTATATGTAATTAATTGTTCAACAGAATAACCAAGTATCTCCCTTAAGAAGAACTCAGAATCTTTCTCCTTTCTAATCATACATATATTAATGCACTTGACAATTACTTTATTTAGTAACTCTTATTAAATTAATAACAGATTATCTAATTAGGTTAGCCTTTTGGGCCAGCCCAGTCGAGCTTTAGTGTGTGGCTTGGAGTGGGACCAAAAGGGACAAATAACACTCTAGCTTTAATGGGCTTTGGACTTATCTGCCAACTCTTAACAAGCCCAAAGTTACCATATTTCATACCACTATATAAATATAATTGCACTCTAGGCCTTATTAATAAATTATATCCCAAGACTTCATTAGACATTTAACCCCTTCATGAAAATATTCACAGTGATACAAAATCATAATGTGTAACTGTCACTTTGATGATTACTACATCTTGATCCTTGAGTACCCGGTTTAATCTTTTAAGTTATTCATTTATATTTTATGAAATCTAATTTCATAAAATATAAATTTTAGTAACTCTTTACTAAAATGGTTAGGCCTAACACTCTGAATAACCAAACTCATTAGACTTATCTCAAGGGAATATTTTATGTCTCTATAAAGTGACTATGAATTCCATCTTGAGAATATATGTTCCTTCAACATTATGTGTGGTTGCCCAACATACTGAGGTTTTGATCGTTTGTCTAGATTTCACTCCTGATATATTAAAGCAACTTACATTTCATGATCGGGTTCACTATTCCCCTAGGATTGAGAGTTTATGTAAATGAGAAGTCATGAGATTTGTTATTCAATTGACAGTTGTTAATAGAATAATAAATTTCACAGCAGTCTAGTTCAAAATGTTTTATACACTTAAAACATATTAACATATCAACTAGAAGTTTCCATTTACATGATCAAGAAAATCATTTTAATTGACATGTTATAGTCTTCGTAGATGAAATGCCAAATTTCATCATCGACTATGAACTAAGATTTTGACTTTACAAAGAACTTGTGATTTATATCTTCTATTACTAAATCACATAAATCATATACTAAGCATCTCAAGGACTAAATGATAAAGTCCAAACATTCATACTACCATTATTTTAGATAATAATAAAACAAGTTTATACATAGAACATAATGTCATACATGGCATACAATAGGATTTTAGGGCACTAATCCTAACAATCTCCCACTTGTCCTTAAAGACTATTGCGGACTAATCTAACTCTCATTCCCTCTAGGTGTGACTCAAAAGTCTTCTAGGGCAAAGCTTTGGTAAGGGGATCTACCAAATTATTTGCACTATCAATCTTTACTACTACCACACCTCCTCGAGCCACAATGTCTCAAATAATATGATACTTTCTTTCTATGTGCTTTCCTTTCTTGTGATTCCTTGGATCTTTGGATTGTGCAACTACTTCACTATTGTCACAGAACGGAGTGATTGAAACTTGCTCCATTCTCATGACACCAAGATCATAAAGGAATTTCTTGAGCCAAACAGCTTCTTTTGCTACTTCATAAACAGCAACATATTTGGCTTCTAAGGCGGAGTCGGCAATACATCATTGCTTAACACTCCTTTAACTTATGGCTCCACCTCCCAAGGTGAACACAAAACCTGAAGTGGACTTTCTAAAATCAAGATCTAACTGAAAATTAGAATACGTGTAACCAATAGGTATCAAATTCTCACATCAATAAACAAACATATAGTCTTTCATTCTACTTAGATACTTGAGAATATGTTTTACAGCCTCCGAATGTTTTGGTCTTGGATTTGATTGATATCGGCTGACTATGCCAACTGAATAACAGATGTCCAGCCAAGTACATAGCATGGCATACATGAGACTTCCCACTGCTAAAGCATAATGAACTTGTCTCATGGTCTTTTCCTCTTCAAGAGTCTTAGGCCTTTGGTTATCAAACAGAGAATCTCCATGTCTGAAAGGAAGTAATCCTTTCTTGGAGTTTTGCATGCTAAACCTTGTTTGAATCTTATCTATATATCCAGCTTGTGACAAGCCTAACATTCTATTCTTTTGATCTCGCCAAAGCTTGATCCCTAGAATATAGTTAGCTTCACCCAAGTCCTTCATATCAAATTGGCTTGACAACAAAATCTTTTCTAATGACATTACCCCTATATCATTTCCAATGAGTAGAACATCATTAACATTAAGCACTAGCAACATTACTACTTTATCTTGATGTCTCTTGTACACACATGGTCATCAAGATTTTGTTCAAAACCTAATGACTTGATTGCTTGATCAAATCTAATGTTCTATGATCTAGATGCTTGCTTAAGTCCATAAATGGACATTTTCAACTTGAATACCATATGCTCTTGGTTCTTTGCTATGAAACCTTCTAGTTGCATCATATAAATTTGTTCATCAAAGATTGCCATTTAGAAAAGCAGTCTTGACATCCATTTTTCAAATCTCAAAATCATAATGAGCAGCAATGGATAAGAGAATTCTGATAAATTTAAGCATGACTACTGGCGAAAAGTTTCCTCATAATCAATACCTTCTTTTTGTGTATAACCATTCGCCACTAGTCTTGCCTTAAATGTTTGAACATTTCCATATATCCTTCTTTTCCTCTTGTAAACCCATTTGCAACCAACAGGTTTAATGCCATTAGGGGCCTTTACAAGATCCCAAACATGATTGGAATACATAGATTCCAATTCAAATTTCATAGCTTTGACCCAATGATGTGCATCTATATCTTTCATTTTCTCTTCGTAAGTGTAAGGGTCAGATTTAGCCTCTTCTGAGATAGCTTCATAAGTTTCTCTCAGGCCTAATAATCCTCGTACTATGATGAGACTCTTGTGCACTAGTCATCTCATGAGTAATATCTTGTAGTGTATTTGATACAACCACATCATTCCTAGTTTCATCCACAAATTGTTCAATTACAGGTTCATTCATTTTAGCTAAAACAACTCTACTTTTAGGCGTATAATCATTCGTATAGTCATCTTCCAAAAATTTGGCATTTGTACTGACAAACACTTTATTATCTTTATGACTATAGAATAAACCTTCAACAGTTCCTTTTGGATAACCTACAAAGAAAACTACTTCTGTTTTAGATTGTAACTTGTCAGCCTTTCCTTTCAACACATGTGCTAGACAACCCTAAATATGGAGATGTCTCATACTAGACTTATGCCCAATCCATGACTTTACAGGTGTTTTAGGAACAAACTTCAAAGGTAATAAATTCAGAAGATACATTGTAGTATTTAAGGCATATCCCTAAAAGGAAATTGGTTGAGTAGAATAACTCAACATGGATCTAACCATATCTAAAAGAGTCATATTCCTTCTTACTGCTACACCATTTTGTTGTGGTGTTCCAAGTGTAGTCAACTGGGATATAATCTCATTTTCAATTAAGTAATCCTTGAAATCCCCAAGAAAGTATTCGCCACCACGATCAAATCGAATGGCCTTTATGTGTTTACCTAATTGATTCTTAACTTCAACCCTAACCTTTTTGAACTTTTCAAAAGCTTCGGACTTCCATTTCATTAGGTACACATAAGTAAATCTATGGTAGTCATCAGTAAGAGTAATGAAATACTCATAGCCACCTCTTACTTGGATAGGCATTGGACTACATACATCTGAAGGTACTAGTTCTAGCAAATCTTTAGCTCTATATCCTTTTGTATTAAAAGGTCATTTCGTCATTTTACTTTCCAAGCAGGATTTGTAGACTGGGAATTCATTAAAATCTAATGGTTCTAAAAACCCGTCTTTCTCTAGTCTTTGGATCCTGTTTGAATTAATATGAGCTGAATGCAAATATCAAAGATATGCATCACTAGTAGAAGGAATTTTTCTCTTTAATGATTTTACAGGTGAATTATTATCTAATTCAGAATTGTACAATTCATGCTTGTCAAGAGTTATAATATAAAGACCATCAAGATAACACAATATCCATGTCTACCTAAATAAGTTGCAAAAATTAAATTCCTACGAACATTAGGTACATATAAGCAGTCTTCCAATATTAAAACCCTAGAATCAAAGAATAAATTAAACACTTCAACAACTACAACTGGAATTTTGCTCCTATCAGCCAAAGTAAGAAACAGTTCCCCTTCATTCAACCTTCTGGTCTCTTGGAACCCTTGAAAAGTATTGCAAATATGATTAGTACAACCTAAATCCATACACCAGGAATCTGTGGGATTATGTACTACACAAATCTCAAGAAGGAATGATCTCATCAAACCTTTATTCTTTCTAGATATGAATATTGAATAGTTCCTTTTCTAATGACCTTTCTCACCACAATGGAAACATTTTCCTTTGGTGTAGTCCATTTTATTTTTATTTCCCTTATTGTCAAAACCTAAGACAAGTTGTTTACCATCTTTTTTGGTGAAGTCCTTCTTCTTCTCACCAGCCTTGCCTTTCGACTTAGGATTAGAAGAGGAAGCTTCAGCCATATTAGTATCAACATTAGCTGTACCAAGGATGCCTTCCGCTACCACAAATTCATTCATTAATTCAGACAAGGGATAAATCTTTTTATTCATGTTATAATTAAGTCTGAATTCTTTGAATGATTCTGGCAAGGATTGGAGTATCATATCTACTTAGGATTCTCCATCAATGTCAGCACCTAAAACATCTAGTGTATTCAGATAAGAGATCATCTTAAGACAATGCTCTCTTACTGAAGTCCCTTGAGCCATTTTGGTATTCAGGATAAGCCTCATAGTGTCTTGCCTAGCTGAACAACCTTGCTCACCAAATATCTCCTTCAAACTTGACATTATGTCTGAAGCTAGTTCCACATCCTGCATTTGATGCTGTAGAACATTTGAAATAGATGCGATATAGCACTTGACCATCTCATTAGATTTCTGCCAACGATCATATCGTTGTTTTTCCTCAAAAGAAGCATCTAATGAAGGAAAGTTTGGACATGGTTGATTAAGCACAAAGTTGTGCTTTTCTACAGTAAGAACACTGCCTAAGTTTCTTTTCCAGTCAACATAGTTAGATCCAGTCAGTTTGTTTTGATTAAAAATAGTAACAAGTGGGCTAAAGGATGCCATGATTATATCTGAAAACAATAAACATGAATATAATAAGCAAACTAGACATTATCAATTTATCATATAAACATATAGTATGGAACCTTAATAAAACCATAATATAAAATATGCAACGACAACTCAATCCCATATTCAATATCTAGCATAAAGTGAACATTAAATACTATGATTGATTAAAAATATCTTTCATTATTAGTGTTATCTTGATAACTCTTACTAAACACTAATAATATGCCGTTATGCATTTAGCCTCTAAATAATAATAGTAAGAAATCAGCATAGAGGATACTATAATATTTAGTCTAATGTACACCATTACCTAGAGTCATGTGTAGCCACATTTTATCTATCATCAAAAGTTTAATCTAGTAGTACCACATTTTATCGAGGCCAAGACAAGGTGTTTTCTCACACTACTATGAACTGGTAATGGAGGCCGTGAGAGTCAACCACTGAATCTCTCTCCCATTAGAAATTTTAAAAGAAAGGTTTTATTTGGAAAATATGTGTAATCTCATCACACATTGCTTTGCACTTTATCTATGTTTTAACACTTAGTGAAATTTCAAAAACAGTTCATTCAATCGGTTAAAGGTATTTCTCGATCGATCGAAATATTTAATAAATCTATTTCAAAGTTTCTAGATGACTCGATCGATTCCCGATTCTTATTCGATTGATCAAAAGGATCACTTAATCGATCAAAAGGAATTCTCCATCGATCGAAAAATTGAAGAAATTCATCACAAAGTCTCTGGATGACTCAATCGAATCACAATTCCTACTCGATCGATCGAAAGGAATTCTTGATCAGTCGAGACTCACAAAACTGAATTTTTCAGATTTTCTGGTAACCATTTTTGACGTTTCACTTGAACAAAACATAGTTCGTTGATCATATTAGAATGAGATTAAGATCAAAACTTAATTTCATTGGTGCTATAGTCTTAAAGTTCAATATGGCATGGTTAAAATCAAACTTAAATAACATCATAACATTAATATTAGTTTTATCAAACAATAGTTCTAAAACTGAAACATGCAGAAAAAATTACTGTAGTATTTCAAAATCATGAAAATAGTTTTCTTTGATTCTAAAACTCACACAACACGTTATGCAAACATGAGATTGATGATCGCTTCGATACCAATTGCTGGAAAAATACATGGAAAATAAAGTTTTGTATCTTATACAAAACATGCAGTGGAATATAAACAAATCTACTTCATTCATGTGAGATAGCATGCAACGTCTGAGTTTTAGAAACAAAGAATAAGAAAGTGTACCTTGATGCACCCAAAATTCAAAACAAATGAAGATTGGACTTGAGAAGCCTTTCAATCTTCACTCCAATTCCGCAATGTGCCTAAGATGTGTGGTCTCTCAATCAGTTCTATATGTAATTGTTCAACAGAATAACCAAGTATCTCCCTTAAGAAAAACTCAGAATCTTTCTCCTTTTTAATCATACATATATTTCTGCACTTAGAAATTTCTTTATTTGGTAACTCTTATTAAATAAATAACTGATTATCTAATTAGATTATCCTTTTGGGCCAGCACAATTGGGCTTTAGTGTGTGGCTTGGAGTGGGACCAAAAGGGACAAATAAAGCTCTAGCTCCAATGGGCTTTGGACTTATCCGTCAACTCTTGACAAGCCCAAAGTTACCATTAATTATATTTAATACCACTATAAAAATATAATTACACTCTAGGCCTTATTATTAAATTATATCTCAAGACTTTATTAAACATTTAACCCCTTCATGAAAATATTCGTAGTAATACAAAGTCATAATGTGTAACTATCACTTTGAAGATTACTACATCTTGATCCTTAAGTACCCGGTTTAATCCTTTAAGTTATTCATTTATATTTTATGAAATCTAATTTCATAAAATATTAGATTTCATAAAATATAAACTTTAGTAACGCTTTACTAAAGTGATTAGATCTAACACTCTAAATAACCAAACCCATTAAACTTATCTCAAGGGAATATTATATATCTCTATAAAGAGACTATGAATTCCATCTTAAGAATATGTGTTCCTTCAACATTACATGTGGTTGCCCAACATACTGAGGTGTTGACCGTTTCTCTAAATCTCACTCCTGATATATTAAAGCAACTTACATTTCATGATCAGGTTCACTATTCCCTCAAGATTGAAAGTTTATGTAAATGAGATTTATTATTCATTTGAAAATTGTTAATAAAATAATAAATCTCACAGAGGTCCAGTTCAATATGTTTTATACACTTAAAACATATTAACATATCAACTAGAAGTCTCCACTTTTATGATCAAGACAAATCATCTTAATTGACATGTTATAGTTTTCGCAAATGGAATGCTCAATTTTATCACTGACTACAAACTAAGATTTTTAGTTTACAAAGAACTTGTAATTTATATCTTCTGTGACTAAATCACATAAATCACATATTATGCATCTCAAGCACTATATGATAATGTCCAAACATTCATGCTACAATTATTTTAGATAATAATAAAACAAGTTTATTACATAGAACATAATGTCATACATGGCATACAATAGGATTTTAGGGCACTAATCCTAACACTTATGACTCAGGTCCCCATTCCCCAATGATGCCCAAACTCTAAGGCCTCAGGCCAGTTTAGAGCCCAATCAGATATCAAGTTGACTTGTGGAGTGTTAAAATGGAAAATATAACCTTTTAAATGAGTAAAGTTTCCTTTGGCCTGCGTACGTGGGCCAAAGCATGCGTATGCAGGCACACTCCTGCAAACGCAGCTACGGTTTCAAAGACATAAAAATGCAATTTTTCTACACAAATGGTTGAGGTTTGGAATGAATCCCACATCGTCTAGGAGCTGTTCAAAACCCGATTTTTTCCACTATAAAAAGCTTTACATAGTACATTTTCAAAGGACACACAGAAATCCCATGGGAAAAGTACAAAATTCACTAGAAAATAGTGAATCAAAAGAGAGTTATTGACAAAACACCCTCAAGTCAATTTTGTTTGATTAGGATCTTTTCTGGCCCCAATCCTTTTAGTTTAACATTGCTAATCACTTATTGGTTTGTGAATAGATTTGACTAAGGGGAATGGTCAAAATCAAGCTTGAAGAGCTTTTCTTTGAGGTATTAGTTCAAACTTGCTTTTTTCCTTTCCTTTTCTTTTTATGCTTTTAATTCTTCTATTTGTCTTGTTTTCTTGTTAGAGCATGTTTTGATATGCTTTTCTAGTATAGGTTTACGTTTTCGTATGTTTAAAATGCATGTTAGGGTGCTAGATTTAGTGCTTTAAGCTTGGTGTGCTTTAAGGTTTTCTAGGCAAGAACTTGCGTACGCATAATCTTGCCTGCGCACGCAGGCTTGCTCTTGCGTGTGCAGGCTGCTGCCTAGAAATCCTAATTTTTATTTTATTTATTTCGTTTCTGCTTTCACATGTTTTTCTGTTTGGCTTCTTTTCCCATGCCTTTATGCTTTCAATGTTTATGTTTCATATGTTTAATTGCTTGTTTTGTCTCACATGTTAGAATTAAGGTTTATTTTGTAATTTTTTTTTTTTGTTTCAATGTCATAATCATTCACTCACATGCTCATGCATGATGCCATAGGTGCTGAGTTGCTACAAGGTGAGTACGGGTAAGTCATACATTCACATGAACATGCATGTGTGTTATTATGTTTTGTTTGATGAACATGTACTTGTGTTCTTGTGTTGTGTTTGTGTTTAATTGATAAATGATGTACTTACTGCCATGATTAAGTTGCTACCTTATATATGGCATGATAGGGTTTTCACATGTTAGATGAATGCTAGGGTTGTATATGTAACACCCCAAACCCAAAGCAAGGATTTAGATGTTTAACTTGTCTTAGAAATAATCAACACTAATATAATGGAACAGAGCGTAATTAAAACCTCAAATAAACTTCTTATTTCATCAACGGATTTCCTTAAATATCCATAAAAACAAAACAACAATAATATTCTTGTATGTAAAATCCCCAAATAACATCTCAAAATAGTTCCAAAAAAAAATAATCTCATTGTCCTGAAACAATTTTACTAAAACAACTCAGCAACTATCCAAGCTCCAAACGCAGTCATCAATCTAAGGCTTCACTGATCTACCACCAAAATACACTCCAAGCCTCTAATCTGAAAGGATGGAAAAAGGGGTGAGCTAAAGGCTCAATAAGAGACTACAAACATGAGGATGTCTTCCAAAACAAAACGATAATATTTTTGACAAAATATAGTCCTCACAATACAATTACAATTAGTTTAAACTGTAATATAATTTATTCCATAAAGCTATTAAAATAAAATATATCACTATAACGCTGTAAACATTAATACAATAATAACCACATTAATATGCCAATATGCACCAAATAGGTAGAAACACTTTATTTTGAAAATAAACACTTTTTCACCTAAAAGAACAGTAGCAAATAAACAGTAATTCAATATGAAAAATATTAGTCAAACATAGACAAAAGCTGCTAAACACTCGGTGGGTGATTTCCCATGGGAACAATAACACTAACCTCAAAGAGGCAACACTAACTCCGAAGAGCAACAATAACACTGCACCACACCACACTAACACTACTTCGGCCGAAGACCAACACTTAACCCTGTGTCGGCAAAGGTTGCAGACTGTCTAGTTGACCATTTGAAACAATTCTTGACAAATACAATTTCATAATAACATATAATAGATAATAAAATTCGAGTATGTGCAAAGCACTAACAATAGTATAAGTTTTTGGAACTTCATCTTTGCAATTATATACATATATAGATAAATATATATATTTTTACCACGTGTATATATATATATAAATATATATGTCCTGAAAGACGTCATGTGCTGAAGTCTACTTACCTCTAGTGGCTAAACCAAGCTTCACTTCAATTGCTCGAAACAACGTCAACTAGAACCTAAATAATAATTAAACAATTCAATAAAGGCAGGTTCTCTAATAACCACAAATTCCTCTTGATAAAACAATTCCTCAACCACCATGAAGATTTGGCAAAGTAAAAATTTAACATATGTTTCTAACATACCCCCAAACCTATTTCAGTTTAAAATAATTGTAAAGCATTCCCTAAACTAACATCTAAAATACTCATATATATATATATATAAATATATATATATATATATATATATATATATATCCAAGTAGTGCAAACCTTACATATTAATCTTGAATTCATGCAGATTTTCAATTCATGCAAATCAATGTCCAAGTGGTGCAACAAAACCAAGTAGTACAAGTGATCAATATCCACTCCAAGACAATTGATTCATTCAACCCTTGGCAATATATATAAATATTCTACATATATATTTGACCAACAATTAAAATGAAAGTCTAGTAACACTCAATTCGGCTATCATGAAATTGATCCTTGATTCAATGATTAATATATATATATATATATTGTTACCATTATTTTCCAGCAACACCAAATCAACAATATATTCAATTGTTATTATCACATTCCAGCAAAATTGATACTAACCCTAACACTAACATGTCAATGCTGAAATCCCAGCAAAAAAGAGAAAAAGAAAGCTTTCCTAGAATGATGCTTACCTCAAAACCAAGATGAAGTTGCTGGCTGCCCTGAAGTGCACAGCCTCCTATTCTTTTGTTTATGAGAAACCCTAATTTTCTTTTATAATAAGCTGTTGCACTTGGGCTGAAAAGTCAGAAGCCTATTCCATGATAAGGCTAATTTCAGTTGGGCTGAAAATTTAGAAGCCCACTACACTAAAATAAACTTCTAAGACCCATACATATTCCCACTAAACCCATTAATATTAATATTATAATCATAGCAAAAATCACAATATAAAATAATTATTTTCCTCCAAATAAAATTAATGTAATCTATCAAATCCACTCTCTATAAGTGATTAAATTAAATTTGAATGAGACGGGTGTTACATTCTCCCCCTCTTATAAAATTTTCGTCCTCGAAAATTCAAAACATACCTCACTGCAGAAAAAGCTGGGGATATTTGGATTGCATTTCGTCTTTACGCTCCCATGAAGCTTCTTCCATGGAGTGGTTCCTCCATAATACTTTGACTAAATGTATAGTCTTATTACGTAGCTCTTGCTCTTTACAATCTAAAATCTGAATCGGGACTTCCTCGTAGGATAAGTTCTCTTTGACTTGAAGTGGCTCATAACTCAAGATATGAGAAGGATCAGAAACATACCTCCTCAACATGGATACATGAAAAACGTTATGTAACCTTGACAAGGTCGGTGGTAAAGCAAGCCGGTAAGCAACAGAACCAACTCTCTCCAAAACTTCAAAGGGCCCCACGTACCTAGGGCTTAACTTACCCTTCTTGCCAAACCTCATAACTCCTTTCATAGGTGACACTCGAATGAAAACCATGTCTCCAACTTCAAATTCCACTTCTCTTCTCCGTGGATCAGCATAACTTTTCTGTCTACTCTGAGCTGCACGCAACCTTTCCCGAATCACATCAATCTTTTCACTGGTCCTTTGAACAATCTCAGGACCCAAGATTCTCCTCTCTCCAACCTCATCCCAACAAACTAGGGATCTACACTTTCTCCCATACAAAGCCTCATAAGGTGCCATCTTAATACTGGAGTGATAACTATTGTTATAAGCAAACTCCACCAAAGTCAAATAGTCATTCCAACTACCCTTGAAATCCAAGACACAAGCTCTCAACATGTCTTCCAAAGTTTGGATAGTTCTCTCAGACTGTCCATCCGTTTGAGGGTGGCAAGCAGTACTAAAGTTCAACTTAGTACCCAAGGCTTTTTGCAAACTATCCCAAAACCCTGAAGTGAACCTCGAATCTCTATCAGATACAATAGAAGCTGGCACTCCATGCAACCTCACAATCTCATTTATATAAAGTTCAGCCAGTTTGTCAAGAGAGTAGTTCATTCTAATTGGAATGAAGTGGGCAGATTTAGTCAACCTATCCACCACCACCCAAATAGCATCATGATTCTTAGGTGATCTCGGTAATCCACACACAAAGTCCATGGTGATATTCTCCCACTTCCTCTCAGGAATAGGTAAAGGTTGTAACAACCCTGATGGCCTCTGATGCTCCACTTTGACTTGCTGGCAAATCAAGCATTGTTCCACAAATTGAGCAATTTCTCTTTTCATGTTAATCCACCAATAAACTTCTCGAAGGTCATGATACATCTTGGTACTACCCGGATGCATTGTATAAGGCGAACGATGTGCTTCCTCCAATATCTCTCTTTTAATCAATGAATCATTAGGCACACAAAGCCTATTACCAAGCCTCAAAACACCATCATCAGAGATACTAAAATCAAATCTACTTCCACCACGTACTTGTTCCATGATCTTAAACAATTGAGGGTCACCACTCTGAGCAGCTTTGATCTTATCAATTAGGGTGGGTTGTACACTTAAACTTGCCAGGTAGGATTGGGAGTCTCCAGTCACTATGTCTACTCCAAGTTTCTGAAGATCAACAACAATATGCTTCTGAGTAGTTAATAAAGCAGCTGAGAAACTATATGACTTTCGACTAAGCGCATCAGCCACCACATTGGCTTTACCAGGATGGTAATTTATGGAACAATCATAGTCTTTAATCAATTCTAGCCATCTCCTTTGCCTCAAATTTAATTCTTTCTGAGTGTATATGTACTTCAAACTTTTATGGTCAGTGTATATTTCACATTTCTCACCATACAAGTAATGCCTCCAAATCTTCAATGCAAAAACCACTACTGCGAGTTCCAAATCATGAGTTGGATAATTCTGCTCATAATTCTTTAGTTGTCGAGAGGCATAAGCAACCACCTTCCCATGTTGCATCAGAACACAACCAAGACCCTTATGAGATGCATCACTATATATCACAAAACCACCCGAACCAGATGGAATAGTCAATACTGGTGCAGAAACCAACCGTTGCTTCAACTCCTGGAAACTTCTTTCACATTCCTCTGTCCACTCAAACTTTGCATGTTTTCGAGTTAATCGAGTCAGAGGAGTTGCAATCCTAGAAAATCCTTCCACAAATCTTCTATAATAACCTGCAAGGCCCAAAAAACTTCTTACCTCACTTACATTAGTAGGGGCAGCCCAATTAACTACAGCTTCAATCTTACTAGGATCCACTGTAATTCCATCTCTAGAGATCACATGACCTAAGAATACCACTTGATTCAACCAGAACTCACACTTCTTCAATTTAGCATACAACTTCTTGTCTCTTAAAATCTGCAACACCATTCTCAAGTGTTCCTCATGCTCTTCTTGGCTTTTGGAGTAAACCAAGATGCCATCAATGAAAACAATGACAAACCGATCCAAATACTCATGAAATACCCTATTCATCAAATCCATAAAAACAGCAGGAGCATTTGTTAGACCAAAAGGCATCACTAAGAACTCATAATGACCATACCTGGTTCGAAAAGCTGTCTTTGGTATGTCATCCTTCTTAACCCTCAGCTGATGATAACCAGATCTCAAGTCAATTTTAGAGAAGACTTGAGCACCCTGAAGCTGATCAAACAAATCATCAATTCGTGGCAAAGGGTATTTGTTTCTGATGGTTACCTTGTTCAACTCCCTATAGTCAATGCACAACCGCATACTACCATCCTTCTTCTTAATAAACAACACCGGAGCACCCCAAGGAGAAGCACTAGGCCGAATAAAGCCTTTATCAAGCAAGTCTTGCAATTGCTCCTTCAACTCATTGAGCTCTGTAGGGGCCATTCTATAAGGTGCTTTGGAAATTGGGCCGGTGCCCGGTACTAGGTCAATAGAGAACTCAACCTCTCTGTCAGGGGGTAGTCCAGGTAAGTCCTCAGAGAACACATCTGGGAACTCTTTCACCACTGGGATGTCTTCAACTTTTAACTCTACTTTATCGCCCTTCAAAGCACAAACAAGGAACCCTTCACAACCCTTCCTTAGCAATCGCCTTGCCTGCATCACTGAAACCAATACAGGTGGTTTCACCACACGATCTCCCTCGAAGAAGAATTCTGGCTCTCCAGGAATTCTAAATACTACCTTCTTCCCAAAACACTCTATGGAAGCATGAAAAGTAGATAACCAATCCATCCCTAGAATCACATCAAACTCAAACATATCAAGCAACATAAGATCTGCTTTTAATTCCCTCCCAGAGACTAAAACATTACAAGACTTGTACACTTCATGGGAAATCATTTGTTGTCCAGAAGGTGTAGCAACACACAATACATAATTTAAACTCTCAGGTTCCATGTTTAGCCTTTGTGCAAGTCTACGTGAGATGAAAGAATGAGTTGAACCAGAATCAAATAACACTTGTGCATGCTGACTGGAAACAAGAAGTGTACCTGAAACCACTGATGGGGAGGCCTCGGCGTCCTGTTTAGTCAAAGCAAAAACTCGACCCTGAACCTTAGGTCTCTGTTGGCTCCCATTTGGATTTGTAGTTTGTTCAGCTCGCATATCTGGACAATCCTTGATGAAGTGTCCAGTCTTGCCACATTTAAAACACGCCCTTGACTCCAAATAACATGTTCCACTATGAGCCTTTCCACATCTTGGACAAGTTTTGTATGCCTTCTTATTTGAATTAGGCACCCCTTGCTTCTTGAATGAGCTTCCACTAGACTTCCCCTTAAGAAAATGACTCTGGGTTGGCTTCCTCTCTTGATCATTGGCCCTTGAGGAACGATTGCAATTTCTCTCTGCTATTAGAGCTCGATCCACCACTTCTGCGTATGTTTCCAATTTGAACATGGAAACCGGTCCCTGAATTTCCTCCCTTAAACCTCTTTCAAAATGCCTGGCCTTCCTTGCTTCCGTGTCAACCATGTGTGGAGCAAAGCGGGATAACTCAGCAAATTTCCGCTCATACTCATACACTGATTGAGTACCTTGTGCTATGCGAATGAACTCAGCTTCCTTTTGCACCATCAAACTATCAGGAAAATACCTCTTACGAAAGAGCTCAACAAAATGCTGCCAAGTCATAACTTCTCTTCCCTGTGTCCTCTCCGTGGACTCCCACCATTCCAATGCATCACCTTTCAGTACAAAAACAGCAAGGATAACTCGTTGCTCATCACTAACTTCCATTGCTCTAAAGAGCCTTTCAATCTCCTTAAGCCAGTTGTCAGCCTCAATTGGATCCTTTGTACCCTTGAAAGCAGGAGGATCAAGCTTCCTAAACTTCTCCAAAGCACTAGTCGGATTGGTGGCTCCAACTTGATGTTGCACTATATTGGTTAAGCCCCCAATGGCTTCAATAATAGCCTGGAGATTAGTAGGTCCCCCAGCATTTGGTTGACTATTCTCTGGGTTCCTCCTAGGTGGTGCCATCTCTCTAAGCAATACAATAAGATATCACAAATAAATATTTCAAATATTTCAGAGGGTTAAAACCAAATATATAGATAGTACAACAATCATTCCTACACACTCTAGAATAATAAACAAAACAAAACAAAATAAAATATAAAATCACTATGAAAGGTCGAATAATTCTAACACTAAAATTCCTTGTAATCACACTCTTGTTCCAAAATAGTCTTAAGATCAAACCTATAAGTCTACAGAATCATAAACCTATGCTCTGATACCATAACTGTAACACCCCAAACCCAAAGCAAGGATTTAGATGTTTAACTTGTCTTAGAAATAATCAACACTAATATAATGGAACAGAGCGTAATTAAAACCTCAAATAAACTTCTTATTTCATCAACGGATTTCCTTAAATATCCATAAAAACAAAACAACAATAATATTCTTGTATGTAAAATCCCCAAATAACATCTCAAAATAGTTCCAAAAAAAAATAATCTCATTGTCCTGAAACAATTTTACTAAAACAACTCAGCAACTATCCAAGCTCCAAACGCAGTCATCAATCTAAGGCTTCACTGATCTACCACCAAAATACACTCCAAGCCTCTAATCTGAAAGGATGGAAAAAGGGGTGAGCTAAAGGCTCAATAAGAGACTACAAACATGAGGATGTCTTCCAAAACAAAACGATAATATTTTTGACAAAATATAGTCCTCACAATACAATTACAATTAGTTTAAACTGTAATATAATTTATTCCATAAAGCTATTAAAATAAAATATATCACTATAACGCTGTAAACATTAATACAATAATAACCACATTAATATGCCAATATGCACCAAATAGGTAGAAACACTTTATTTTGAAAATAAACACTTTTTCACCTAAAAGAACAGTAGCAAATAAACAGTAATTCAATATGAAAAATATTAGTCAAACATAGACAAAAGCTGCTAAACACTCGGTGGGTGATTTCCCATGGGAACAATAACACTAACCTCAAAGAGGCAACACTAACTCCGAAGAGCAACAATAACACTGCACCACACCACACTAACACTACTTCGGCCGAAGACCAACACTTAACCCTGTGTCGGCAAAGGTTGCAGACTGTCTAGTTGACCATTTGAAACAATTCTTGACAAATACAATTTCATAATAACATACAATAGATAATAAAATTCGAGTATGTGCAAAGCACTAACAATAGTATAAGTTTTTGGAACTTCATCTTTGCAATTATATACATATATAGATAAATATATATATTTTTACCACGTGTTTATATATATATAAATATATATGTCCTGAAAGACGTCATGTGCTGAAGTCTACTTACCTCTAGTGGCTAAACCAAGCTTCACTTCAATTGCTCGAAACAACGTCAACTAGAACCTAAATAATAATTAAACAATTCAATAAAGGCAGGTTCTCTAATAACCACAAATTCCTCTTGATAAAACAATTCCTCAACCACCATGAAGATTCGGCAAAGTAAAAATTTAACATATGTTTCTAACATACCCCCAAACCTATTTCAGTTTAAAATAATTGTAAAGCATTCCCTAAACTAACATCTAAAATACTCATATATATATATATATATATATAAATATATATATATATATATATATATCCAAGTAGTGCAAACCTTACATATTAATCTTGAATTCATGCAGATTTTCAATTCATGCAAATCAATGTCCAAGTGGTGCAACAAAACCAAGTAGTACAAGTGATCAATATCCACTCCAAGACAATTGATTCATTCAACCCTTGGCAATATATATAAATATTCTACATATATATTCGACCAACAATTAAAATGAAAGTCTAGTAACACTCAATTCGGCTATCATGAAATTGATCCTTGATTCAATGATTAATATATATATATATATATATTGTTACCATTATTTTCCAGCAACACCAAATCAACAATATATTCAATTGTTATTATCACATTCCAGCAAAATTGATACTAACCCTAACACTAACATGTCAATGCTGAAATCCCAGCAAAAAAGAGAAAAAGAAAGCTTTCCTAGAATGATGCTTACCTCAAAACCAAGATGAAGTTGCTGGCTGCCCTGAAGTGCACAGCCTCCTATTCTTTTGTTTATGAGAAACCCTAATTTTCTTTTATAATAAGCTGTTGCACTTGGGCTGAAAATTCAGAAGCCTATTCCATGATAAGGCTAATTTCAGTTGGGCTGAAAATTTAGAAGCCCACTACACTAAAATAAACTTCTAAGACCCATACATATTCCCACTAAACCCATTAATATTAATATTATAATCATAGCAAAAATCACAATATAAAATAATTATTTTCCTCCAAATAAAATTAATGTAATCTATCAAATCCACTCTCTATAAGTGATTAAATTAAATTTGAATGAGACGGGTGTTACAGTATATGTGTGGTTTGGTTTCTTATGCTTTATGGATGGATATGTATGTGTTTTTGGATGATGATACCATGTTGTATGCTTAGATGTATGATGGTGTGTGTGAGTTTAGGACATAAGTGTTTAACCTGATTTTATCAAGTTTAAGACATAAGACACAATGATGGGAGGCCAACTTTAGGGTTAGGTGGTCTTAGTTGCCTAACACCTTCCCAAGAACGTACCAAAACTCCGAATCTATATCTCTGGTAGTAAGAACAATGGTCCTTCCTTGAAAGGACGCTATATTCATGGTTCCTAGGCCATTGCAAAAACTAGGTGGCGACTCCTCCATTGTGTCCACAACGAGTCGTGAGAGTTCTATGTGATTCAAGATTGGTGGTAAGCCAAGTCCAAGAAGAGTTCGAGGCAAAGGACAAAAGAATGCAATGTTACCTGGCCAAGTAAAGCAATTGCAAGATCGTTTAAGTGCCTTCACCATCGAACAAGTGTCTCGTAGTAAGAATAGCTGTGTAGACTCTCTCTCCACATTGGAAACTACAGTGGGAGGAAGTTTACCAAGGATCATCTTGTTAGAGAATTTGACCACCCCTAATCATGATAGTAGAGGCATCATTGTGGTCCAAAGTGTGCATGCTGGGCCGAGCTAAATGAACTGTATAGTGTCTTTTATCAAGGATGAGATCCACCCCAAGGACAGAGCCAAAGGAAAAAAATCAGGATGAAATCTCTTCGTTATTGGTTGTCCGAGGAGCAGAAGCTCTACAAGCGCTCCTATTCTATTCTTTACTTGCTTTGTGTCCATCCCGAGGCTGTGGAGATTTTGTTGGAAGAGGTTCATAAAGGGATCTGTGGTAGTCACACCAGTGGAAGATCTTTATCTCATAAGGCACTGATGTAACACCCCAAACCCAACCAAGGATTTGGATGCATAACCTGTCTTAGAAATAATCAACAATAATAAAATATAATATGGAACAGAGCGTAATAATTATCCTCAAATAAACATCTATCCATCATCATAATTCCTTATAAATTCGTAAAACACAAAATCCTCCACAATAAAGTCTATAAATACAATCTCAAAATAGTTCCACAATGTTAAACTCATTGTCCTGAAGAAATTTTATTAAAAACAATTCACCAACTAACATAGCTCCAAACGAAGTCATCAATCTAAGGCTCCACTGATCTACCACCAAAAGACACTCCATATCTCTAATCTGAAAGGGTGAAAAAAAGGGGTGAGCTAGTGGCTCAATAAGAGACTACATAACATGGGGATGTCTTCCAAAACAAAACATTAGTATCATTGACAAAATATAGTCTTCACGATACATTTACAGATAGTTTAAACAGTAATATAATATATTCTATAAAACTGTTAAAATAAAACATTTCACTATAACGCTGTAATCATTAATAAAATAATCACCACGTTAATATGCCAATATGCACCAAATAGGTGGAAACAATTTATTATGAAAAATAAACAATTTTCCACTTACACAGATCAGTAGCAACAAAACAGTGGTTCAATATGGAAAATATTAGTCAAACACAGACGAAAGCTGCTAAACACTCGGTGGGTGATTCCCATAGGAACAATAACACTAACCTCAAAGAGGCAACACTAGCTCCAAAGAGCAACAATAACACTGCACCACACCACACTAACACTACTTCGGCTGAAGACCAACACTTAACCCTATGTTGGCAAAGGTTGCAGACTGTCTAGTTGACCATTTGAAACATTCTTTACATATATAAAGCACTAACAATGGTATAAGTTTTTGAACTTCACTTTTGCAATTATGTATATATATATAAATATATTTTTACCACAAATGTATATATATGTGTATATATATATATATATACACGTCTTGAGAGACGTCATGTGCTGTAGTCTACTTACCTCTAGTTGCTAACCCAAGCTTCACTTTAATCGCACGAAACGACGTCAACTAGAACCTAAATAAAAATTAAATAACTCAATGAGGGCAGATTTTGAATAATCACAAAGTCCTTTGATCAAACAATTCCTCAGCCACTAAGAAGATTGGCAAAATTAAAATTTAACATCTCCTTCTAATAAACCCCCACCTATTCTAGATTATAAAAGCAAAGTATACCCTAAACTAACACCTAATATACCTATATATATATATATATAAAAGAACACGTAGTCCACCTGATGAAAATCACCCAAAGACATCTAATATCACAATTCTCCTTTTCGGCCAACAACGTGAATGTGAAAGTCAAGCAGAAACCCAATTCGGCATCAATACAATTGATATTCTACTCCTATGCACTAATATTACAATTCTAAAAAAAAACTCTGGACCAGCAAGAATACGAAAGTTCCCTTAAACAACAAAAGTGACCGGCGAAAAACAATGGCTTGCAAAGATTAATGTTTTACCTCAAGTGCAAAATAGAGTTGCTGGCTGCCTCAGATTGTGCACAACCTCCAATCCTTTCAAATGAGAAACCCTAACTCTAGTCTTAATATTTATACGCTAATTACTACTTCTTTTTATTTATTTATTTATTTTTTTTTTTCACTCTTGCCTTTCACATAGGAAACCCTAACTTTCAGCTTTACACGTTAAAATTGTTCCCTACATTGGCTGAAATTTTAAATTAGAATACACCACAAAATAACCACTTATGTTACCCCTTATTATTATTATTATTATTATTATTATTATTGAAGAAATCATAATATAAAATAATTATCTCCTCCAAAATAAATTAAGCAATTTATCAAATCCACTCTCTAGAAGCAATTAAATTAAATTTTAAGTGAGACGGGTGTTACAACTGACCCAGGGATATTGGTAATCGTGCATGTAGAAAAGCGCTCAGGATTTTGTTAAGCATGACCAGTGTCAGAGGTATGCTCCGAATATACACAAACCAAGGGGAACCTCAAACCCCTTTCCAGCCCTTGGCCTTTTGCTTAGTGGGGGCTTGATATTGTTGGACCTTTTCCGAAGGCAACAGGAAACCAAAGATGGTTTCTCGTCGGAATAGACCACTTCACAAAGTGGGTAGAAGCTGGGCCCCTCTCTAATATCCAAGACCAAGATGTGAAGCATTTTGTGTGGAGAAACATAGTCACAAGGTTTGGCATACCAAACACCCACGTCTCGGACAATAGGCTTCAGTTCAACAGCAAAGTTTTCTAAAGATACTACTGCAACTTAGGGATAAAGAACAAGTACTTCACACCTACTTCCCGTCAGAGTAATGGCTAGCACAAAGCAACCAACAAAGTTATAATGGATGGACTAAAAAAGAGGCTAGACGATGCTAAGGGTAAATACATTGAAAGAATGCCTAACTTTTTGTGAGCATATCACACTACATCGAGAAGATTAACCAACGAGACTCCTTTCTCAATGACATATGGGTCTAATGCAATTTTACCCCTTGAGACCAGTTTCCTAACCATGAGGTCTGACCAATTTGAAAATGTTAGAAATGAACATCAGTTATCTAGAGAGGTGGATTTGGTTGAAGAAGGAAGAGACGTCGCATCCATCGAGCTAGCAGATTATCAACAGAAACTCAGCCAAAGGCACAACAAAAATATGAAAGCAAGGAGCTTCATACCAGAGGATTTGGTCCTAAGGAAGGTGGTTATAAATATGAAGAATCCCTTATAGGGAAAGCTAGGTCCTAACTGGGAAGGTCTCCATTATGTCACCTCGTTAGCAAAGGCATTGGTGTTAGGAAATATACATGTTTGTATCGCATACAAAACATACGCAGCGGAAAATAAACGGATCTACTTCATTCGCAATTGATAACATGCACTATGTAGGTTTCAGAATATAAGAACAAGAGAGTGTACCTTGATGCGGTGAAATTCAAAACCGAATGAAGAAGTACTCGAGAAGACTTTCAATCTTCACTCCAATTCCACTTGATGCCCAAGATGTGTGGTCTCTCAATCAGTTCTATGTTTTCTAGAGAGAATATGAAAGAGTTTCTCTCTTCCTTATTTCATATTCTTATTATTAAACATACAAACCATTTTATTCTATATAAAATTCTGTATGTTTCTCTCCACATAACTGATTATCTAATTGGGCTAGCCTTTTGGGCCTTCCCAATTGGGCTTTAGTGTGTGGCTTGGAGTGGGACCAAAAGGGAACAAATAAGACACTAGCTCCAATTGGAGCTAGTGTCTTATTTGTTCCCTTTTGGTCCCACTCCAAGCCACACACTATAGACCAATTGGGAAGGCCCAAAAGGCTAGCCCAATTAGATAATCAGTTATGTGGAGAGAAACATACAGAATTTTATATAGAATAAAATGGTTTGTATGTTTAATAAGTGGAATAAGAATGAAATAAGAAAGAGAGACATTCTTTCATATTCTCTCTAGAAAACATAGAACTGATTGAGAGACCACACATCTTGGGCATCAAGTGGAATTGGAGTGAAGATTGAAAGTGTTCCCGAGTACTTCTTCATTTCGGTTTTGAATTTCACCGCATCAAGGTACACTCTCTTGTTCTTATATTCTGGAACCTACATAGTGCATGTTATCAATTGCGAATGAAGTAGATCCGTTTATTTTCCGCTGCGTATGTTTTGTATGCGATACAAACATGATGATTTCCCAACATTGGTATCAGAGCGGTTTTCATTTCGAATCTGTATAACATGTTTTGTTCGTTTTGGAATTCGAAATAATAGTTTCAAGTTGATAGAGGATTATTCATTTAATTTTCTGCGTGGTTGTTGAAACTATGATTTGATAAAAACTGATATTGATGTTATGATGTTGTTTAAATATGAATTTAAGAATGTTAAATTGATCTTTAAGGCTATAGCATCAATAGATTTCAGTTTTGATATCAATCTCTGTCTATCATGTTCGTATGATTGTTGTTTATTCATGCAAAACGATTGAAAACTGCCTTAGAAGAATTTCTGGAAAGTCGAGTTTTACGAGTTTCGATCGATCGAAATTTACTTTCGATCGATCGAGTAAAACAGAGACTAATCCTTTTGAATTGATTAATATTCGATTGCTAGTCGATCGATTGAATTTTCTTTTCGATCGATCGAGAGTTGATCGAGTATCAATCGAATCAGATAGAAGCTTTAGCTCAAATTGTTTAATCTTTTCGACCGATTGAGGGGCACATTCGATCGATCGAAAGAAAGAAAATCTGAATTTTTTCTAAGTGTTTTCAAACTTAAAAGATAAAAAGTGCAAGGTTGTGTATAATTAGTTTATGCATGTTTAAAAGATAAAAACCTTTAATTTAAAATATCTAGTGGGAGAGAGATACAAGTGTTGGATCTCACGGCCTTCATTGTTGGTTCATAGTAGTATGAAATATATATTTTGTCTTAGCTTTGAGCTTTGCATTCCATGCGGAGAATATGTATTTCATGGTCCTACAAGATTGAATTTCTTGGTTTATAGTGGTTTGATCAAACACCTTGTCTTAGCTTCGAGCTTTGCATTCCATGCGGAGGGTGTTTTGTATCATGGTACTACATGATAAGCCTGTTAAGGGGATGAAATGTGGCTACACATGATTCTAGACAATAGTATACACTAGACTAAATATTATAGTATCCTCTTTGCTGAGTTCTTGCTATAATCATTTAGAGGCCAAATGTATAACGGCATATTATTAAGTGTTTGATAAGAGTTATCATGATAGCACTAATAATGAGAATAGTTCTCAATCAATCATAATATTTAATGTTCACTCTATGCTGAGGGATATTGAGTATGGGATTGGGTTGTCGTTGCATATATTATATTATGGTTTTATTAAGGTTCCATACTATATGTTTATATGCTAAATTGATAATGTCCAGTTTACTTATTATATTCATGTTTATTATTTTCAGATTTGAACATGGCATCATTTACCCCACTTGTTAGCATTCTTAATCAAAACAAACTGACTGGAACCAATTATGTTAACTGGAAAAGAAACTTGGACATAGTTCTCATAGCTGAAGAGCACAAATATGTGCTTACTCAACCATGTCCTAGCTTTCCTTCATTAGATGCTCCTCCTGAGGAAAAACAACGATATGATCGTTGGCAGAAATCTAATGAAATGGCCAAGTGCTACATCCTAGCATCCATCTCAAATATTCTACAGCATCAAATGCAGGATGTAGAACTTGCTTCGGACATTATGCTAAGTCTGAAGGAGATGTTTGGTGAGCAAGGCCATTCAGCAAGGTAAGAAACCATGAGGCAAATTTATAATACCAAGATGGCTGAAGGTAGTTCAGTGAGAGAACATTGTCTTACAATGATCTCTAATCTGAATACTTTAGAAGTTTTGGGTGCCGACATTGATGGAGAATCCCAAGTGGATATGATACTCCAGTCACTACCGGAGTCATTGAAGGAATTCAGACTTAATTATAATATGAACAAAAAGATTTATTCTTTATCTGAATTAATGAATGAGTTGGTAGCGGCGGAAGGCATCCTTGGTACTTCTAATGTTGAAGCCAATGTGGGTGAAGCTTCTACTTCTCAACCTAAGTCGAAAGGCAAGGGTAAGAAGAAGAAGAAGAAGAAGGACTTCACTAAGCAGGAGGGTAAACAAATTGTCTTAGGGGTTGCCGACAAAGGAAAGAAGCTGAAAGGAAAATGTTTCCATTGTGGTGAGAAAGGACATTGGAAGAGGAATTGTCCAAAGTTCAAGGCTGCCAATAAGGGTATGAAAATTTCATTCCTTCTTGAAATATGTTTGGTACAAAATCCCACGGATTCCTGGTGTATGGATTCAGGTTGTACTAATCATATCTGCAATTCTTTGCAGGGGTTCCAGGAGACCAAAAGACTTAAAGAAGGAGAGTTATTTCTGACCTTGGCTGATGGGAGTAGGATTCCAGTTGTAGCTATTGGAGTGTTTAATTTATGCTTTGAAACTAGAGTTTTAATATTGCAAGACTGTCTGTATGTACCTAATGTTCATAGGAATTTAATTTCTGCAACTTATTTAGGTAAAAGTGGATATTGTGTTATCTTTAAAGACAATGTTGTAATAAAGAAGGGTAAATCATTTATCTGTTCTGGAAATATTGTGGATGGTCTTTATATTTTAACTCCTGATAAGCATGAATTATATAATTCTGAATTAGATAATAACTCTCATGTAAAATCATTAAAGAGAAAGTTTCCTTCTACTAATGATGCATATCTTTGGCACTTGCGTTTGGGTCATATTAATCCAAACAAAATTCAAAGACTGATCAAAGATGGTCTCTTAGAGCCATTGGACTTTGATGAATTTCCAGTTTGTGAATCTTGTTTGGAAGGAAAAATAATCAAACGACCTTTTAATGCAAAAGGTAGAAGAGCCCAAGAGTTGCTAGAATTAGTTCATACGGATGTTTGTGGTCCTATGTCAACCCAAGCAAAAGGAGGTTATGAGTACTTCATCACTTTCACCGATGATTACTCTAGATTTGGTTATGTGTACCTAATGAGACAGAAGTCCGAAGCCTTTGAAAAATTCAAAGAGTTTAGGGCTGAAGTTGAGAATCAATTGGGTAAATACATAAAGGCCATTCGATCTGATCGTGGTGGCGAATACCTTCTTGAGGATTTCAAGGATTACTTAACTAAAAATGGGATTGTATCCCAAGTGACTGCACCTGGAACTCCCCAACAAAATAGTGTAGCAGAAAGAAGGAATAGGACTCTTTTAGAAATGGTTAGGTCCATGATGAGTTACTCAACTTTACCAGTTTCCTTTTGGGGGATATGCACTAAAAACTGCAATGCATATTTTGAATTTAGTTCCATCAAAATCTGTTCCCAACACACCTATGGATTTGTGGAGTGGGCGCAAGCCTAGTATGAAATATCTCCACATTTGGAGATGTGGTGGTTGCAAAGATTGAAAGTGCAAATAATCTAGCAGATCCCTTTACCAAAGCCTTGCCTCAAAGGACCTTCGAGTCACATTTGGAGGGAATGGGAGTTAGATTAGTGCACAACAGTCTTTAGGGCAAGTGGGAGATTGTTAAGATATGTGCCCTTAAATCCTATTGTATGATGCTATGTATGATATTATGTATGACATTATGTGAGAAATGATGTATGACTTAATATTGTGTTTAATAAAGTTGTTTTATTCTTATCTAAAATAATGGTAACATGAATATTCGGACATTATCAAATAGTCCATGAGATGATTAGTATGTGATTTATGTGAAAAGTCACAGAAGATATAGATCACAAGTTCTTTGTAAACTCAGAATTTTGGTTCGTAGTCGGTGATGAAATTGGGCATTTCATCTGCGAAGACTATAACATATTAACTACGATGATTTGTCTTGATCATGGAAGTGGTGACTTATAGTTAATATGTTGATATGTTTTAAGAGTTAAGACATATTGAACTGGACCGCTGTGAGATTTATTATTCTCCTAACGACTGTCAATTGAATAATAAATCTCACGACTTGTATTCACATGAACTCTTAATCCTGAGAAAATAATGGACCTGATCATGAAATGTAGGTTACTTTGATATATCAGGAGTGAGATCTAAAGTAACGGTCAAAACCTCAATATGTTGGGCAGCCACATGTAGTGTTGATGGAACATATATTCTTAAGATGAAATTCATAGTCTCTTAACGGAGATATAAAATATTCCCTTGAGATAAGTTTAATAGGTACAGTTATTCAGAGAGTTAGGCCTAACCACTTTAGTAAGACTAAAGTATATATTTATGAAATTGGATTTCATAAATATATGGTGAATAACACAAAAGGATTAAACCGGGTACTCAAGGATTAAGATGTAGTAATTAACAAAGTGGCAGTCTATTTTTATGACTTTGTATTACTACGAATATTTTATGAAGGGGTTGCATGTATAATAAAGTCTTGGGATATAATTTATTAATGAGGCCTAGAGTGCAATTATATTTATATAGTGGTATTAAATATAATTAATGGTAACTTTGGACTTGTCAAGAGTTGACAGAAAAGCCCAAGGCCCATTGGAGCTAGTGTCTTATTTGTTCCCTTTTGGTCCCACTCCAAGCCACACACTAAAGCCCAATTGGGAAGGCCTAAAAGGCTAGCCCAATTAGATAATCAGTTATGTGGAGAGAAACATACAGAATTTTATATAGAATAAAATGGTTTGTATGTTTAATAAGTGGAATAAGAATGAAATAAGAAAGAGAGACACTCTTTCATATTCTCTCTAGAAAACATAGAACTGATTGAGAGACCACACATCTTGGGCATCAAGTGGAATTGGAGTGAAGATTGAAAGTGTTCCCGAGTACTTCTTCATTTCGGTTTTGAATTTCACCGCATCAAGGTACACTCTCTTGTTCTTATATTCTGAAACCTACATAGTGCATGTTATCAATTGCGAATGAAGTAGATCCATTTATTTTCCGCTGCATATGTTTTGTATGCGATACAAACATAATGATTTCCCAACAATAGCATCATACAATAGGATTTAAGGGCACATATCCTAACAATTGGTTTATCGGTTAAAAGACCTAGATGAGAACCCCCTCCCTCGACGTTGGAATGTAAACAATTTAAGGAAGTACTACTGTTAATAAATGTAATTCAGTACCCCATCGTTTATTGTTCAAAGTTTTTAACTCGATTTTTGCACCTATGCTGTCTTATTCAATTAATATTTTTTATGAGAATATTTTTTTTTCTTGTTCAAGGAAAACATGAGCGTCTCAAGCCCTCAGAAGATCTAAAAACTAAACAGAACCTCAGTTTGGTTCGATCTCTCCAATCAACTACCTTGGGTAAATTAGTTTCTTCTAAAAACTGAACAAAAATATCTGCCTGGTTCGATCCCTCAGATCACAAGCCTTCATTAAATTAGTTTCATCTAAAAGCTAAACAGAACCTCGGCCCGTTTTGATGCCACAAAACATCAGCCTTAGGTAAATTACTTTCATCTAAAAACTAAACAGAACCTTGGCCTAGTTTGATCCCTCAGATCACCCGCCTTGGGTAAATTAGTTTCATCCAAAAACTAAACAAAGCCTCAGCCCAGCTATATCCCACAGATCACCAGCCTTGGGTAAATTAATTTCATTTAAAAACTAAATAAAAACTCGGTCTAGTTCGATCCCTTGGATCACCAACTTTGGGTACATTAGTTTCACCTAGGACTAAACAGACCCTCGGCCTGGTTTGATCCCTCGAATCACTAGGTTTGGGTAAATTAGTTTCTTTTAAAGTATAAAGGGATCTCAGACTAATACAACCCTTTGGATTTCCAACCATAGGCAAGTCTACCCTATTCAAGACCTCTTAAGAGCATTGGCTGAGGAAGCTAGTTTAGTAACTAGTATAAGTCCAAGTAAAGTCGTCCAAATATTTGAATCCTTTAGGATTTTCACCCTTCCTAAATTGGACTATTTAATCATGTTAAGTACCAGTGCCTTTCTTTTCTTTTTACCAACATTCCTCGAATTTCCAAGTAAAGGAATGTTCAATTTAACAAGTCTTACAGATCAATATGAACTTGCCTTTATAACCTATTATAGTATACTAGCCTCTGAGCACGCATTCACGCACGTGCTTAAAGGCTTTTTTTTTTTTTTTTTGATATGGGTTAATTTAGAGCATTTATTATAATTTAGGATTACTACATTTTTCAATTACAAAAAAACCTAGGGGTGTGATGAGTATCATGTGTGGAGAAATATTTTTTCATCACACCCGTAGATTTTTTTTGTTATTGAAAAATGTAGTAATCCCAAATTATAATAATTGCTCTAAATTAACCCAAAATCAAAAAATAGAAGAGCCTCACACGCATGCTCAGAGGCTAGTTATAATTTAAGGTTTCTACTTTTTCCAATCACACAAAAAATAAAAAATAAAAATAAATAAAAAAAACCTAAGGGTGTGATGAAAAAAAAAAAAAAAGAATACCTGGGATAAGTTTTGTAGATTAGAGGAGTTTTAAAACTAACAAAAGAGTGATCCTATTTTGTAGGGAGTTAGTGAGTAGAAATAGAAATCTAAATCAATGTAAAAGTAGGAGTTTATTAGAAGCAGGAATGCATTTCAACGTAGAAGTAGGAATTTATTATTTTTTTCAATTTACTATTTTAACCCCACTTTTAAGTTTTAGGTAGAGGTATTTTTGACAGTAAAAAAAGCAATAACTTTCTTTTGCCAATTTACTATATTAACCCTATTTTTAAGTTGTTGGTTAATTAATTTAGGGGTATTTTTGACAGGAAAAAAACAATAACTAACTTTCTAAATCCTCTTAATGTATACAGATTCAAGTGACAGTGGTATGTGAATATTGTGATGAAACATATGGAAAAATTAAGAAATAAAAATGAAACACGAATAGATTAAAATGGATGGTAAAGCAAACTATTGGCATTAATTTTAATATAAAAACAACAAAATGGAGGAGAAATCCTAAAACGATGAAACTGAGATGCCTATTACAAGTTGGTCATTAGTTTTGCTCCTCGGTTCCAGGGGCTTGTGCCTCGATCCCTTTTTTCCCCTCTTCAACTTCCTTAAATCTGAAGGGGAAGATAATCCTCTTCAACTTCCTTAAATCTGAGGAAGAATCTACCCTAACGTTAAGAGCCTCAGCCTAGACTTGCTAGCAAAAATCCTGGCAAAATCCTGGCAAGTTGGGATTACAAGTCAGCAGCTGTCTCATTCTCCCCAAGTCATACACTGCCTGCTACGCTTTCTGCCACTCAGCCTGTTTGTCAGCTAGACTCTTTTTGAAGGACTCAATTTGCTCTTTAGCAATCATAAGCTACTCCTCGGCCTCCTTGAGGTGTGCACTTTGCTCTTAGGCTTGCCTATCAAATCTGGCCAAAGTTGCCTCAACGTTCTTCAACCCTCTTTCAAATTCATTTAGCCTGTTAAGAGTCTCTTAAGCTTTCTTCTCAACTCGACCCTGGGCTTTATAAGACCCCTACTTCCTATACTATTCCTCCTTAGCCTAGGCCCAAGCCTAGTTGACCCATTCCTTAGCAACATATAAAGCTTGGTAAGCTTGCAACGAAATGAGACGAAGATGAAGTATGGAACCATACACTAAGCAATAAGGTAACTGATCCATAAGCCAAATTCTTACCATAGCCATGTCCCTTTTTATGAAGAGGAAGACCTCGTGCTTCTTGAAATTCCTCAACTCTTCCATGTCTTGGGGAAGAAGCAGGGTCTGCCCTACGAAATCAGCCACGTATCTAGCCCTTCTTTTGTAGAAATCCCAAGTTGAAGCATTAGACGGAAAGGGAGCACCATCGAGGACCATTTCTGGATGCCACTCAAGGACCCTTGGCCTACGATCTTCAATGGCCTTAGATCTAGTCTCTTCGACCGTGTTCCTTTCTTGCTTTTGGTAAGTTGTCCAAGCAACTTTGGTGGCCTCTGAAGGATGCACTTCCTACACCTCCCCCTCCTCCATGACACCTTTCCCATGTCTCTTTTCTCTCTTCCTCTTCTTCTCCCCATGATCCCTAGGAGAGATAGGATTGCTAACAAGGGGAGGAAAAGGAGTAGGTGGCTGGCTAGAAGGATTAGGCCCTGAAGGAGTCATTCTATTTGATGACTAGAGCAGCGACATGAGGCTAAGGGGATCCTTCTTGATCACCATCTCTTTCGAAATGTCAGGAGCTTCTTAGTTTAAACTCACTTAAGCTGTCGAAGGGTTTGATTCTAAGGCTTCCGAGCTATCACCAACAACAAAGTCCGACTAGTAGAACACCTCGAAATCCTCATGCCTTACTGTAGTCCTTTCCTAGTACTCTAAAGTGTCCTCTTCAATTTGAGTTTCTTCGTCTTTGGAGGGTGCTTGCTCTTCCTCGGTTAGAAAGATGTCTTACAACTTTTTGGCACAACGAGTGGTTAAAAGAGTGCCTACTGGGGGAGGCATAATAAAACCCTCGACTAAGTCAACAATCTTGGCAAGTCAAGGATCCCTAGCTTTGATTGCTTTGGAATTTAGAAGTGAGAGTAGCTAGGTGTGAAATTGGGGATCACGTGAGTGGCACAAAGTTGACCTTTTGTGTATACAAAGATCTTGGATCGGAGAATACGGTTTAGGTCGGGGGTGTTCACCAGGTTTCTACTCCGAGTAATGGCCTTTTTGTCTGCAAAACATAATGAAAGGACCAAGAAAGCAGGTTGGTAAAACAAAGAATGAATGGAAAGTGCAATCAATATAAATTTTAGCTTGTAAGAAGTAGGTTAATAAAGGTTCAGGGTCCCTATGTCTCCCAGCCTGGTTCACCGTTGGAAACAGCGCAATAGAGCATATCATGCCAATTCCCCGAGACAAGTAAGTAGTCCTCGTCAAGGTTTCTGTTCATCTCTGGGACACATGATATCAACCTAACTGGGGCGTTCCTAGTCTGAAGATAGTACCCTGATTTGGAATTGTCGTGACAGTTGTACACCCAGTTGATATCACGGTTGGCTAGGTTAACACTCTTTTTCTCGTTTAAACGGACTAAACTATTGACTATTTTGAAAAGATTGGGAGAGCACTGGGTAGGGCACAACCTAAAGGAAAAAATTAAATCCCTCATACTCAGTTTGTGGGAATCCTCATCCCACCCTCTATGAAGGCAATTATCGAAATGGCCACAGAGCTGAGTTTTCTCTTAATAATGTGCTCCCCAACTAAGTAGTGCTTTATATCATGCTATATTTGGCCTTAAATGACTATTTTCTCAATGGTGTCTACCAAGGAGGCGAACTTGCCCATCCTAAGAAGTGAAAAAGAAATAAGTTCAAGAAAAATCTTGGGAAGATTAATAGTCAGGGCCGAGGAAGAAGCAAGAAAACTTACAAAAACCTGGAAACTTAAAAAGCTATTCCTCAGACGATTTTTCTGACTCTAGAGATTAATATGAGAGCCAGAAAAGTTCCTCCCCCCCCCCCCCCTCTTCCTTTTTATATAAGGTAAAAGTGTTAGAAATTGGGAAAATTTGACAGTTGAATTTGAGGACAACCAACCTCTAAGAAAAGGGAACGAGTGAAGTTAGAGAGAGAAATGGAGAGATTAGGAAGAATAGAGAAAATAATTGGGGAAAGCAACAACAATCAAGTCTAACCATTTCCATACATATCTTCCTGTTCTAATACCCCTCAGTAACTAACTCCAAGCCAGCTATGTAAACACATTCCCTCCAACTAACTAACTATATCAACTAACTCTTATATGCCACACAAGCATGATGTAAACACATCACCACTACAAGTAATACACATGTATCTATACTAAAATACAAGTATACAATGCCAGCCAATCAATACAATCACTATCTGAAGCACAGATATATTACACACTCAGGCTGCACTGGCACACGCAACTCTCATCAGTTATGCACGCATGCCCTATCAGCAGCAGATGCACCCCCACATTAACAGCCCAAGCACACCCTGCAGCACCGCCTATGCAGCAACACATGCATGCCTCATCAGCACCACACACACTGCCCATCAGCACCCCACACACTGTTGGGAAATCATCATGTTTGCATCGCATACAAAACATACGCAGCGGAAAATAAACGGATCTACTTCATTCGCAATTGATAACATGCACTATGTAGGTTTCATAATATAAGAACAAGAGAGTTTACCTTGATGCGGTGAAATTCAAAAACGAATGAAGAAGTACTCGGGAAGACTTTCAATCTTCACTCCAATTCCACTTGATGCCCAAGATGTGCGGTCTCTCAATCAGTTCTATGTTTCTAGAGAGAATATGAAAGAGTGTCTCTCTTCCTTATATCATATATTATTACACTTATTAAACATACAAACCATTTTATTCTTTTATAAAATTCTGTATGTTTCTCTCCACATAACTGATTATCTAATTGGGCTAGCCTTTTGGGCCTTCCCAATTGGGCTTTAGTGTGTGGCTTGGAGTGGGACCAAAAGGGAACAAATAAGACACTAGCTCCAATGGGCCTTGGGCTTTCTGTCAACTCTTGACAAGTCCAAATTTACCATTAATTATATTTAATACCACTATATAAATATAATTGCACTCTAGGCCTCATTAATAAATTATATCCCAAGACTTTATTATACATGCAACCCCTTCATAAAATATTCGTAATAATACAAAGTCATGAATATAGACTGCCACTTTGTAAATTACTACATCTTAATCCTTGAGTACCCGGTTTAATCCTTTTGTGTTATTCACCATATATTTATGAAATCCAATTTTATAAATATATACTTTAGTCTTACTAAAGTGGTTAGGCCTAACTCTCTGAATAACTGTACCCATTAAACTTATCTCAAGGGAATATTTTATATCTCCGTTAAGAGACTATGAATTCCATCTTGAGAATATATGTTCCATCAACACTAAATGTGGCTGCCCAACATACTGAGGTTTTGACCGTTACTTTAGATCTCACTCCTGATATATTAAAGCAACCTACATTTCATGATCAGGTCCATTATTCTCTCAGGATTAAGAGTTCATGTGAATACAAGTCGTGAGATTTATTATTCAATTGACAGTCGTTAGGAGAATAATAAATCTCACAGCGGTCCAGTTCAATATGTCTTAACTTTTAAAACATATCAACATATTAACTAGAAGTCACCACTTCCATGATCAAGACAAATCATCGTAGTTAATATGTTATAGTCTTCGCAGATGAAATGCCCAATTTCATCACCGATTACGAACCAAAATTCTAAGTTTACAAAGAACTTGTGATTTATATCTTCTGTGACTTTTCACATAAATCACATACTATGCATCTCAAACTTGTGATTTATATCTTCTTGTGATTTATAAGAAACCTCACCCACCTTCTGCACAACCTGGAATGGCCCATAAAAATGAGGGGCTAGCTTCCCAAACCTCCTGGACTGAACTAAGGACTGCTTGTAGGGTTGCAACCTAAGATAAATCCAATCCCCCACTTCAAAGGACCTTTCCACTCTCTTCTTGTTAGCAAGCCATTCCATTCTCTCTTGAGCAGCATTCAAATTATGCTTAAGCAATTAAAAGAGCTACTGTCTATCCTGCAAATATGAATCAGCAACTGCCACCCTTGTAATACCTAGAACATATTCCACAACCTTAGAAGGAGGATAGCCATAAAGTGCCTCAAATGGAGTGAGTTTAATGGAAGTGTGGAAGTTAGTATTAAACCTCAGTCAAAGAAAGCCAATCCACCCATGAATGAGGTCTGTCAGCAGCAAAGGCTCTTAGATAGTGCTCTAGACTCTTATTCACCACTTCAATTTGCCCATCAGTTTGGGGGTGATATGAAAATGACATAGCCAGACTAGTCCCTTGAAATTTCATCAATTTAGACCAAAATTTTGAAGTAAACACTGGATCCCTATCACTAACAATTGTAGAAGGCATACCATGTAACTTGAACACAAACTACATGAACAATTGAGCAACTTTAGCAGTAGTGTAAGGATAAGCCAATGGAATGAAATGTACATTCTTAGTGAATCTGTCCACCACCACAAATATCACTGACTTTTGTAAAGACCTAGGTAATCCTTCCAAAAAATTCATACTAATATCAAGTCAAGGCCTATTTGGAACAGCCAAGGGCTGCAACAAACCAGCAGGAAAGTAGGTATCACTCTTCAACCTTTGGCAAGCATCACACTCCCTAACAAACTGTTTTAAGTCCCTCACTGTACCAGTCCATTAAAAATCCTTCTTGAGCCTTTGGAAGGACTTCAAATATCTAGAATGACCCCCTGAAGGACTAGTATGCCCCTACTGCAACACATAAGCTTTTAAATCATGGGCAAAACTTCCCAAAAATAGTCTTTTCTTTATAAAACAACAAGTCATTGCAAAAAGTAAACCCAACAGGATCATCTTGCTGTAACATAATGGCAAGAATGATTTTCTGGATGGCAGAATCAGATTCATAGCTGGTCTTGAGGTCATCCAGCCAAGTGGGAGTGGGAAAAGAGATGATGCATAGGGTGCCCACATTATCAAACTCAGCAGCAACATCCTCAATAGCCTCCCTCCTGGAAAGTGCATCAGCAACCAAGTTCTCCTTGCCATGCTTATATTCAACCAAAAATGCATAACAAAGGAGCTTGATGATCCATTTTTGTTAAGCAAGAGTTCTAATCTTTTGTTCTAGCAGGTATTTAAGACTTTGATGGTCTGTTTTGATCACAAAGAATCTACCAAGGAGGTAAGGTCTCCACTTCTTCACTTCCACCACTAGGGCTAACAATTCTTTCTCATAAGTGGAAAGGGCAAGGCTTTTACCCTACAAGGCTTGGCTGTGATAAGCAACTGGCCTTTGATTCTACCTCAAGACAGCCCCAACACCTAATCCAGATGCATCACAATCTACCACAAAAGGCTTAGAAAAGTTAGGTAAAACCAAAACAAGAGGATTTGACATTGCATCCTTAAGAAGTTGAAAGGCTTATGAAGCTTCAAAAGTCCAAAAAAAGGAATCCTTGCTCAACAGGGATGTGAGAGGGACTGCAATCTGACCATACCCTTTTACAAACTTCCTATAATAGCCTGTCAAGCCTCAGAACCCCCTTAAGGCCTTAACATCCTTGGGAATAGGCCACTGCTGCATTGCAACAATCTCTCTTGGGTCTATTCTGACCCCATCACCCGAGATAAGGTGTCCTAAGTATTCCACCTCCTTAAAAGCAAACACACACTTAGATTGTTTAGTATACAATTGATGTTTAACCAAAACTTCTAACACCAAACGAAGATGGTTTACATGATCAATCAGATTCTTGCTATAAACAAGGATGTCATCATGAAACACCAAGACAAATCTCCTAAGTAAAGCTTAAAAATGGAATTCATGAGGGATTGGAAGGTTAAAGGAGCATTGGTTAAGCTACATAGCATTACCAAAAACTCATAGTGACCTTCATGAGTCCTAAAAGCAGTTTTAGGAATGTCTGCTTCCTTCATTCTGATCTAATGGCAACCAGACCTTAAATCCAGCTTAGAAAAAACAGTTGCACCAAACAATTCATCCAACAATTCTTCTATGACAGGTATAGGGTATTAATCCTTAATGGTTTCTTGATTTAAGGCCTTATAATCAATACACATTCTCCATGAGCCATCAGCCTTCCTAACTAAAAGAACTGGTGAAGCAAAAGGGATACTACTGTTTCTAATAAAACCAACAAATAGCAATTCTTTAACAATCTTCTCAATTTCTTTCTTTTTTTTTTTTTTTTTGGTAATAAGGATACTATAAGACCTTTGACATATAGCTTGAGCTCCCTCCTTCAAGTTGATTTGGTGTTCATGATCTCTTAAGGGAGGCAGCCCTTCAGGAGTAGCAAAACAGATTTGAACTCAATTAACAAAGTAGCAACCTCTGCAGGCAACTGAGCTGAACCTTCTGCAAACAACAACTGAGGCTAAAGGGAAATGTGAAGAACCAATCCCCTCTTAATTGATTGCTTGAAGAAGGTATCTCCATCTTGTAATTGAGATTTTGCACTCCTCAACCTTTGTAACAGAACCTGCCAATGATTATGACTAAAACTCATTGTAAGCAGCTTGAAATCTTATTGAATTACTCCCAAAGTTCCCAACCATTGAGTTCCTAAAACCAAATCACACCCCCCCCCCCCCCCCAATTGGCAACACATGCAAGTGTACCAAATACTCATGCCCTTGCAACAAGATTGGCACTTCCTTACAAACACCTTGTGTTTTGATTAGATCACCATTAGCTACCTTGACTTCTAAAACTTGAGAAGTATCAACATGAATATGCAATTATGACACCAAGGCAGCATCAATGAAGTTGTGAGTACTTCCTAAATCAATGAGGATCACAAAAGACCTATGCATAATCCTCCCCATGACTCTCATAGTTCCTAAAGTAGGAGTGCCACTCAAAGCATAGAAAGTGATCTCAGCACCCTCTTGATCTTACCCAATCTAATCTGCATTACCATTATCCTCCAATTCAGTGATATGCACCCCAGAATTGATGTTTTCTTAAGCCAACTCCACATAATCCAAAAGAAATAAACATTGCATTCTTGCACTTGTGGTCAGGACCCACTTCTCATCACAATTATAACATAATCCCTTCTTCTTCCTCTCTTCCATTTGAGCAGGAGAAATTCTTTTAATGGGCAGCCTAGCTTTAGACTCCAAAAGAGAAGTAGTTTTAGGTGGAGCACCTAAAATGGAAGGCTTTCCTTGATCCACTTGAACCTTAGCACTCTTCTTCAAACTCCAATTATATTCTTCTTGGATCTTTGCCAAACCAAAAGCCTTATTCAATGACTTAAGGTTGAGCATCCTCACTGGTAGCCTTATTTCATCCCTTAATCCACTAAGAAAGCAACTTAGTTTGTGAGTAGCAGATAACCCTTTAATCCTATTGGACAAAACCTCAAATTGGGCCTTATACAAAGACACTGAAGTAGTCTGCCTTAGCCTAGTAAATGTTTCCATAGGATCATCATAGGTTGTTGCACCAAATCTAATGTGCAAGGCTTGAATCAGTGAGTCCTAATCAACAAAGAGTCCTGCCTCTTCACTATCTTGAAACCATATCAGAGCCTCACCCTCCATATAAAATGAAGCAAGCATCAACTTCTCTGCAATTGGGGTACTGTAATACTTGAAAGATTGGTTGACTTTGTAAACTTAACAAGCAAGATCTTCCCCAAAAAACTTTGGAAATTCCAACCTCATAAGTCTAAAGAGAGTTAAGGTTGAAGAATTAGTATACCTGGGTTCACCATTTGTTGGAGATTGAGGTAATCCTCCTTGATCATAACCACTACGCCTCTACACCAGAATTGCTAATTGTTGATTCATCTCATTCAAAGTACCTATATGCACTTCTTTAATTGTTTGAATTTCTTAAACTTCTTTAGCATAATGATCAGAAGCAATCCTAAGCGAAGCAAGAGCTTCCTGAGTAGCAGCAGTGCTTGATCGTGTTTCAGCCATGGCCAAGGAAAGCATTGCTCTGATACCAAATGTTAGAAATTGGGAAAATTTAACAGTTGAATTTGAGGACAACCAACCTCCAAGAACAGGGAACGAGTGAGGGCAGAGAGAGAAATAGAGAGATTAGGAAGAATAGAGAAAAGAATTGTGGAAAGCAACAACAATCAAGTCTAACCATTCCCATACACATCTTCCTATTATAAGACCCCTTGGTAACTAACTCCAAGCCAGCTGTGTAACTACCTTGTCAACCCATTCTCTCCAACTAACTAACCATATCAACTAACTCTCATATGCCACACAAGCATGATGTAAACACATCACCACTACAAGTAATACACATGTATCTATACTAAAATACAAGTATATATACAATGCCAGCTAATCAATACAATCACTATCTGAAGTAAAGACATATTACACACTCAGGCTACATTGGCACACGCACCTCTCATCAACTATGCACACATGCCCCATCAGCAGTAGACATACCTCCACATCAGCAGCCCAAGCACACCCTGTAGCACCCCCCATGCAGCAGCACACACATGTCTCATTAGCACCACACACACTACCAATCAGCACCCTACACACACACACAACTAGACACTCCTAACAAAAAGGAGCAGCAAAATTCCCACCCATTTTTCGAGGTGAAATGGAGATGACACGATCTCCATCTCACTACAGAACATGGGGAGCAAGTACCTACCTACAGCATTAACTACTATGTTGGGAATTCGAAATGCCAAGGACATGCTTTGTCAGTTGATTTAACACATTCATACGTGTGAACAGAAGGGATGCATATCAACAACCCACCCAATCCAAGTAGGCCCAAGAAATACCAAAAAGGATATGGGGCCAAAGAAACAGTTTTTCCAAGGAGGGTGCTCGGACGAGGACAACCCTAGGGAAATTAAAAAGAATCTGCATGAGACCAAAGGTCATGATCTGAGGAAGGTAACATTGCCCAGTGTAGAAAAGAAGTAAAGGCAACTTCTCAAAAAAGTATCCATCGCCTCTGCATTAAATGCACTACACCAATTATGCCAGCTGCATTAATGATTGAATGACACCTGAACAATGCCAATACGGCCTATAACATACTCAACATGGTCTAAAAAGGAAGGATGAGACAAGTATCCTGAAGGCGGATCAACAACCCTCCATGTGGAGGGTCAGGATCAAAACAGAAGAACTATAAAAGAGAAGAGATCCCCAATGAACATGGATCGGATCCCTAGGATTAAAAAAAGAATACTTATCACTATAATCCATCAAATGTAAGCAGCTCCTCGGCCATTCCGAAAAAGATAATTTAAGCATTTTTATCCTTAGCAATAAGCTTAAACACAACTCTTTTGTCTTTTCTTTATCTTTGATTAAGAACTTCCATCCAGGAGTCTAACTGTTGGTTTGAACACCCATCTCTATAAATTAATTGTTGTGGGCCTATATCCAAGCTCAATCATCTCATTGGGCCTTTGAAATTTTTAGCTCATATGGTATTGTTTGTTATTCTTAAATATATAACTTTGCACTTCTATCTTCTTTTTCCTTTCATGGGAAAAGATTAAATATTTTTTTAAAAGATTAAAATTTTTTCATGGGAAAAGATTAAATATTTTTGCTTCAACATACGCTCTGTTTGAAAAAAAAAAAAAAAAAAAAAACATAAGCTCTGTTGTTTTCTCAAATAATATAAGACTTCTGAATATTTTAATCAAATAAATAACTAGTACAATATAATTCCCGAAGATTACAATCAATATGGTACCGATTATTTCCTTGAAAAAAAATATTTTGTACCTATTATTTCTTACAATCAAACCGATTAAGCAAATTAGAGATTTCAAAGAAACTTAAGATGTGTTTTAACAATTAACGAGCTAACACAAAATTCGTTTAAAAAAGAAAAAGAAAAATTGGTAACTTCAATTATTTTACCAGCATATTGGGTTATTGAGCATTTCTTTCCCAGTAATATTTGTAATAAATATTTTTTTTATATTAAAAAAAACGTTTGTTATCTAGTGAAGGTGGTTTGAGGGATAAAATTTCTAACGTCAAAGAATTTTTTTTTTAATTCATAATTTAATAGTTAAGAATTGCGGATTTGAATTTTAAATGGCTCCTTTAAAAACACTAAAGAATGGCAACCAGCTATAAGAACTGTAAGTCTCTGGGCAAAATCAGGAAACTTACGCCATCTTCAAATTAATTATTGGAGTCTACAAGACATACTTACCTCCCAAATTAAATCACTTCCTCTTATTTTCTTTTTCTTTTTTTAATGAGTGAGTCACTTTCTCTCAATTTCAATCATTATAAGTGAGTCACTTTCTCTTAGTATTCTCAAAAAATATATATATTATTTAAAGTCTAACACCATATCACTACAAAATCAGGTCATTTAATTATATATGTTTTATGTTTTCTTGAATTAAATTCGGAACAGTAGTAGTGGTTTAATTAACCTGAGATTGTAACGTTAAACAATTCTGATGAGTTATCAAAATTCCATTGTTTGTTGCTTCCACGTATTGTTTTCCTTTTGCGTTAAGCAATATATATTATATACAATATTATAAGCAGAGACTAGGAACAATAATGATAAACAGATTTAGTAATTAATAATAGAACGTGGAAAAAAGTCCCGCCCATAGGAGTGAAATATTTTGGTCAAAATGTTGAACAATTAATATCAACATGAGAATCCTTCTTTGACGTAAGCGATGATAGACAGGTGAGTCGGTAAAGGGTCAAGATCTGTATCTTATTTAATATAATAAAATCAATTTAAAACATATGATTTGACTACTTAATATCATGCAAATCATGCATGTTAGAAGACAAAAAAACAAATATATATATATATATATATAGTTAAATTATAGGCAAAAAATTTATTTTTGTCCTTACATTTTTACGCGATTTCTATTTTGGTGTTTAACTTTTTTTTTCATTACTTTTAGTCCCTATCTTGAAAAACGCGTCTCGTTTTCATTTCTGCTGTTACATCAAAGACGGAAAATACACATGTGGCAAATGGAGTGCACTGTTGGCATACTAAAAGCTGACATGACCATCAAAATAATAATAATAAATGTTATTTGGCATTAAAAATTGTAGGGGCAAAAGGCCCAACATCAGATCCTGGGCCGTGGGCCTGTCCGAGGAGACCTACACATTTGAAGACTACACCTCATGAAGCATTTGCTCGGCCTGATCCGATGCTGAAATGTGAATCTCGTGGGAGAAAGCCTTGTCCGAGGAGACCCTCTGCTCGGACTATTAAAAAGGTGTCCCAGATCAGTGCACCAGCCTCAATCTTATCTCTCCCAGAGAATCCCCCGATTTGTGTTGACTGTAAAGACAGATGGCGAAAATCAGATATTAAGCAAAAAGGCTGCTGCCACCGCATTTATGACCCTGCAGCTAACATCATGGCCGCATTAATGAGAAAAGACTCCTGAACAGTGACCTCTTCCTTTACAGCTACCCTAGGAAGGCTCGAGATAGTGGCGGATGGGATAAGGACAAACGAAAAGGGCCCATGCGATGGGGGAGGGCATATAAATAGAAGAAAAGAGAACTAAAGGAGGTGGAGGAAGAAAAAAAGAGTAAGGCAATAGAGAGAAAGAAAAAAAGAAAGAAAAGAGAAAAGTCCAAATAATATTTGTATGAACACACTCCTCGGACAGTGCCGAAGAGAATATTGTAACCCTTGACCATATCATCAATATACATCTGGTCATTACCATACTTGGGCCTTTAACCCATACGAGTCTAATCCAGTGATCTTTAATCCACTCTCTTTACAAATTCATTGTTAGGATATTAAATACAGTCTGGGCCTCCAGCTCTCTTGTTAATAGGCCCAATCGCTTAATTTGTGTCCTTACAAAAATTATAGGCAAAACATTCATTTTTGTCCTTACATTTTCACGCGATTTCTACTTTGGTCTTTAACTTTTTTTTTCATCACTTTTAGTCTTTACCCTTAAAAACGCGTCTCGTTTTCATCCCTGCCGTTACATCAAAGACGGAAAATACACATATGGCAAATGGAGTGCACTGTTGGCACACTAAAAGCTGACATGACCATCAAAATAATAATAATAAATGTTATTTGGCAATAAAAATGCCACTTCAGCATTTAAATTAAAAAAATTAATTTATTAATTTTAACTAAATAAAAAAAATTAAAAACAGAATTAAAAACTAAAAATCACATGAATTGAAATTTAAGTGTGTCTTGAACATGAATAATAAGAACACAAGCCTAGATCCAACAGCACAAACCTAGAAATTTAAAAAAAAAAAAAAAAAACAATAAATCAAAACCCAGCCAAAGTCCTCGCGTTCTCCTTCACCTCAGTCAAAGCCTTCACCTCCTTCTTTTTCTTATTCTCAAAGGCTATCGTTTCATTCCCAGCCCCAAACAGCTTCTTATGCAAGCCCTTGAAGCTCGTGGCTTTCCTTGCCGTCTTCTTCAAGTCCTCTGCAATCACATCCGACGAAATCACCATCTTCACCGCCTTCGACGAAGAAGACGACAGCTTCTTCTCCATGAACTTCTTCACCATTGTGGCTAAGTTGGGATTCGAAGGCTTGGATTTGGTGTGGGAGGACAGATTGGACTGCTTAGAGGACTAGACAACGAGTGCTTTTGAAGAAGAAGAAGATGAAGATGAAGAGTTCAGCTTGAGCTGCTTGTTTAGTTGTTCAGTGGATGAAGATGGGTCGGAAAAGTGCGAGGAAGTTGAGGAGCGTGTGTCGTACGAGCTGTACCGAGATCTTTGCACCAAGATCTCAATCCCGAAGAGTTTTGCACCAAGATCTCATTTTGTGATTAAAACCCAGATCTTTCATCTTCTTAGTTCAATCGCTTGATGTCTAGTTCGTTCTCTCTCTAACTCATCATCTTTGTCTCTCTTTAACCCCATGGCCAATCGGTAGTGATTGGGTGGTCTATCAGTCTAGATCTGAAATAGAGAAGCTTAGTGATGCGAACCTCAATCTACACTCTTTGAAACCCAACAAACAATATTAGAATATTTGTCCAAGAAAGCTAAAATATATATTTTGATGGAACCCTGACTCAACATTTATAAGAGAAACGTGAACCAAAAGTATAAGCAACAGACCTTAACCCAATGATTATAATTGAATCACGAACTAAATGTATAAAGTTTAAACACCACAAGGAAGAATCCCTAATAAGTTCACAGTTCTTGAAGAATCAAAGAGAAGAGCTAAGCCTCACATTTTCTGATTTTTATTCAATTATCTCTCTATTACAATGAGTGCATGCTATTTATAAGACATGACTGAAAATAGAAAATATAAAAAACGTACTAAATAATAAAACTCTAAATAAAAGCTTATTTGGTTTGAAATTAGCAGATCCAAAATAGGAAAATAGCTGAAAAACGTTCTAAATAATAAAAGCCTAAAATTAAGATAGATCTAGTCTGAAATTAGAAGTTCCAAAATAGGAAAAATGTCTATTAACTAATATATAGTTGGAAAGTTAATCAGCCATTAATCCATACCATAAATAACGCCCAATTAAGCCATATCGGCCCTCAATAGTTTGGATTAAATTTATTATGCATTTCTCTTACTTTGAGCCTAGCTTGGAGTTTCCTGCGTTAGAATCAACCTAAATCTCTTAAATCAGCCCATTAATTGCTTCTTTGATCTTCTTGGTCTTAATCTAGTAATAGGCCCAACTTAAACATGCAATGGATACTTGAATGCTTGTTGATTCTCATCACATAGAAGATTCGGGTTTTTTCTTTGGGGTTTGTTGAGGATCTGTGGTTTGATGATGTAATTTATGGATTTTGGGTTGATGATTGGGTTTTCTCAAGGGTTTGTTGATGATCTGTGGTCTGGTTTGGTGCTATGTTGTTTTGTTGTTGATGTTGGATGATTTAGAAGTTTTGTTGTTGATTTGGCTGGGTTTTGATTTACTGTTTTTTTTTTTTTTTTAATTTCTGGGTTTGTGCTGTTGGATTTGGGTTTGTGTTCTTATTGTTCTTATTCAAGACACACTTAGATCTCAATTCATGTGATTTTTAGATTTTAATTCTGTTTTTAATTTTTTTTATTTAGTTAAAATTAATAAATTAATTTTTTTAATTTAAATACTGACGTGGCATTTTTTAATGCTAAATAATATTTTTTTATTATTACTTTAATGACCACGTCAGCTTTTAGTGTGCCAGCAATGCACTCCGTTTGCCACATGTGTATTTTCCGTCTCTAATGTAACGACAAGGACGAAAACGAGATGCATTTTCCAAGATAGGGACTAAAACTGGTGGACAAAAAAAATTATAAACTAAAGTGAAAATCGCGTGAAAATATAAACACAAAAATGCATTTTTCGCCTAAATTATATGCCACCTAATTAATTAATTAGTAATTACTGTCTAATGCATGCATTTTTAATTAATATATATTCGTTCATCTTCGTCATGTGGTGTGAAAACCATCATTTTCTTTGATCTATGTAAAACTTTTCATTACTAATTTGTTTTACCTTATTATGCGGGCCATGTTTTCTAAATGCCTTCCTAAACACATATTAACTTTTTCGAAGGAATGTCTAATTTGAATTTCAGAGCAAAGTTAATATATTATATATTACGTTGTAACACAGGTGAAAATTTTCTCAATTTTGATGTGACGTGGAAACTTTTTCAAGGATTTTTTTTTTTTTTTTTTGGGTTAAATGCTGGCAGGCTATATTGACTGAGAAGCATGAATTATTCTTTGGAAAAAGAGCGGGCAGAATTGGACCTGAAATGGTCCTTCTAGTTGATATGCATGTTCGACATCATTCCAACTTAATTATGTAAGATGTTAATTCCAGCTGATCTTCTCTCATCTCATTTTACCATTAGTTACTTGATAATAATTTAATCCAGATGAGGTGTAAGAGCATCTACAATAATGGAGTTAAAAATTTAGTTATTTAACACTACAAAAAGTTACTTTATCTATTTTATCTACACACATGCTGCAACAGTGGATCTATTTTAGCTTTCAACATAATAAAATAAGATATCTACTACAATAAAATAATATATCCGCTACACAACCATTACAGCCACACACATAATAGGGCAAGGAATAAATTTTTTTTTTTTTTTTAGCTCAAGCTATAATGCACATCTATAAATAGATGTACACTGTAGCAATGAAGCTAAAAAAAAAAAGTTTTAACTCCACTGCTGTACAGTTATTTTTGTGTTTTGGTGGAGCTAAAATAATTATATAGCTTTTTAGCTCCACTGCTACAAGTGCTCTAGAAGAAGACTTTTACGTACACTCAAATAATAATTCAAATTCACTCACCCTTGTGGATACCCGCCTCATCCATCCTTAATGGACAGATTTTACCTGCATAGCAAATGGGGCGGGAACAGGAGTTAACATTTATCCTTGTACTTGCCCAAAATTTAAAAAAAAAAAAAAGAAAAAAAGAAAAAAAAAAGGCCTATAATAGCGATTTTAAAACACCGTTGTAGGGCTAAAAAGCGTTGGTATAGACCCAATTGACCTATCCCAGCGCTTTTAATACTGTCGGTTTCAATCGCTGGCCAGTAAGTGTCATAATAACCCCAGGTGAGCTACACCGGTATTTTTAAAAATGCTAGTATTGGTTTCGGCAGTTTTGTGAACCTATGCTGGCAGTTTGAAACTGCCACTATAGGGTTTTTTTTTATACAAAATATAGGCTTTTTTTTTGTGAACCTATATTGCCCTGTTTATATCTAAACAATTAAGAAATATTTTTTATAAGTTTTTTACAAGGCATATATATATATATATATATATATATATATATATATATAGCCTTCAAACTTTAAATTTATGATGCTTTTGAATATTGTATTATTGAATTTATGTTTTTATGCTTTAAGATTTAAATTGGTTATATTTTTTAATTGTTGTACTGTTGTTATGATTTTAGTAGGTTTTGTAATGTTAGAACTTATTTTTTAAATATTTAATGAGTTTGAATTTAATGCATTCAAAATTTATTATTAATAAAGACTGCATATTCTATGCGGATGAGGTGTAATACTGTCACGCTCCAAACGCAAATGAATCCAAAGCATGAGAAAGAGAACCATCTGCACAAACCGTAGAGCATTTTTTTTTTCTTTCCATATGATAAAATAAATAAACATATTGATATCTCCACGATATCAAAGCTCTATAACACATACACAAACAATGCGAACTACAAATCATGTGCCTCCAAACTTTACATGAATATTCCAAACACCAAATGATTTAACATAAAACTCCAATGTTCTAAAAATATGCAACCCTAACAAAATTCTTGAAATAACAAACCTTAAGAGAGCCCAACCTCTAATAGAATTAACTATTGCTTCCTTAAAAACAACTTGATCGAATCATCAACCATTGATAATGTAAGTCTCCCAATTCAGCATAAAACTCCAATCACCATCAATAAGACAAGCTTCATTCCCAATGTGTAGCTAATTAATCAGTAAGCCTGTGAAAAGAATGGGATGAGCTTAAACAAAAAAAAGTAGCATAATTAATCGGGATAGGGGAAATGCAAGTTTCATGATAATGAACATTTTACAAAACATGCTATAATTTGAGAATTTCCATGAAAATCCAGCAAATTCATTTTCATTGGTAATGACAAGAATGATTAAAACTATACAGCAGAAAGCTTTCTTAAAATATCTCAACATGACACTACATACGATATACTGTGAGCTATCAAAACACTATTTCAAAACCTAAAAATCCAACCCAAGGCCACGTGACGTCATCATAAAGACCTCATCTGCCGTCACAAAGGCAGAACTCATTGCCGACACACAACCAGAACTAATCTGCCATCACAAAGACGAAACTCAACGCCATTACAAAGACGGAACTCATACGTCATCACAAAGACTAGTGCTAAGATGCCAATGTCACACAGACTATAGTATTTAGCTAGGTAATCACCAGGTAATCACACATCATGATACAAGAGTAAAACATAAAGAGCTCATAGATTACATGAAATCAAAACATCGTTCATTTCCAAGTAGTTTCACTTAACCTTTTAATATCCAAAGATATTCACAGCCTTCACACTCATTTCTTGTCAAGAAGATTTTGTATCAACTTTCCCAATTATCAAAGCATCTTTATATTTTGCAAATAATGTAATAAATCCATAAAATCCATTCTCAAGAATTTAACCAAAGATGCTTGTCTTTTCCATGCTAACAAATCATGCATTTCCCCATATGCAATAAGAAATCTGATGCGCTTTCAAGTTTCAATGCTTCATGTGTGTTTCCATAAATGATTAACAACAATAGTACACATAGTACGATTTAGGAAAACCATGAATAATGTTCCAAAATGGTTTTAACCGTAAAATAATTTAGTGCAATAATGATTCCTTTTTAAAAATCTCATTAAGAAGCCACTTACCTCAGTAGTCCAATTTAAATTTATCTCAATCGTGCACCACATTCAACCAATCAAGTTACTAGGTCCATCACCAAGTACCTTGGAACCTTAGATTCATGTTAAGAGAAGTCAAACCATGGAGAAGAGTTTGATGACCGAAAATCTAGTAGGAGCTAACCGAGAGACCAATAGAAAGGAGAGATTCAGTAGAGAGAGAGATAGAGGGATGTGAGTGTTTGTGTTTGAGTGTTAAATAATAAGGGCAGCCGGTCAAAAGGGAGAGAGATATTTGTGGAGTTGTGTGGTTGAGAATGAGTGGGTAGGTGGGGGGGGGGGGGGTGTCACATATAGGCCTGAAAAATCTAACCCTTCTTTCTTTTCTTTTCTTTTTTGAGGGGTAACAGTTGGGGTGTTACAAATACCCTGGTTTTACACCCTCCAATAACAATATAACACGTCAGCTTATTGCAAATAAAAGAATAAAACTTGTCACATACAATCACACCACATAACTTATTTCTCTAACTTGAATATCATATACCAAACCTCATATCCTTCCTAAAGAATCACCCAAACCCCCTAGCTACCTGAGAGGCCAACCCATGTTGGTAAAGACACTGCCTCAAGCCACTAAGGATGCCACCAAGAGCCACCACCACCCAAACCCATCAAGAAAATGAAAAATAAAAATAAAAAACAATAAAAATTGGGATGAATATATACTATTTATTTTGATCATGAAGAAACAAAGAGAAAATACAAAGAAATGGAGAAGTAGAGTGAGAGAATTTTCTGTTATTGAAAAACAAACAGTGATTGAACAAAAATGACTTAATTACAATTGAGGTGTGCTTGTACACTATATATACTGAGAAGGAAGAATAGAAAAATCTAGAAACTATCTAACAGACCCAAGAATCACGCTAACAGATTTTAACCACCTCTCACACGTGCACACGTATAAACACTTAACTAAACCAATACACATAGCTTGAAACGACATCGTTCTATTTAAGAGAAACGACATTGTTTCTATCTAAGTGAGACACGTGAGAAGCTTTGTTCTTGGACAACACCGTTTTCGTGTTACTGTTGGAATAGTATCTTCTTCTTCAGCAAGATCTTCATACAGCTTAGGTTTTCATCCCCCCTCAAACAAAAGGGGAATTTCCACATGAGTTTGGAAGTAAGCCAATGAAACCTTGGAGAAGGCAGACCTTTGGTAAAAATGTCTACAAGTTAATCATGAGATGGAATAAACTTCACCTGAAGATCATGTTTTAAAACCCTCTCTTGAACAAAATGATAGTCCACCTCAATGTGCTTGGTACAAGCATGGAAAACAGGATTTGAAGCAATAGCCAAAGCACTAACATTGCCACACCACAGCAAGGGAGGCTGAGGAAGAAAAATGCCCAAATCTTGAAGAAGTATACGAATCCAACAAAGTTCAGCAGCTGAAGATGCTAAGGCTCTATACTCGGCCTTAGTAGAAGACTTAGAGACAGTAGCTTGTTTCTTTGCAGACCAAGTAATGGGGCAATTGTCAAAGAAAACAACAATCCCAGTGATAAACCTATAATTCAACTGGATCCCCAACCTAATCTGCATAACTATAAGTAGATAAAGAATGAGGACCAGGTGTGAATGCAAGACCATAATGTCGAGTGCCTTGAATGTATTACAAGATACGCTTAGCATCTTGAAGATGGTTCTGAGTAGGAGAACTTATAAATTGACAGGCCTGCTGAACTGCAAAGGATAGATTTGGTTTAGTGAATGTGAGATATTGAAGTGCTCCAACAAGGCTTCTATAAGAAGTAGGATCAGATAAGAGAGAGTTGTCATAAGGAAGAAGATGATGATTTGGAGAGCAAGGAGTCTTGCAAGGTTTGCAATCAGTCATAGCAAACTTGACTAATAAATCAGAAGTATGCTTAGTCTGATGAACAAATAAAGCAGTTGTAGTATAATCAATTTAAAGGCTAAGAAATTAATGAAGAAGGCCAAGATCCATGAGATCAAATTTAGAACTCAGCTGATGAATAAGAGTGGCAGTGAAGGCAAGGTTATTCCCAGTGAGGATTATATCAACAACATTTCCTTACACTTTATACATTTGAAAACATTTAGAAAATATTCAAAATTCCCTTCAAATGTATTTTCGCGAGAATCTCGCTAAAAAATTCAGACAGAAACTTTCGCTACTATCTCGCGGGTATCTCGTGACTAAGCACTTCCCGCGAAAATGAGTTAAAGCAAAAAATTAAAAACACAAAAAATCAGACAGAAACTTTCGCTACTGTCTCGCGACTGATTCACGAGCAAAGCTTACCCGCGAAAAGTTTTTGTCTTCAGAATCATTTTCCGCTAGTAACTTCACGGGAAGCTAACCCGCGAAAAACCCATGTTTTCAGTTTTTCCAGAGCAGTTGCAAACAATTTTCAACGTTTTTTCATGAACAAACAACCATCATATGAACATGATATGCAGAATTTGATATCAAAACTGAATTCCATTGATGCTATAGCCTTAAAGATGAATTTAACATACTTAAATTCAGATTTAAATAACATCATAATATCAATATCAGTTTTTATCAAATCATAGTTTCAACACCCATGCAGAAAATTCAATGCATATATAACTTTCTAACATCATGAAACTATTATCTCTAATTCTAAAACTCACAAAACATGTCATTTAGATTCGAATTGAAGACCGCTCTGATACCATTTGTTGGGGAAATACATGTTCGTATCACATATAAAACATACGCAGCGGAAAATTAATGGATCTGCTTCATTCACAATTGATAACATGCACTATGAAAGTTTCAGAATTTAAGAACAAGAAAGCGTACCTTGGTGTGGTAAAATTCAAAACTAAAAATCAGAAGTTCTTGGGAAGACTTTTAATCTTCACTCATATTCCACTTAATGCCCAAGATGTGTGGTCTCTCAATCAGTTTCCAAGGAGAGAATAAGAGAGTGTCCAACACTCACATATAAACCATTTCATTCCTTGTGTAATCTTGATGAAAACACTTATGAAAAAACTCATGAAAGGACTTATGAAATTCTGTATGTTTCTCTCCTTATATACAATTGATTATCTAATTAGGTTAGCATTTTGGGCCATTCCAATTGGGCTCTAGTGTGTGGCTTGGAGTGGGACCAAAAGAGAACAAATAAGACTCTAGCTCCAATGGGCCTTGGGCTTTTCTGTCAACTCTTGACAAGTCCAAAGTTACCATTAATTATATTCAATACCACTATATGAATATAATTGCACTCTAGGCCTTATTAATAAATTATATCCCAAGACTTTATTATACATGCCACCTCTTCATTAAAATATTCGTAGTAATACAAAATCATGAAAATAGACTGCCACTTTGTAGATTACTACATCTTAATCCTTGAGTACCCGGTTTAATCCTTAATGTTATTCATCATATATTTATGAAATCCAATTCCATAAATATATACTTTAGTAACTCTTTACTAAAGTGGTTGGGCCCAACTCTCTGAATAACCAAACCCATTAAACTTATCTCAAGGGAATATTTTATATCTCCGTTAAGAGATTGTGAATTCCATCTTAAGAATATATGTTCCATTAACACTAAATGTGGCTGCCCAACGTACTGAGGTTTTGACCGTAACTTATAGATCTCACTCCTGATATATCAAAACAACCTACATCTCATGATCAGGTCCAATATTCTCTCAGGATTTAAAGTTGATGTAAATTGAAGTCGTGAGATTTATTATTCATTTGACAGTCGTTAGGAGAATAATAAATCTCACAGCGGTCCAGTTCAATATGTCTTAACTCTTAAAACATATCAACATACCAACTAGAAATCTCCATTTCCATGATCAAGACAAATCATCTTAGTTGATATGTTATAATCTTCGCAGATGAAACGCCCAATTTCATCATCGACTATGAATTACATTCTAAGTTTACAAAGAACTTGCAATTTATATCTTCTGTGACTTTTCACATAAATCGCATACTATGCATCTCATGGACTAAAATAATGTCCCATTAGTTTATTTATAGATAGTCTCATATAATTAAACAATTTAATTATTTATGACATGCCAATAAATTGGATTTTAGGGCATAAACCCCAACAAATTGGACGTGATTTGTGGAGTGGATTAATGGCTAATTGATTTTCCAGCTCCATACCAATTAATAGATATTTTTCCTTTTCTAAAGTTCCTAATTTCAGACAAAGTCTACCTTAATTTTAGGCTTCTATTATTTAGAACACTTTTTTTTAGCTATTTTCCTATTTTGTAGCTGTTAATTTCAGATCAAATCAACTTTAATTTAGGCTTCTATTATTTAGTACATTTTTTTATATTTTCCTATTTTCAGTCATGTCTTATAAATAGCATGCACTCATTATGATAGAGAATTATTGAATAAAAATCAGAAAAACGTGAGGATTTGCTTCTTCTCTTGGTTCTTCAAGAACTGTGAACTTATTAGGGTTTCTGCCTCGTGGCATTCAAATTTTATACATTCGAGTCGTGATTCAGTTATAATCATTGGGTCGGGGCCTGTTACTTATACCTTTGGTTCGTATTTCATTTATAAACATTGGGTCAAGGTTTTTATCAAAATCTGAGTTTTAGCTTTCTTGGGAAAATAATCCAATATTATTTGTTGGGTCTCAAATTGTGTCGATTGAGGTTCGCATCAGGTTGTTCACTGCCAAAGCCAATAATAACTTCACAGTGGCATGCTTTATAACAAGACTAAAAGTCCCCTCATAACCTAACCCAAACTGCTGAAGATAGCCCCTAGCAACCAATCTAGCCTTGAATCTAGCAATGGTTCCATCACTACTCCTTTTCAACTTGTACACCTACTTACAAGTAACAATATTCTTATTTGCAGGTAGAGGAACTAAAGACCAAGTCTTTTGCTTCTGAAGTGATTGAAATTTAGAATCCATAGTAGCAACCCACTAAGGATGTTTAGCAGCAACAGCAAAAGATGGTGGTTCTGTCATAGTGTAGTCATGATGAACTTGCAAAGCTTTAGGCTTATGTCAGATGAAGCAGAAGAAGGAACATCAACAATATCAGATATGAGATGAGAGGATGAAGAAAACCAATGAGAAAAATCAAATGTTAAAGGAATATAAGGATCAGTGTATGCAGAATTATGAGCAAAAGGAAAAAGAGACACATTAAACAAAGCAAAACAAGCAATGTATATTTTGTTAAAGGAAGGATCAAGGCAGATATAACACTTTGATAAAGGAGGATATCCAAGAAAAATGCACTCTTATGACCTGGGTTGAAGCTTATTCTTATTATAAGGCCTAAGGTATGGATAGCAAGCACAACTAAAGGATTTAAGAGCTTGAAGAGGTGGTGGTCCAGAATAAAGAGTCTCCCAGGGAGGTTTGAAATTCAACACAAAAGAAGGTAATTTGTTGATAAGATACACAACAGTAGAGAATGCATAAGACCAGTAGTTATAGGGTAGATGAGATTTATAAAGAAAGGAAAGACCAATCTCAACTATATGCCTATGTTTTCTCTTAGAAACATCATTTTGCTGAGGTGTATAGGGGCAAGAAGTCTGATGAAGAATGCCATTTGAAGAACAAAAGGCTTGAAAAGCAGTGTTAATGTATTCAGTGCCATTATCTGTCCTAAAGACCTTGATTTTGGTAGAGTATTGGTTCTCAACAAGAGCTTTAAAGTTCTTATGGGTGCAATGTGCGGTTGGCCTTTAAGAGAGTACGCCTCAACCAAGTGGACCGGGGCGGAGAAACAAGGAGTTGCCACCTAGTTTTATAGTCTAGGAACCATGAATATAGTGCCCTTAAGTGGAAGGACTGATCTTAGTACTAGAGTATGGGTTCTGAATTTAGGATCGATTTTAGGAAGGTGTTAGGCACCCAAAACCGCCCGACCTGTGGGTCGGCTTCCACTCATTGTGTCTTACGTCTTAATCTTATTAAATGCACATCCAATATTGCATTCTAACTCACACACACACACACACACTAGCATACATCTAAGCATACAACATGGCATTTCATCCTAAACCTAACATACATCTATCATGCTCATCAACCAACACTAGCATACATCTATCAGGCAATCATCACAAACCCTAGCATGCATCTATCATGGCGATCATCTTAAACCTAGCATACATCTACCACACATATCATATCATCTCATCCAAGGCAGTAAAAAAATAATGGCAGAAACATGGCAATAAGTTATTAATCATTAAATATATCCCAAGCATCTAGGCATTGAAATCAAAGCGTCAAATAGACATATTCATCATCAAAATGCATGTTTATGTGAATGCATGACCTATGCATCAATGGATGGACATGTGAATACATGCTCATGGCATATAAGCAAGACATAGAAAGGAAACCCTAATTTAGCATGTTAAAGGAAAACAGGCAATTAAATAGACGAATAGAGACATAAAAAGTATAAAAAGGAAGAAAACATGGGCATATAATATGAAAGAAACGAAAAAAATAGAAACATGAAAACCTAAATTAGGGTTTTTGGGAACGAGTATGCGTGCACATACATAAGCCTGCGTACGCAGGTCAATTGTATGCGTACGCATACTTTGAGCCTACGTACGCATGCAAAATGCATGCGCATGCAAATACTCCCTAAACCCTATCCTAAAAGTACAGAAATGAAAAAAACAAACAGAACTAAAATCTAACAACCTAACATGCACGAAATCATAAAGCAAAGAAAACCTAAGCTAAACAAACATGTTAACACATAAATAAAGCAAAGAAACATATTAAAACATAATCAAAGTGAAAAAAAGAGAAGAAAAAGTTTTGCACTCAATACCTCAAACAAGAAGCTTTTCAAGCTTGATTTTGATTGTTCCCCTCAGCCAATCTATTCATAATCAAATACTAAAGTGATTAGTAATCTTAAACTCAAAAGATCAAGACTAGAAAATGTCCCAATCAAATAAAATTGACTTGAGGATGTTTTGTGAAAAAACTCCCTTTTTGATTCATTACTTATAATAAATCCTAGGTTTTCTCTTAGGATTTTCTATGTGTTTTTGAAATACACCATATAAAGCTTTATGTAGTTGAAGAATTGGGGGTTTGGAATCACTTCCAGACGATGTGAGATTCATTCCAAACCTCAGTCTTTAATGCAGAAAATTGTGTTTCAGAGGTTTTTGAAACCCTAGTTGCATGCGTAGGTTCATGCTTGCGTACGCATGCATCAGACCTGCGCATGCAAGCCGAGGGTTTTCTTGGCCTTTTATTTTCCAAAAATAGATTTATTTGCTCATAAAAAGTTATATTTTCCATTTTAACACCTTTCAAGTAAATTTGTAATTTCATTGGACCCTAAACCAACCTTAGGCCTTAGAATTTCAACATCGATGGGGAACGAAAGCCCAAGTCGTAAAGGGTACGAAATGTGGTGTCTACAGTGCTTAAACATAGATAAAATCTCATGCTTATGTTTCAATGAAAACAACCATGTAAATCTTGTGCAATCATCAACAAAGATAACATAGTAATTGAAACCAAAAATAGCAGTGAGAGGGGTAGGACCCCAAACATCACTATGAACAATATCCAAGATAGAATTTGACACAATGGAAGTTTTATTCAAAGGGTATCTGTGCATTTTAGCACTTATACGATATGCACAAGAGGAACAAAGTTCATCAATTTGAGACAAAGACACATTCTTTATTACATCTTTCAAAGCAGAATACAAAATTTTAGAACTTGGATGTCCAAGTCTATGATGCCAAAGTAAAATCTAATCGGGTTCAACAGAAGTGAAAGCAGACACACTGGACTTAGAGTTGAAAGCATCAGAGGAGGAAAGTGTGGAAGAAGTTGGAATGGGATACACCCTATCTTTACTCAACCCTTCGTAGAGAATTCTCCTCGAAAGCAAATCCTGAATTGAGAACTTCTCAGCATCAAAATAACAAAATGCATTGTTTTGAAGACACAATTTATGAACAGACAAAAGATTGGATGCAAGATTAGGAACTCTAAGTATATTATTAAGCCTGAAATTATGAGTTAAAGTTTGAAGCTCACCATGACCTACATGAGTGATAGGAAGCCCTTTTCCATTGCCTACAATGACTATCTCATTGCCCTAAACTGGTTGCTAATGTAGTGGCAACTGAGATATATTGGGGGCAACATGGTTTAAGCATCCAATATCAGTGAGCCAGCCATTGCAATTCTACACTTACAAAGAGTTAGCTACCATTGAAGTTAACTTAGCAGGAGCATGCTTTCCCTGATATGAGAAATCCATCTTATGATAGCAATCTATTGCTAGATGACCACTTTTTCCACAGATTTGGCCAGTTGTCCTATTGGATTAAGATTGACCTTGTCCTCCTTGTGACTTGGATTAATTATACTGTGAACTCGAGTTAGGATTATAACCTAAATTACCATATCCACTAGAATTATAACCACCATTGGTATTATAACCATGATTGGAATTGTATCCATGACCTCTCCTTCCTTTCTGATTATTATTTCTACCTCCTCTTCCTTAAGAAAGCCTTGACCTTGAGACTAAAAGTTCATAGCCAAGGCCACTAAATTAGGATCAACGACATAAGATCTCTTCTTGATCACGTTCTCTTCAGCATTGAGTAGAGTATTCAAGTCTTTAATAGACAGAAAATCACTACGAGTCCAGATTGCAGAACTGAAAGAATCATACTCAAATGGTAATCCATTAGGAGCTATATGAAGGAGCTCTTCATCATCCAGAAACACTGACACAGTAGTTTGTTTATCACAAACTTGCTTGATCTTTTGGAAATAATCATCAATTGAATCAGTACCTTTCTTGATTGCACATAATTCATTTCGAAGGCTCATAACACGAGATCTTGAAATTGAAGCAAATCTTTTTTCTAACACTATCCACACATTCTTGGCAAACTTTTGTCCAACAGTGAGAGTAAGAATTGCATAACATAAAGTTGAATTAATGAAAGTGAACATAGCTTGCTCACGATTTTCCAAGAAATGAAACTAGGATTAACCTCAGTAGTGAAATTACCAGATGAATCTTTTAGATAATGATCTGGAGCTATGATAGAATCATCAATCACATCAATCATTGAGTAAGTTTCAAGAATTACCTCAATCTAATGCTTCCAAAAGATGTAATTGCCATAATCAAGCTTGACAATCATCATCAAAGGCATTGGATAGTAGGAGCAATAAGGCATTAGCAGGTAAAGCTATACTAGCTATAGCAGGAATTGTATTCAAAGTTGAAGATGAAGAAGTCGAATTTGTGGAAGCCATTGTTGTGGATAATGTTGGAAAATCTGGTTTTGCATCTCATACAAAATACACAGTGGAGCAACAATCACAAATCTACTTCATTCATAAAAGATAACATGTAACCTTGAATTCTATAACAAAGAATAGAAAGCGTACCTTGATGCTGTGAAATTCAAAACCAAGACTTGAGAATACCTCTAATCAACATCTCAATTCCACATGGTGCCCAAGAAGTGTGGTCTCTCAATCAGTTTACATGTATGTGTTCAAGGGAGAATAAAAGAGTGGCTTACTCTCACATACACACCATTTTCCATAATCTATATGATTTTATTCTGAAAATTCTGTATGTTTCTCTCCTTATATATAACTGATTATCTAATTGGGCTAGCCTTTTGGGCTTGCCCAATTAGGCTTTAGTTTGTGGCTTGAGATGGGACCAAAGAGAACAAATAAGACTGTAGCTCCAATGGGCCTTGGGCTTTTCTGTCAGCTCTTGACAAGTCCAAAGTTACCATTAATTATATTTAATACAACTATATAAATATAATTTCACTCTAGACCTTAATAATAAATTATATCCCAAGACTCTAATGATATCATTTGACCCCTCCATGAAATATTCATAATGAACAAAGTCATGATAAACTGTCACTTTGTAAACAACTATTTTATCCTTAAGTACCCAGTTTAAACTTTTAGTTTTTCACATTTATTGAAATCCAATTTCAATAAATATAAGCTTTAGTAACTCCTTACTAAAATGGGCGTCCTGAATAACCAGTTCCCATTAAACTTATCTCAAGGGGATATTTCGTGTCTCTATAAAAAGAGATTATGGATTCCATCTTGAGAATATGTGTTCCCTCAACACTACGTGTGGTTACCCAACATACCGAGGTTTTGACCATGAATATTAAATCTCACTCCTGATATATCAAAGTAACCTACATTTCATGATCGGGTTCACTATCCTCTTTGGATTGAGAGTCTATGAAATTAGAAGTCGTGAGATTAATTATTCAAGTGACAGTTATTGATTGAATAATTAATCTCACAGCGATCCTGTTCAATATGTCTTAACACTTAAGACACATCAACAAATCAACTAGAAGTCTCCACTTCCATGATCAAGACATAACATCTTAGTTTATGTGTTATAGTCTTCGCAAATGAAAAGCCCAATTTCATCACCGACTACGAACTATATTTTGAGTTTACAAGAAACTTGTGATTTATATCTTCTGTGACTAAATCACATACAATGCATCTCAAGGACTATGATAATGTCCAATTAGTTCATTTAAAAATAGTCTCGTATAATTAAACAATTTAATTACTTATGACATGCCAATAAATTGGATTTTAAGGCATAAACCCCAATAGATCTAAGCCTAGACACCATGAAGAAACACAGAGAAAATACAAAGAAACGGAGAAGCAAAGAGAGAGAATTTTTTGTTATTGAAAAAAAAATGTGATTGAACAAAAATGACTTAATTACAATTGAGGTGTGCTTGTACAATACATATATTGAGAAGGAAGGATATAAAATTTTGGAAACTATCTAACAGACTCGAGAATCACACTAACAGATTTTAACCAGCTCTCACATGTGCACATGTATAAACACTTAACCAAACCAATACACAGCATGAAATGACACCGTTCTATTTAAGAGAAATGGCATCGTTTCTGCCTATGCAAGACACGTGAGAAGCTTTGTTCTTGGACGACACCATTTTTGGTGTTACTGTTGGAATAGTATCTTCTTCGTCAGCAAGTTCTTCAATTCTATAACTTGGGCTTTCGGATCTATGTCTTACGGTACCAAGAAAAGAAAAGCACAACCGCTCCATATACATCATCTTACCAAGGACATATTCAGCAATCAAGGCTCAGAGGGCAAAAACTGTGATTCTTGGTACCAAAAATCTTATAAGGAATTGGGTTTTTGAAACCAAAAATTTGAACAAAATTTTGGGGGTTTAGAAACCAACATAACAAGAAAAATTAATCATCAGGATACCAAAATGTAGAAAACCCCCATACCAAATCATGTAATTAATGCCCAAAAAAATAACCAAACCCATCAAGAAAAAATTGGGAAATGAACGGGAAAATAAAAATAATAATAAACCTAACACCATACTTATGATAATTCTGGCCTCTTCTCCATACTTTGATGGCGTTTCTAGTGGCTTGGAGGTTCAATGGTTCATTGTTGATAAGAATTGGTGCTGAAATATTTTTCAATTAATCAATTATAAGGGCAATAGAGTATTAAAGAGACTTGATCATGTGCGTCAAGTTTTATTTTGTAAGTTTCAATAATCTAACATAGCACACAAGTATTAGAGGGTGTAAAACAAGATTTTTACACGCAATCCTTGTTGAATTTAATCTCTTTAATAAATTATATATATATATATATATATATATATATATAGATACTAGTCGTTTAACCCATGCGATGCACGGGTTAAATTGCTAAATGAGTTTGGAAGGAACAAAAAAACATTATATTTGAGTTTAAATGGTCACTGTGTGGACACAAATTGGTAACCAGGCCCACAAGTTGTATGGACTTAGGCCCAAAAAGCCTAAAACAATGAATTTGTAGAGTGTGGATTGAAAAACTGGGTTTTTAGTAAGTTAAACAATAATCAGAACATATCCAGATGATAAGAAGAAGGAGATAGACTAGTTTAAACTATATAAAGCCGTCCTCGGCACAATCAGAGGAGGTCTGTTCTTATATAATTATCTCCTGTGATTACAACTTTCTCTCTCCATTATTACAGTGTTTCCCTCCGGTTTTTCGACCCCCTTCTCTCATTGCTTCCCCTTCTTTTTATACTCCCCTCATCTTTCCCTTTCCACATGCAGGCCAGATGGTTGGTCTTGATACTTATCCCATCAACACCTTCCTGAAGTTCTTAGATAATAACTGGAAGACTAAAAACTACTGTTCAGATATCACTTCTTCATTAATTCTGCCAGAGTTTTAGCTACAGAGCATTCAATGCGGTGGTAGCAACTTTTCCTTTAGATATTTTCTAGTTCTCACTTGTACCATATGCTCGTAGGGTATGCCCTTAATAGTTAGATCCATTTAGTGCATCATCCTAGACAAAAAAATACATACCTTGACCCTTGCTTGGCTTAGCCGAGGATTTATTCCTCCTCGGATCACCTTCCTCACTCTACATTGTCCAAGTGTGGTAATGAAATCTACCATCTGCATCTTTTTTACCATTGACCCATCCTTGGACAATTGGATCTCCTCAGACGGGCCCAAGGCCCAATATTCGTATTTATGCCTCTAGTCCCTACAATAGCCCCTCAAAATTTCAATTTTCTCTTCCTGTTCGAGGAGAAAAATGGAGTTTTGATTTCCAAGAGTTAAGATAACTCGTTTTTCCTTTGTTTTCACACGTGGGAACACGATTTCACGCGCTCCATAACTACCCATTGACGCTGCGGATCCCGTGATGCGTCATTAATAGCTCCAGGCGGCGCTTTGTTCTCCCCATCCAACGGTGGGAAGCAAATCTAATGGTGGGCATTTCTCCTTGAATTTTAAGCGAGATAACTCCCACCCAACTGTATCTCCTATATAAAGCACTCAGGGAAATCATTTTTCCACATTTCACAAGCCTTCAAGCTCTCAAGAGACTTCAAACACTCCACTCCTCAGAATCTTCTAGGTATTCCAACTTCTCAAGCCTTTTTTCTCAAAATACCCATTTCTTTCTTAAAAGTTCAAGGGCTAGTTCACGTGCTTCTCCTTGTAAGTTTCTAAATCTTTAAATAAATTTCTTGTTTTTTCTCCCTCGGCCAAGCTCATCGACCTTCTGATCTTTATCTTCCTTTAAAAAAAAAAAAAAAAAATTTCTTTCGTGTCCATATAATTTGCCTAGATGGGTAGATTCAAATATCTCCTAGATTTCGATTCTACCATGGAGGCATTTAGGGCTAGATACTATATCCCTCGAGGAGTAAACCTAAGGTATTGCTCACCAGACCAAATACCTACCAACAGGGATGTGGGTGAGGTGATCATTACCGTAATTGCCTTCATAGAAGGGGGAATGACGCTTCCTATGGGCACACTGACCAGAGACTACCTCCTCAACCACAGGCTATGTCCCCATCAATGTGCACCTAACCTATTTAGAGTCTTAGGGAGCGTCGATGCTCTGAATGCATGCATGAACTTATGGCTTAGGTGGCACGATGTCATCCATATGTACGAGTGTCATTCCCTCGCCGACGCATGATACTACCTCAAATCTAGGTCTAACATTGTTAGAATGGTATCATGCCTTCCCAAGTCCAATAAGGGCACGAAGAATGATTACTTAATAGCTTCCAGAGAATGGCACGATGGTCTTCACTGTCCAACTCGGGAGGGAGAACCAGGTGGGGTACCTAGATTTAGGTCCCTCGGCATGGGATTCGAGTCCCTAGTAGTCTTACTATTTTCTATTCATGACTCTTTGTTTTATTTTAATGATGGATTTTGTCAATCTGACCATAATTTTTTCCTCAGATATTTTTTATAGACAAAAGGCATGTCACTCCCTGACTTAGCCTTTTCAACGTTGCCAAACTCAACAAGTTGCTACAGTCCGAGATTTACATAAGCGCAGATGGGCAATTGCGAGCCATCCACGAGATACTAGGCTTCCAACCCCTGTACTTGGAATTGCAAGACGTGGGCCAAGCTATAAGAGCAGGCGATCCTAGAATCCGCAGGATAGACGTTTCTCAGCCCGGATTCTTGGCCCTTAAAGATCTTCCTCCCGTTGAACTTCCTCCTCACCACAATCTACAACAAGTAGCAGTTCCAAGGGAGGAAACAGTGTCAATGCGTCTCTCCCTTGAGGTCGAGATTTACCAGTTCAGATTTGAAGAAGAAGAGGCGTCAGACAGGTTTGTTGAACTTTCAGAATCTGAGGATTACTTCGACAGATCTTCCGCAGTACACCCTCCCAGACCTGTGATAACTCGAATTGAAACAAGTTCCAAGGAAGAAGTGATGACCACCATTCCCAGGAGAGAACTTAGGGAATTAGTAACTGGGAGGAAGTGGTCATCGTCCAAGGATGTCCCAAAGAACCAACTACCTCCAAATCCTCCTCTTCCTCCTCTTCCATCTCCCTTCGGCCTACTTCCCGACCCAAACCTACAAAAGAAGAAAAGGAAGGGGAAAGAGCACAAAGAAGGAAAGGTTTCTCCACCAAAAGGCCTGAAGAAAAAGGTGTATACGAACAGGCAGAGGGAAACCTCGGTGGAGAGTAAGGGTGACTCTCTAAGAGCCGATGTGTCACAGCAAAGGAGGACCTGGGCTCCCCGGTTGGAGCTAGATGGCACTCCCATCCCATAGGATGCTTCAATCCGCAACTTCCAGGGAGGGCACTCAGGCTACATGGCTGAGGCCCTAGAGCAGCCTCTTCTCCATCCCAGGGACATGGAGGCTGTCAGGCTCCTCAAGCAGCCTGACCTTTTCTTATCCCTGAAGAGGGACCTAACAATGGTAGGATGTCCAACCCATACTCAAATTAGGCACTTAACCACATCTTTTTAAAATATAATTTTTTATTCCTATGTTACTTGTAAACAGGTCACTCAACAAGTTTTTGTGGCTAAGGAATGGGTCCGAGAAGCTCGCAATGAGGCTAAGGCCCAAGCCCAACCTCGTGCTGAGGTGGAGAAATCCTTAGGGGCCCTTAAGCATGAAAAGGCCGAGTTGGAGAAGAAGCTGACTGCTGCAGATAGGGCACGCTTAAGTGCTAAGTCCTTCTTAAAGAGCACGGAGACCCAGGACGAGAAGCAGTGGTAGCGACTCCATCTGACCAAGATTGAACTGGCTACCTAAAGACAACTAGTCCTGGATCTCAAGGCCAAGCTGCTAGGAGCAAAGGATGCAACTCAGGTGGCCAGGGAAGCTTCAGAGGCCGCAGAGACTGCATCTTATGAGCGTGGGGCTCAGGAGACAGAAGCACGATTGGCAGAGGATGTGGTAGGAGTCTACAGGGATTACTACGCCACGACATGGGCAGAAGCGCTCAATCGTACGGGGGTCCCTGCTGACTCCAAGCTGAGGAAGGCCAAGAATATCTTCTTCACAAAGGACACTCAAGAAATTCCTATGACGCTTCCCTTTCCAGAACAAGTTTCTACGACCTAAGCCCCTCCTCCTAGTGTTGAAATTGCTAAAGGATCCGAAAAGGGTAAAGAGGTTCAGCCACCGGCGAAGACCAAAGACTCAGAGGACACCCTAACAATCAAGGATGTGGTTTCTAAGGCCAAAGATGCGGAGCCAATGTCCAAGGCTGGGGACTCCCAATCCAAGACAACTGATACCTAAAAGGACTAGCACTCGGCGAAGATTTAGTTTTAGGGACCTCTTTCTTTATTTTTCTTCATGTATTTTGCTTTATCGTTGTATTTCTCTTTCTGTTTGTAATATAATTTCCTTTTGATTAATGAAGAAAAAATTTCCCTTTAACTCTCAATCTTATGAACTTTTATTTTACCTTATAACTCTTATTCTCTTGTTAGTATTAACCAAGATTGCTAGCAACAATGTGTTGTTGCCTCATATACCTTAACACAAGCTAATAGTATTATACTACAATTAACTTGAATAATTTGAACACATGCCAGAAATAAAAAGAATTGTTACATTCATGTATTGAGAAGGCTTGTGTAAATACCCAAGAACATTTAACTTGCCAAAAACCATCAAACTGAGAAGATGAACAAAAGATCCGTAGCATTTGGTCCAAGGTACCATACATGATTGATACTTTTGTTAAATACTCAGAAAGTATAAGTAGAGAGTGTTAATTTACCAGATGTATGTGGTCCAAGAGACCAAACATGACCAAGATCCTGCTTAACACCGAGCAAAAATAAATTGTAATATTAATTTTCCCAAGGTGTGGTCCGAGAGACCAGGCATGTCCAAGGTTCTGTTTAACATTTAGAGAAACTGAACTAAAGTATTAATTTACCCAAAGTATGTGGTCTGAGAGACCAGGCATGTCCAAGGTTCTGTTTAACACTTAGTGAAAATGAACTTAGTATTAATTTACTCAAGGTATGTGGTCCAAGAGACCAGGCATGACCAAAATTCTGTTTAACACTTAGTGAAAATGAACTTAGTATTAATTTACCCAAGGTATGTGGTCCGAGAGACCAGACATGACCAAGGTTCTGTTTAACACTTAGTGAAATTGAACTTGAGTGTACTTGTCATATAATGTAATAAACTCAAGTGTAATAATTGAAGCTTTTATTAATAATAATACCTCTTTAGATTATTTTTTGGAAAATCTGGTTTTGTATCTCATACAAAATACACAGCGGAAGCAACAAACATGGATCTATTTCACTCATGATTAATAACATGCACTATGTCAATTTTAGAATTTAAGAACGAGATTGCATACCTTAGTGTGATGAAATTCAAAACAAAATATTAGAAGTACTTAGGAACACTATTAATCTTCACTCCAATTCCACTTTACGCCCAAGAAGTGTGGTCTTTCAATCAGTTTCTAAGGGATAATAATTGAGTGGCTTCATTCGCACATACACACCACTTCACAATGATGTCTCTTTTTTCTTCTGAAAAAATTATGTATGTTTCTCCTTTTATAACTAACTGATTATTTAATTGGGTTGGCCTATTGGGCCTTTCCAATTGGGCTTTAGTGTATGTGGCTTGGAGTGGGACCAAAAGGGACCAATAAGACACTAGCTCCAATGGGCCTTGGACTTTTCTATCAACTCCTGACAAGCCCAAAGTTACCATTAATTATATTTAATATCACTATATAAATATAATTATACTCTAGGCCTTATTAATAAATTATATCCCAAGACTTTATTATACATGCAACCCCTTCATAAAATATTCGTAGTAATACAAAGTCATGAATATAGACTGCCACTTTGAAAATTACTACATCTTAATCCTTGAGTACCCGGTTTAATCTTTTTAAGTTATTCATCATATATTTATAAAATCCAATTCCATAAATATATACTTTAGTATATTCTTACTAAAGTGGTTAGGCCTAACACTTTGAATAACCAAAACTATTAAACTTATCTCAAGGGAATATTTTATATCTCCGTTAAGAGATTATAAATTCCATCTTGAGAATATATGTTCCATCAACATTAAATGTGGCTACCCAACATACTGAGGTTTTGATCGTGACTTTAGATCTCACTCTTGATATATCAAAGCAACCTACATCTCATGATCAGGTCCATTATTCTCTCAGGATTAAGAGTTTATGCAAATAGAAGTCGTGAGATTTATTATTCATTTGACAGTCGTTAGAAGAATAACAAATCTCACAGTGGTCCAGTTCAATATGTCTTAACTCTTAAAACATATCAACATATCAACTAGAAGTCTCCACTTCCATGATCAAGACAAATCATCTTAGTTAATATGTTATAATCTTCGCAGATGAAATGCCCAATTTCATCACCGACTACGAACTATAATTCTGAGTTTACAAAGAATTTGTGATCTATATCTTCCGTGACTAAATCATATAAATCACAAACTATGCATCTTATGGACTATATGATAATGTCCAAATATTCATGTTACCATTATTTTAGATAAAAAAATAAAACAACTTTATTAATCATAACATTAAGTCATACATAATGTCATACATAGCATCATACAATAGAATTTAAGGGCACATATCCTAACATTATTTACATTCCAGGGACGTAGTACAACCCTTTCCTCCAAATCTTCCAAATAGTATGCACCTATTCTAGCCTCCGATAGAATGCGATATGGTCCTTCTTAGTTGGGTCCAAGCTTTCCCCAGGCTGGGTTCGTTGCAGTACCCATGACCTTTCTTAAAACCAAATCTCCAAGCGCGAGCGACCTTAACTTGATGTTAGCATCATATTCCTGCTTGAACTTATATTGATAGTAAGCCAACTGGACCATGGCATTTTCTCTCCGCTCATCAATCAGATCTAAGCTCATCTCTATCAGTCTGTCATTGTCATCTGGAGTAAAAGAACTCATTCTAAGCATTGGAAATCCAGCCTCTTGAGGGATGACAGCTTCAGCTCCATAAGTCATTGAAAAGTGCGTCTCCTCCATGGATCTACGAGGGGTTGTCCGATAAGCCCAGAGGACGTGCGACAGCTCCTCCACCTATCTTCCCTTTGCATCATCCAGTCTTTTCTTCAGACCATTCACTATGACTATGTTGGCAGGTTCAGCTTGTCCATTCCCTTGTGGATATGCTGGGGTGGAATATCTGTTAATGATGCCTAACTCACAACAATATCTCCTGAAGGCTTCGCTATCAAATTGAAGACCATTGTCCGAGATGAGTGTGCGAGGTACTCCAAATCTAGTGACGATATTTTTTCATATAAATCTTTTGGCATCTACGTCCCTAATGTTTGCTAATGGTTCAGCTTCAACCCATTTGGTGAAATAATTTGTGCCAACTAACATATATCTTTTATTCCCAGCTACTTTAGGGAAAGGGCCTACAATATCCAAACCCCATTGAGCAAATGGCCAAGGACTAGACAGAGGATTAAGAACTCCCCCTGGTTAGTGAACATTCGGTGCAAACCTCTGACATTGATCACACTTCTTCACATATTCCTGTGCCTGCCTCTGCATATTTGGCCACCAATACCCTTGAGTTAAGGCTCTATGAGATAAAGACATGCCTCCTGTATGACTTCTACATATCCCCTCATGCAACTCTTCAAGGATTAGTTCTAATGCATCCGGGTGTACGCACAGTAAATATGGCCTAGAAAAGGAACGCTTGTACAATTTTTGGTCCTCGGACAACCAAAATCGAGGAGATTTTCTTCGTATTTTGTCAGCGTATATCTTGTCCTTAGGCAAGATATCCTCTTTGAGGAATAATACTATAGGATCCTTCCAGCTTGGTCCTACCCTGATTTGATGGATGTAAGGCGCATCCTTCTTCATTTCAGCTGGTTTGTACAAATCTTCAACAAGGATGACTCAGGGCAAACATAGTGCCGAGGAGGTTGCAAGGGTGGCCAGAGAATCCGCATGTTTATTCCCACTATGAGGGATATGCATGAGACTGAAAGATTCGAATCTCGTCTGCAACTGCTTTACATAACCTAAATATTCTTACATTCTTTCATCCCTAGCTTCTAATTCTCCTCTTACTTAGCCGACTACGAACCTTAAGTTCGAGAATATTTCCACTAAACTTCCACCCATTTTTTGAACCATGGCCATTCCAACCAACAATGCCTCATACTCGGCATTATTGTTTGTGGCTGAGAAGCTTAACCTTAAAGATTTCTTAATAGTGATCTTCTCAAGGGATATTAAAACTAATTCCACCCCAGATCCTCTCTGGTTTGCCACACCATCGACATACACCTTCTAGGATGAAGGTTCTTGCACAGAGATCAGGCCAACTGAATTTTCATCCATGTTTAGCCTCTTGGCCTATTCTTCTAACGTGGGCTCAGCAAACTCAACCACCAAATCTGCCAGGACTTGGCCCTTTACAGAGGTGCGAGGCATGTACTTGATGTTAAAAGCTCTTAGGATTGTCCCCCATAGCAATTCTCCCTATATAATTAGCACTCCGAAGCAAAGACCTAAGTGGCAGCTGGGTTAAGATGACCACTGTATGTGCTTGGAAATAATAAGGGAGCTTACGAGTAGCATGCACCACTGCTAAAATAGCTTTTTCAAGTGGTAAGTATCATAATTCAGCCTCATGTAGTGATTTACTTACATAATAAAATGGCCGTTGTACACCACTGTCAACCCATATCAACACTAAGCTCACTGCGTGAAGGGTCACCGCAACGTAAGCAAACAAAACCTCGTCAACCTCTAGCCTGGACATAATGGGAGGCCAAGAAAGCTATTCTTTTAGCTGCTGAAAAGCCAAGTCACACCCTTCAGACCATTCGAACCCTTTTCCACTTGTTTATCAATTGAAAGAAAGGCCTACACCTATTTGTCGACCGTGAAATGAATCAGTTAAAGGCAGCGATCATCCTTGTTAGTTTCTGAACCTCCTTGAGATTCCGAGGTAGTTGCAAGTTGTTGATCGCTCTAATCTGATCTGGATTGACTTCAATCCCGCGGTGGGTAATCATATAGCCCAAAAATTTCCCTGATCCGACACCAAAAGAGCATTTGGAAGCATTGAGTCACAGCTTGTGTTTCCTCAAGATCCCAAAGATATTTCCGAGGTCTTTGACGTGCTCGGATTCCAATTTGCTTTTGACCACCATGTCATCTATATAGATCTCAATGTTTTTTCCCAACTGTGGTTCAAACATCTTGGTCATCATTCTCTGATAAGTGGACCTTGCATTTTTCAGATCAAAAGGCATCACCTTGTAGTGATAATTCCCAACAAGGGTAACAAAAGCCGTTTTTTCCTGATCATCAAGAGCTAATGGTATTTGATGATACCCTTGAAAGGCATCTAAAAAGCTCATACGAAGATGGCCTACCATTGCGTCTACTAGTTGATCAATCTGAGACATGGGGAAAGAATCCTTTGGGCAAGCCTTGTTTAAATCTGTGAAGTCTACACACACTCGCCATTTCCCGTTCTTCTTCTTTACTACCATTGTATTAGCCAGCCATTCAGGGTAAAATACCTTCTTAATAGCCCCTGCCTGCTTAAGCTTATTCACCTCTTCCTTGACAGCATCAAATGCTCTTTCGATGAACGCCGAGGTGATTGCCTTCTGGGGAGGACTGCTGGATTAACATTCAAATGATGGCATATGAATCCTGGATCTACCCCCGGGGCCTCATAGGCATTCCAGGCAAACACATCAATGTTCCTTCTAAGGAGTGCTAACAGCTCTTCTTTCACTCGAGGAGGCAATTGAGCTCCACTCTGGAAAAACCTCTCTGGATCCCCATCAATAGCAACTTCCTCCAACCTCTCGCACTTCACCTCTTCCAACCCCACAACACTAGGTAGGATCGGGACCCTTGATTGCTATGGGCCCTCATCTACGGAAGCTGTAGATTCAGTTACGGGCTAATGCATAATGGCGGCTACAAGGCATTGCCTAGCCGCAGACTGGCTTCCTATAACCTCCTCAATCTGATCCCCTGACAATTATTTCACCTTCAAGTGCAAAGTTGAAGAAACGGCCCCCAGGGTATGAAGCTAGGGTTTGGCTACAATGGCCGTGTAGGGAGAGTATGCATCTACCACAATAAAATCTACTTCAACCACTTCTGATCCTGCTTGTACGAGCAATCAAATCTGACCCCTCGGAATGACAACCTTCTCATAAAAACTTACCAAAGGTGAATCATACGTTGTCAAATCCTCAGGTTTTAAGCCCAAACATCTGAACAGATCAGGGTACATAATCTCAGCACCACTGCCCTGGTCGACCATCACCCTTTTAACATCGTACCCCCCTATTCTAAGGGTGAACACCAAAGCATTATTGAGCAGTTGGATGGTTCCCTTCTTGTTCTCATCCGAGAAACTTAATGAGGGTCGAACCTCTGCCCTAGCCCTCTTCAGCATGAAATTCGAGTCCTCAACAATCAGCCAAGCAACAGACATCACCTTGAGGGACAAGATCTAGTCCTCCCAGGTGCGGCAAAGATGACATTAATCGTGCCCAACAGGGGCCTTGAAGAAGCACTCCTTTAAGCCCCAAGCCTTGTGTGTTCTCCTTTTCCATTGGGTCAATACACAAACTGCTGTAGCTTTCCTTCTCTAACCAGTTGTTCTAAATGACTCCTTAGAGTTTTGCAATCTTCGATAGTATGCCCTCGTTCCTGGTGATATTGACAATGAAGGATTTGATTGCGCTTCATGGGGTCTCCTCCCATCTTATTCAGCCATTTGAAGTATGGCTCATTCTTGATCTTCTCCAAAACTTGGTGTACTAGCACTCGGAACACCGCATTGATTGACTGAGGCGCCGTGGATCCAGACTGTCCAGTGTAATCCCTTCGCAGCCTGTTGTTATATCGGTCCGACTTGAAATCCCCCTTCTTCTGAGGGATAACCTTAGCTTTTCCCTTACCTTGCAATTGATCCTCCTCAACCTGTTTATACTCATCGATGTGATCCATCAGTTGGCGCACACTTCTCACCGGCTTCTTGGTCAAAGACTTCCTCAAATCATGCTCGGCTGGTAGGCCGACCTTAAAAGTCCTTATGGCTATGTTGTCAAAATTCCCATCAATCTCGTTGAACATCTTCTAGTACCTGTCTGAGTACGTTCTCAGGGTCTCCCCTTCTCACATGGAGAGAGATAACAAAGAACCAGTGGTCGAGGAACTCTGCTGCATGTAATAAATCATGAGCAAAATGCCCATGTGAGCTCTTTAAAGGAACCAACAAAACTTGCTGCAAGACCATTGAACCACCTCATTACCACAGGCCCCAAGCTAGATGGGAACACCTTGCATATAAGGACTTCATTCTTAGAGTGGACAACCATTCTCTGATTGAAATGACTCACATGTTCCACAGGGTCCATTTGACCGTTGTACACGATGAACGTGGTTTGAGTGAACCGTCGAGGAAGCTTTCCTCCATCAATCCTACGCATGAAAGGTGACCTGAAAATTTGGTTGAGTGCGTTACTCATAGCATCATTTCCCAAGCCCCTAGAATATGAGTTTCTACCTCTGTGTTCATGATGGTATTCCTCTTCATAGGAGAAAGATTCACTAAGAGGTGTTTGTGACCTACGTCTATAACTGTCATCCTCTTCATCATCTGAAGAAAGGTAAGAGATGGAGGGACTCCGCCTTCTCCGCACATGGCATAACTTCTTCTTTAGGTCATCAATCTGATGCTGCATGTTCCTGGTATTGTTATCATGGGATTCTTAGCCCTCAACTCAAAGTCAACTCCTGCCAGTATGAATTGAATGCACACTTCCTTCACGGTCCCTTTCTCATTCAAGGTGAAGAAAATGATCGAGATGTTGGGAACCATCAGACTCCGCCCGGTTTGGACCTGATTCTACCATAGTTGAATATCAAGCTCACTAACACACTAGAATTCCCACAGACGGCACTAATTATATTGACACAAATTGGTAACCAGGTCCACAAGTTGTATGGACTTAGGCCCAAAAAGCCCAAAACAATGAATTTGTAAAGTGTGGATTGGAAAACTAGGTTTTTAGTAAGTTAAACAATAATTAGAACATATCCAGATGATAAGAAGAAGGAGATAGACTAGTTTAAACTATATAAAGTCGTCCTCGGCACAATCTGAGGAGGTCTGTTCTTATATAATTCTCTCCTATGATTACAACTTTCTCTCTCCGTTATTACAGTGTTTCTCTCCGGGTTTTCCGATCCCCTTCTCTTATAGCTTCCCCTTCTTTTTATACTCCCCTCATCTTTCCCCTTCCACATGCAGGCCAGATGGTTGGTCTTGATACATGTCCTATCAACCCATCAACACCTTCCTAAAGTTCTTAGATAACAGCTGGAAGACTGAAGACTACTGCTTAGATATCACTTTTTCATTAATGCGGCCAGAGTGTTAGCTGCAGAGCATTCAATGCAGTGGTAGCAGCTTTTCCTTTAGATATTTTCTAGTTCTTACCTGTACCACATGCTCGTAGGGTATTCCCTTAATAGTTAGATCCATTTGGTGCATCATCCTAGATAGAAAAATACATACCTTGACCCTTGCTTGGCTTAGCCGATGATCTATTCCTCCTCGGATCACCTTCCTCACTCTACATAGTCCAAGCCTGGTAATGAAGTCTACCATTTGCATCTTCTTTACCATTGACCCATCCTCGGACAATTGAATCTCCTTAGATGCGCTCAAGGCCCAATATTCATATTTAGGCCTCTGGTCCCTATAGTCACTATTAAGACTTTAAAAAGAAAAATAGTTGGCAATGTAGCATAGATGCATGAAATGCTTGTGAGGAGATGGGTAGATGGCTATATGGCTATATCTATCCACAACAAGAATTGGAATCATTTAAAAAAAATGTAATCATAAATAGGTAATAAATAACACTGTATAACTAAAAATAAAATAAAAGGACATAAGAAAATGACTTAATATTTTAAATATATATTCATAGTTAATTGGAAATTTTTATAGAAAGTAATTAATTGATATCAAGAACATGATAAATTTAGGCTTAAAAAACTACTTGAATAAATAAATCTTTAAATTATCATTTAAAAAAAAAATTTGTGATTAATATTGAATCAGCAATGTACAAAAATCTATACAGTATACACCTTTAAGCATTACTCTAGTCTTTGTAGTATATTATATGCCCATACCAATTTAAAAGGAAACTGTGTAGATCTAACTAATAGAGTCACGTAACACAAATATTCTAATAACACTATTGGGAGATAGTTGGAAACCAAAGCCCAAGTGAAAGATGAAATAAATAAATGAAACAAATTTAGTAGGAGTATTTTTTTTTTTTTGTTTTTTTGGTATAAAATAATAAAAGTAAGGATGGAATGGTATTTTACGTGTACCTTCCAAGAAGTTGCATTTCTGCTTAAAAGTTGCTAAAGTAGCAAAACTCAACTCCCCTACGTGACTATCATCTCCTCTTCAACAACGCCACTTTTTCTTTTTCTTTTTAATTCTTTCCCTTTCTTAATTCTCTTCATTCTTATCTTTTATATGACACTCCTTCGTCTCCTTCTTTTTTTTTTTTCTTTTTTTTTTTAATCTTGTTTTCTCTCATAGTGCCTCTGTAACTCTCTCCTATGTTTTCAATTTTTTATTTTATTTATGTTTCTTTTCCCCACAATAAGACCATTCACTGCTTTCATTCTCACCTTCTTCTTCCTCTACTTCTGTCAAATGCTGTAAAAGTTTAAAAATGAGAAACTGTTGCGTTTGGTGGAGTTTGGACCCGTAAAGTTGAAAAGTAGAGAGACGCATCAGTTCATGAAATTAAGATTTTATTATTTTGGCCTTTTTATTTTTATTTTTTTTTCTTCTTTGTTTTCTGTGTCTTTGTTTTACAACTGTATGGTTCTTGCATCCAGTGAAACAATATGGTTTTTTAAAGAGAAATTAAATTCTGTTAGTGTTAGACAATTTTGAGGTTAATAAATATAGATAGTGTGGTGTACCATCATCGCTACCGGCGGTAATTGTTCCATTTTCTTCAAAAATGATTCAAGAGTTCCCCTTGAAAAACAACATAATCAGTAGCCAAAATATAAAAGAAATAGTAAAAAAATAAAGGCAGATCAGAATGAAATGATAAATAAGGACGAAAATGGCAGACCACGAATATGCACCTCCAGTTTACTTAGTGGAAATGACTCGGAAGCGCCGGTGATTTTCATGAACATGTTGATCATTTGCTGTATTGGCATTGAGATTGTCAACAATTTTTTTACCAAAGACAGAGGTGTGCGGTTGGAAAAGAGAAACTGCTTGCAAATCGCAGTTTTTTTTAGGTCTGATTATATTTATATGTACCGAGGGGAAAGCAACTGTATGATACAGTGTAACAACTTATTTCTTTTGGTTGTGGTTAGTTATTAAAAATCCCAAAAGACATATTAGTTATTACTGCATTTAACCCGTGCAATGCACGGGAAACATTTTACACATTTAAAATACCATCAATTTGACATAACAATACAATAAATACAACCGTTAATATGTTTATTAAAGTCTTTGTTTTAATAATGCCAATCAATTCAAAAAACAAAAATGACAATTGTGGGATATAGAGTTAGTTTCAAAAACATTGTCAAAAGTCCAAAATTACCCATAGCAGAAAATAAAATTTAAGAACTCATTAACCCAAAAAACATTTAGTGAGCTAAGTCATATTCTAGTCTTGATGAACTGTATGTGCCAGTACTGTTTCACTTGGATGACTTGGGATATCATCATTCACCTGCAAAAGCTAGAGCACAATAGCACTTGGAAAAAAATGATTACAAGTACATATCTTCTCACATGCATTATTTTTATTTTATCCATCTTGAACATGCCAACTATAAAGGTATACACAATAAGAACAAAATAGATTCTTTGGTGTGGTAAATAAATGATTGTTGTCCAACCAGAGGCAATAGCATAATGAAGACCTATTCAAATGTAACCCCTAAAATGATAGAAACTAATACAGCCTTTTGAGCTCCACGTTTCAAAAATTGTTTTCATTAGTAGAAGTGCACTTCTATTCATAATCCACTCAAACTATTTTTGCTAATCTATAACAATCGTGAAAGCTAAGGAGAACATATTCAATAATAACATAAGGTAAAATTCCAATGTATAAATACAAAGAAACAATATTTTAATATCTGTTGGTAGAAACACTCTAAATTAATTCTATGAAAAGTTGAAAACCACAAAAAACCTAAAACTAAATTGGAAAAAAATAAATTAATTAATATTTTTTCTCTACCAAGTTACACTTTGCTCAATCTTTTGTAGTTTGAATTCTAAGAATGCATCTTATAATCCTAGCCACCAAATCTCCACTATGGAAGTTTCAAGTGTGTAATGGTCATAAGCACTATAGTGTCAAGAAAATTTTTATTAATAATTAAAAGCACATAATTCTTGTAATTCAAATAGTTTTCTTTTTTTTTTTTTTTTTTTTTTGATAAGTTGTAATTCAAATGGTTCTTTAGAAATTTTTTACTAAACTGATGTCCAAAGTTGAAGCACATACATGCAGGAGGAATTGCATCTAAAATCTCATCTTTAACAAATTCAAACACATCAAGTAGTTTGGATATTTTCTGTTTTCTTAACTTTTTACATCAGAGAACAGAGGTAAAATTCATTCTTTTCACCAATTATAGACATTTCCTTCACTTCAGATAGACTATTATTTCTAGTTTAGTCTCTTGATTCTTTCTTTTTAGGCAGGAAAAAAAAAATTCTTAGTGTATGAACGATTCAACATAGTTCTCCATACCTAAGACACTATACACACACCTTGTCCTCTATTATTTAGTTTATTTCTTTCCTTTTGACCCTTTCCCACAAAAAATAAAAAATTTAGAATGCATAGTAGAAAGAAAAACACATCCATTTATGAACAAACAACATTAAAAAAAAAAAAAAAAAAAAAAATTCTCAAGCGGTACAAACTACTTTCTATTCTTCTCAAATAGCACTTGAATTTACATATCCATAAATTGGGTTTTATTAAATACTCCAAAATAAGTGAATAAAAAAAATTCAAAACTCAGTCAATAATTAATTATTTTCATTCATATACCAAAGCAACAATACCTGAATCACCTTCTAAAATATAAGCCTTTTTCTGATCTTCATGAGCAAAATTCTAGCAACACAAAATAGCTACCAGAAATAATAATCTCAAACCATAACATCGATAGAAAGAGGGTAAACCCATAACTATACAGTCTAAACTTTCAGATTTCAAGCTTCATACTTGACAGGGAAAACTCAGCAAATTTGAATTTCAACAAAAAGTGAAAGGGTAAGAAGGTTTTTTAAAATGGAAGGAAATAATCATACAACCATATTAAATAAATAATCCCTTAATATGAAGTAACACAGTTTTTTATCAAAATATTTGCTATTTCTTTGTTTGTTCCTACTTCCAATTTCACTTTGAAAAAAATTGTCAATAAGTCTACACTCTAAGCTTGGGCAATACTCCCAATGCTATCAAAACAAAAAAGTAGAGATGTTAATTTGAGACCAAAGTATCCAAATTAAAATACTAAACCTATCTATTTTTCAATAGGGGTGAAAGAAGAATCCTAGACATGGTAAAGGGAAAAAACATTTAGCGTTTGATTTAAGAGTCAAAAAGTATACATATTTAATAAATCTTCTTAAACTTTTTTTGTTCAACATTTTTTTTAATCAAACATTAACAAATGATAAAGAGACAAATTCAAATAAAAGTAGAACAGGGGATATTAAGTTTCCCTGACCTTTCAACTCAATCTAGGAGCTTTTCTTGAATAGTTACCAACAGTCTTATAAGCCAAAGCAGAGATGATAAATCTACATTAGCACATGAGTAAAAAAATGTCATTGAAAATACAAAATTACTAACAAACAGCAATGTAAATGAAGCTCTAAACACTAAGATCCTATAAAACATGTGTTGCAAGCTAGGTAATTAACTCTAATTATCTAAAATCCTTGGAAAAACATGGCGGGTTTACTTGAAATAAACAGCAAGAAAATTGAGCGTTTGTTAAAGCCAAACTCAAGTTCAATAACACTAAAAAATAAATATATGCTCTATTTCATAAATAAATATTCAATAAAATAGAACATGATGGTTATAGCTAGTCTGCTACTATCGCAACTGAAATCTTACAGTCACTCGCCCCAGGGGGGGGGGGGGGGAGGAATACTAGAGATCACAAACCATATGAAAGAGCTCTATCTTGAAAATTGAAGCTTTTATCTATAGAATCATCACTAACCGCTACTGAAATTCCTCTGAATCAAGAAAAATGTAAGTTCTGAAGTAGACTAAAATGTAAATTTAAAAGCCTTTAGAAAAAATTTATTTAGCTTTTAAAATATTTAAACCAAAGAAAACTCTAACAAACTGACATTTACAAAAAGTTTGTAAGGGAGTTGACAATAGTGTCTAACAATCTGTTGGAAAGTGTATAACAATTTGTTAGTTATTAATCTATTTATTTGTTTTTCAAAAATGCAGTAGTTAACCAAAAATCCCATAATTTTAATTTTAAAAAAAATTATAAATTATTGTACACTTTGAACTTTCAGATTTTAAACCATCCAAGTTGAAATTTGGCATATTCAGCAACAAGTGAAAGGGTAAGAAGGTTTTTCAAAATGACATAAAATAATCATACAATCAAGTAAAATAAATAATCCTTTAATATGCAGTAACATTATTTGTTTTAAAAAAAAATTTGAAAACCCAATATTGTCCATTAGAGAGATTATGTCCATCATATACTGAATGCGATAGGCAAAGAATGTTCATTAGTTTAGATAACTATGATAATGATTAAACTGAACATAAGGAAAATGTTATCTTTTACCTTCAATGACTAATACAATCCAAAGAACATGAATTTGAAGAGAACAACAATAAACCCCCAAAAAATAAATCTTACCAATAATATGTCTATAAGACATTTATCAAACAGGTACGATGTACAAAGTACAAACCCTCTTTTTTTTTCCCCCCCCCTTTTTAGTGATGATTGCAAACTCTCCAACATAAACACTACCTTATGGGATATCTAAAACCATATTATATTTAAATTGGTATTATACTAAAGGAGGCATCATTAACGGAAGCCTAACTCAAATAACGAAATCTAAACCCAACCAAGAAATTCAAACCCAAATCATATTCAATCCCTAGAGTTGTAAAACCAAAAAAAAACTAAAAAAACTAAAAAAAAACAAAAACTTTACAAGTTACAGGGATACAGCCTGTCTCTCTTTGCCTGCGGTTCTGACAAACGTTAGCTGAACAATAGACCTAAATAGGATTAAAAAAGAAAAACAAATATTAGCTCAACATTCAATCCTACACTTTATTTGATCCCTTGGATTTCATTAATATTAGTTATTGGAAATTGTTTTTAATTTGAAAAAAATTGTCAATAAGTCTAATAAACCCATCTATTGTGACCAAAGCATCCAAATTAAATTACTAAACCCAGTTTCAAAGCAATAAATTCAACTCGTCACTATTTAGAGAAAATTGGGAATCCAAAGGAGCTTTTATTAGAAAGAAAATATAGAATAGAAAATATTTCCAAATTAGAAAGCCAGGCCCCATTGTCCACTACTCTTTGCTTTTTGCCTTTTGCATCATGTGTGTGGGATTTGAGTTTGACTCGTGGTGATAGAATCCTAAACCAAAAAACAATGCAATTCTACAATAGTACACCCACCAATTAGCATTGCTTCTGGTAGGGATAGAATGGGGAAAAAAAGTTCCAAGGGAAAAAACAAAAACAATAAACCCATCTATTTTTCAATGAGGGTGAAAGAAGACCTAAACAATTTGGCAGGGGAAATTTTTTTAAAAATATATATAGACAGCTTTAAATTCAATTTTGAATTGTAAAAAGAACCTTCCTGCAGAAAATTTTAAAACGTTGCAATTACCTACATGAATAATCATGTGTTTTTCTAAGCGCCGAAGAGAAGTTCCAGGGAAAAATCAATGCATACCAAATACACTGTTGTTGAAGAGAGGATAGGGGCAGTGAATGAATAGATCAGGGATGGGGCAGAGAATGAACGAAGCAACAATTTATATCTCTTTCTCTTTCTTCATATAGCAAGCCCCATTTTTAGATGAATCGTATAGCCAGCCTTTTGATTGTACAGTTAGTTCTCTTTTTTTTATACTAAGAGGCTATTAAATGGTGTTTCAAAGTTACCTAAACAGTATAATGTTTCGGATTTTTAATCTGATTTCAACCCCACAACAACTACATAGTACTGTTACTATGACATGATAGAGACATTATAATAAAAAGTTCAAACAGGTATAATTAAAAATTATGCATTGTTAAGAAATATATATATATATATATATATGCAATTTTTATAATTTGAATGAAAAAAATCATGGCAAATGTTGCAATATTGGGTTTTTACTTTTTTTTAACAATGCAATACGGTAGTGTGATGTGTGAACATCGAGGGGGGAAGGAAAAAGAAATTGAGTGACCCAAATTACACAAACAAATTTTCACTCAGAAGGAGAAGAAGATTAAGAAATAAAATCCAAAGCACTACAACTGAAAGGAGAAAACGAAAGAAATCAGTTTTACCAGTAGTGGTTTTGCTGGCTGACTGGTGGCGGTAGGCTAATGAAGGCAGGCTTCTGTTCTTTCTCTTCAAGCATTGCTGGATTTCTTTTTGCAGAGGAAAAAGAGCATAACAGAAAAAGGGAAAAATTGAAGAGAAGAAACAATATATAAGAAGGCAAATAGAGTGGTTACATACTGAACCAGTGTGGGTTTTTAAAAGTTAAAAGTAAATTTTTGGTGAACATGTGTAAGGATGAGAATGAAAAACATTAAATGGCATTTTAAAGTTGTGAAATAGTATAATTTATCTAATAACCCTTCTTTTTCTCTAATGACCCAGATAGTAAGCCAAAAAAAAAAAAAAAAAAAACCAAAACAAAACAAAATATGAAATTGAAATTCATGAAAGCAAATGAACAAAACCTAGAAACTGAAAATTCCTAATAACAATTTAATTAGAATTTGATACAAAACCCAGAAATAGAAAACTTCTAATAACAATTCAATTTGAATTTGATCTTCTAGGTTGTTTCCTTGATTTCAACGAAATCCCTAAATTGACAGCATACATAATTGAAGACAATAGGGTAAGATATTAGTTGAAAATTACCGAGAAAGAATGGTCTGATATCAAGAGTTCCTGGGAAAGGCTTTTTTGGTGCTTATGCTGAAGGCCACTTCATCTTCCTTCCTCCTTTTTCTCTGTTTCTTTCTTCGTGTCCCATGTCTCATCGCCTCTCTCTCTCTCTCTCTCTCTCTCTCTCTCTCTCTCTCTCTGTGTGCGTGGTATTTTAACCGGATAATTTTTATTTATTTATAGGGAGGCTTGTAAATGGTGATGTAGCACTGTCAAACGGTGTTTATCTTGTGATCTGAAAAATGGGCTCTAGCGAAGGAAACTTTGGCGCGAGCATAATTAATCTATAGCGACGAAATATTTCATCACTAAAAGTTGAAATTGTTAGTGACAAAATATTTCGTCACTGTAGGTATTGCTGTGGATAGTATTAGTGACAAAAATCCTTTCGTCACTATAAGGAAGAATTAGCGACAAAAAATAGTCGTCACTAAAAATAGTAATAGTTTTGCACTTATATGTTTTTAGCGACGAAATCACAATTCATCACTAAAAGTATGTTTTAGTGATGAAATATGAATTTTGTCTCTAAAAATCTTCACAAAGCTTGGGTTCTTTAGTGACAAAGCTGAAATTCGTCGCTAAAAGCATTGAAAACCATACCTTTTGTGACGACTAAATGGGCATTAGCGACGAAAAATAATTCTTCACTAAAGACCACTATAAAACCGAACCTTTTTTTTTTTACATTTTGATGCACTCCCTGTTTAATTCCCATACCCATCCTGATGCTAAAAGAACCCAACCCACAGCAATACCCACCCCGATCCTAAAGGAAACCAATCCGTCGCCGATATCCGCGCTGATAAGAGCCCACCGTCGCCGATACAAACCCATTCGCGACGGTTTTGAAAATTTATTTTAGCTCCCACCGTCGCCGATTTGAACCCATTCGTTGCCGATTTGAAGCCATTCTCGACGATTCATACCCATTTGTCGCCAATTCGGAGCGATTCTAGATGATTCGTACCCATTCGTTGTGGATTCGGACCATTCGTGACGATTCCGAAGTCTTCGCCGCCGATTCGGACCATTCACGACGATCCCCAAGTCCTCACCACCGCCCAACGACCCTTCGCCTCCCACAGCTCGCCGATTCACCTCCCACCTCCAATAACCCTTTGCCTCCCTTTGCCGTGGCCTCTGTCTGAAATCGGTAAGTTTTTTTTTTTTTTTTTTGCCTTCCCTTCTCTCTGTTTTTGTTTTTTTGTTTTGGTTTTGTGCTTATGGTTTTTTCTTTTTTGGGGAGTCTTTATGAGAACTGGGTTTTTGTAGTCCTATCCTTGATGATATGATAAATGATGAGCTACCTTTAAATAATTATCTTTGATAATTGTTTTTGTTATTGTTAATTTCCATGAGCTTGTGATTGTGGATAATATAGATCTAAAATGGTTGTTTGTAAATGTGAGAAATGTACTGTGAACTGAAAGTTGGATGTTATTAGTATTTATTAGCAATATGATGATTAAAGCAATATGATGATTCTGTTGGGGTGGTTTTGGAGACTAGTTGGATAAATTGGGAGAAGAAAGGACAGTAAGTGGATAAGTATTGAGACTTTTTAGTGACAGGCCCTTTGGCTCATGTTTGTTAAGAATGGGGTATTTTTATTTTTGTTGAGAATGGTATAAATCAAATGGAAGGCATGACTTGAATACTCTCATGTTTGTTTTGTTATGGTCCTCATTTGTTTTTTTTTTTTTTTAATTTTGGATTGGAGGTTAATAATGTGTTGGTGTTTGCTCAAGCATGAAGTTTATGCCATATTTGGTTGTCGAGAAACGTGAGAGAATGTTAATAAAAACCTAGTTTTTGTTATAATGTTTTTAGTTAGTCCAATACTTGGATTAGTATAGTTTGGTAATTTTATTAAAATTCAGTTTTTTATGTTTTCTTAGCTACTAAGTGAGCATTTAATGATTGATTTTGATGAAAGTTCTTACTTTTTGGTTTTTGTCAATTGAAATGAAGTTCCCAACTTATTAGAATTTTTGGGGCGACAAAGGTGCAAAATTTGATGAATGTGACTCTCTGATAGTGTAGAATATAATTGAGCAACAATATTTTTTTCTCTTTAGTTCCTTCCTTTACAGAGGGGTTAGTGCAGTTTCTTTGGTGGATGATACCAGCGAGCCCTTTCATAAGGATTCCATAAGAGCTATTCGTTGTAGTGCCAATGGTAATCTCTTTATATCTGTAGGGGATGTTAAAGATAACTTTCCCCTCATCAGTTTTCTGATTGGTGTAACCACTACTTGTATTACATGTGTAAGTTATGAGTTTGCGTAGTAATTTATGAGAGGATTATTTTCAAGACTAAAGTACTTATAAATTTAACTTTCTTTTGCAAGCTAAATACACATTGTTTGCAATAACTTTGGTTTTTTTCTGAAAGTTGTAAGCTTAGCTTGAGCAAAGTAAGTAAATTTTAGTTGAAAACCTTATAAAACTCTATATTTGTGATGTTGGAAATTAGATTTGGGGATTGATTTTGATGAAAGTTCTTACATTTTGGCTTTTGTCAATTGAAATGAAGTTCCCAACTTATTAGAATTTTTGGGGCAAAAAAGGTGCAAATTTGATGAATGTGACTCTCTGATAGTGTAGAATAGGATCGAGCAACAATATTTTTTTCTCTTTAGTTCCTTCCTTTACAGAGGGGTTAGTGTAGTTTCTTTGGTGGATGATACCAGCGAGCCCTTTCATAAGGATTCCATAAGAGCTATTCGTTGTAGTGCCAATGGTAATCTCTTTGTATCTGCAGGGGATGTTAAAGATAACTTTCCCCTCATCAGTTTTCTGATTGGTGTAAGCACTACTTGTATTACATGTGTAAGCTATGAGTTTGCGTAGTAATTTATGAGAGGATCATTTTCAAGACTAAAGTACTTATAAATTTAACTTTCTTTTGCAAGCTAAATACACATTGTTTGCAATAACTTTGGTTTTTTTCTGAAAGTTGTAAGCTTAGCTTGAGCAAAGTAAGTAAATTTTAGTTGAAAACCTTATAAAACTCTATATTTGTGATGTTGGAAATTAGATTTGTGGTGGTATGTTGTGTTGGAGCAAGCGGGTGGCTTGCATGGTGTTATAAGGTGGTTTAACTACATATTGGGAGTGTTTTTCAATTCTTGCAAATGTGAATGAATATTGTTGATTAGATATGATGAATAGTATTTTATTTGATTTAAATACTTGTAAAACTCTATACTTGTGATGTTGGAAATTGGTTTTGTGGTGGGTTGTTGTGTTGGAGCAAGCGGGTGGCTTGCATGGTGTTATAAGGTGATTTAAATACATATTGGGAGTTTTTTTCAGTTCTTCCAACTGTGAAGTGAGTATTGTTGATTAGATGTAATGAATAGTATTTTATTTGATTTCAATACTTGTAAACATTATAGTTGTGATGTTTGTGATTGGTTTTGTGGTGGGTTGTTATGTTGGAGCAAGCGAGTGGCTTGCATGGTATTATAAGGTGGTTTAAATACATATTGGGAGTGTTTTTCAATTCTTGCAAATGTGAATAAGTATTGTTGATTAGATGTGATAAATAGTATTTTATTTGATTTAAATACTTGTAAAACTCTATACTTGTGATGTTGGAAATTGGTTTTGTGGTGGGTTGTTATGTTGGAGCAAGCGGGTGGCTTGCATGGTGTTATAAGGTGGTTTAAATACATATTGGGAGTATTTTTCAATTCTTACAAATGTGAATAAGTATTCTTGATTAGATGTGAGGAATAATATTTTATTTGATTTCAATACTTGTAAGCATTATAGTTGTGATGTTTGTGATTGGTTTTGTAGTGGGTTATTATGTTGGAGCAAGTAGGTAGCTTGCATGGTGTTATAAGGTGGTTTAAATACATATTAGGAGTGTTTTTCAATTCTTGCAAATATGAATGAGTATTGTTGATTAGATGTGATGAATAGTATTTTATTTAATTTAAATACTTGTAAAACTCTATACTTGTGATGTTGGAAATTGGTTTTGTGATGGGTTGTTATGTTGGAGCAAGTGGGTGGCTTGCGTGGTGTTATAAGGTGGTTTAAATCCATATTGGAAATGTTTTTCAATTCTTGCAAATGTGAATGACTATTGTTGATTAGATGTGATGAATAGTATTTTATTTCATTTCAATACTTGTAAGCATTTTATTTATGATGTTTGTGATTGGTTTTGTGGTAGATTGTTGTGTTGGAGCAAGTGGGTGGCTTGCATGGTGTTATAATGTGGGTTAAACTAATATTGGGAGTGTTTGAGTGTGCAATGTATATTTGTTTAAGTATTAATATAGACTTGTGTATTCATGAGTGGGACAGAACTTTTTCTAAGTAGCTTACAGACTTAGATGTTAGAGTACATTATGCATGAGTTGTCCATATTTTATTAAAGTAGCATTCATCTTGTAATTGTAGACAACCATGAATAAAAGTTGGATAATAATGGGTAAGACACCCGATGGCAGATTAAGTCATCCATATATTGAAGGGGTCAATGCAATTATTAATTTTGCAAGAGCGATTGTGGACTTGAGTGGTAATATTCCATGCCCGTGTATTCATTGTGTGAATTGTTAACGACAATCTCCTCATACTGTGCGTATCCATTTGCTTTATCGTGGGATTATGCAATCTTACATTAATTGTTATAATCATGGAGAACCTCATGTATTGAACGAGAACATTCATGATAATGAAATGGCGGATGGTGATCATATGGATGGTATCGATGCCTTGGTAGGTGACCGAATTAGAGGGGAACCAAGAAATGCAACCGAAGATGAGAAGGTGCGTCATTTTGACAAACTTGAGGAAGATGCAAAGCGTGAGTTGTATCTGGGTTGCACTGATTATAGTATCTTGAAGTTTGTTATTGAGATGTTGAATTTAAAGGTAATGACCAATTTGAGTAACAAGGGACTTGATATGATGCTAGAATTGCTGACAAAGGTTTTACCAAAAAGTAACTTGGTTCCAAGGTCAACTTATGAAGCAAAGAAGATATTACGTGACTTGGGCATGTCATACGAGCATATAGATGCATGCAAAAATGATTGTGCACTACTTTGGAAGGAAAATGATAACCTTGATAAATGTCCGATGTGTGAGGCGCCTAGGTACAAGGATACACGTGCCTAAGGTAAGAAGATTCCTCATAAGGTATTGCGTTACTTCCTATTGACACCGAGACTTAGGAGATTGTACATGTCAGGCCAAAGAGCTAAGGACATGAGATGGTATATAGACAAATGTGTGGACGATGGGATAGTGAGGCATCCGGCTGATAGTGAGGAGTGGAAGGAGTTTGATTTGCAACATCCTGATTTTGCCCTTGAACCTAGCAATGTAAGGCTAGGGTTGACTACAGATAGATTTAACCCTTTTGAGAATATGAACAACAACTATAGTATGTGGCCTGTCATACTTATCCCCTATAATCTACCGCCTTGGTTGGTTATGAAGGAGCCATATTTTATGTTGTCCTTGCTTATTCTTGGTCCCCATCAACCGAGAAATGAGATTGATATTTACTTGAAACCATTGGTTGACGGGTTGAAGGAGTTATAGGAAGAAGGTGTAGAAACTTATGATGCTTATAGTAAAGAGCATTTCAGATGTGTGCAACTTTGTTGTGGACAATACATGACTATCCTGGATTTGGTAACGTGTCTGGGTGGAGGAAAAAAGGTTATCATTCTTGTTACACTTGTAACGATGACCATATTCAGAAGCTTTGGAAAGTAAAATTGGATTCATTAACCATCGAGCTTATTTGCCTATGGAACATCGTTGGAGACATAGTCAATTGCATAATGGTTTATCGGAGAAACGAAAGTGATCTTTAGAGTTATAAGTGGGAAAGATACAAGAGCAGTTAGATAGAATGCCAAATATAGTTTTAGAAAAGCATCCAAATAACAAGGAGAGACCACTCATTGGGGAGCCAAATTGGTCAAAGGTAAGTATTTTGTATAAGCTTCCATACTAAAAAAATAAAAAACTTAAGCACAACATTGATGTCATGCATGTGGAGAAGAACTTTAGTGAGAGTACTTACGGTACTTTGTTGGGCATTGAGGGGAAAAACAAGGACACTGACAAGGCATGGATAGACTTGCAAAATATGAACTTCAAGCACACGTTGCATTTAAAACAACAACCTAATGGATCATATGACAAGCCTCGGGCTTTCTTTACATTAAGCCCAAATGAAAGGGATGGTTTATATGACTTTTTGAAATTAGTCAAGTATCCGGATGGCTATGCAACCAACATATCAAGGTCAGTGAATGCAAAAAATGGTAGATTATTTGGTTTGAAAAGCTACAACTGTCATGTGCTACTACAATGAATTCTTCTAATTGGGTTGCGAGGGTTTGCATATAAAGACATTAGTATTGTATTGTTTGAGTTAGGCAGCTTCTTCCAAGACTTATGCTCAAGGACCCTAAAGCGGAGTGAATTGGAAAAACTAGAAGAACATATAGTTCTTATACTATGCAAGCTTGAGAGGTTCTTTCCTCCAGCATTCTTTGATGTTATGGTCCACCTTACTGTTCACTTGCCCCGAGAAACAATTTTAGGAGGCCCTGTACAATATCGGTGGATGTACCCAATTGAAAGGTAATTAGATCCATTGATGCATCCCTCAATTGCATCTTTCTCACGTGGTATAAAATCACATAATGTGCATATTTTTTCCTCGTAGGTACCTTGGAAAATTGAAAAGATACGTTTCCAACCGAACTCGACCAGAAGGTTCGATTGTAGAGGCTTACATTCTCAAAAAATGTATTAACAATTAGTCTTTGTATATTGATGGGATCGAAACTGTGCATAATCGAAGAGAAATAAATTAAGATTTTGGTGAATCTAGTGAAGGATTAATAGTTTTTTCACAAACTGCCCGACCTACAGGTGGTGGAATGATGGCAACTTGTCTCGTGCATTGCTTGATACTACTCATTGGTACTTGTTGTACAATAGTCCTAAGCTATAGCCTTATTTAAAGTATGTGATTTCATATGCATGTACTGTTTGATCAAGTTTTTTAATATTATCTGCAATGCTTAGCTAAAAATAAATCACTTTATTTTAAAAGTGAACACAAAAGCACATTACATAATCCTACAACATAAACCATTTCTCAAATCCAACAACAAGAGTTTCCCAAGTGGTTCAGAGAACGTGTAAGACATTTGAAATTTAATCATACACTAATAAAAAATTAAACATTAACAATAGTTTCGTCATTGCTTATTACTAATTAATATCACTTGTTGTATGTCATTATATATGAAAAGATTGAAAGTTAACGAGTCACCAGAAGCTACTAAACAGTTATGGTCATTAGCAAATGGTCCTAAGCCGCATGTGAAGGAGTACACAGTTGTATGGTCAATGGTGTAAAGTTCCATACAAGGGACCTAGACAATCGTCGTGTAACCCAAAACAGTGGTGTATGTACCGAAGGGGACCATGAGGGAGAAATGCACGACTTCTATGGTTATGTGTGCAAAATTTGGGAATTGAAGTATGTGTTTCACTATAAAGTTGTTTTGTTCTAGTGTGAATGGTACAATACCGGTACCAATGGTCGAAGGAGAACGATAAGAACTGATGCACACTGCACAAGCATTGTCGTTAAAAGTCGGTGGTATGAAAATGACCCTTTTATACTTCCTAGTCAAGTGAGACAAGTTTTTTACCTTCAAGATACCAAATTGGGTGAACCTTGGAAAATTGTGCAATTCATCCAACATAAGGGAGTGTTTGATGTCCCGGAAGTCGGGGGAGGAGAATCCAATGATAATATAGAAAGATAGTGACGCATTCCAACAAGAAGCGATTGTTGATGTTGTCTCTATCAATATTGAGGACAATATTATTGACTATTGTACGGGTGATGTTGAAACTAAGGTTGTTCTTGAAGGTGGAACTTCAAGAGATGCTAATCAAAATGAAGAGCATGACATACCTGATGTTGATCTTGATATGGACTATGATATGTAGAGTTCATAACAATTGTCTTAAATGTTGTGTGCTTGTCTTAAAGTTTTATGCTTGTCTAAGCAGCAATTGTTTTGTACTTATCTTGAACTTGATATGGATATTGATGTGATCATTTGTTGTATTCAAATTTAGCACTTGTTAATTGCTTGATATGAATAATGGTGTAGACTATGATATATAAAGTTAGCAGTAATTTTTATTGAGATGTTTTGTACTTATCTTGAACTTGTTATAGATATTAATGTGGTCATTTGTTGTGTTGAGTTAGTAGCAATTGTGTTCAAATTTTGCACTTGTGAATTTCTTGATATGGATAATGGTGTGGACTATGATGTTAAGTTAATAGTAATTGTACTTATCTTTCATGTCAATACATAATTTCAAGAAATGTCCAAAAAGGCCAAATGCACTCATAATATACCGAGTTATGAGATGGCAAGATTGGATAGAATGAGGCAAAACCAAGAGAGAATTGATGCTTTGGGATTGAAGCACATCTCAACTTCTCTAAAGGATTCTGCTCAGTCCAATTGTGCAAAAGGGAAAAGAAGTAAAGCTAGTGTTGTGGTAGATGATGATTATGTACCACCTATTGGTGACGATGACAATGATGATGAGTCATCTAATTCTGTAATCCATAAGGTACAATAGATGTTCCATAGGGTACAATAGATGATAATAACTTTATTGTTCCATTACTTGTTATGACTTTGTTGTTCCATTATATGTATGTTTGTTAGTTACAGATGGCACCAGGACAACTTACACGCTCGCGAGGTGAGGCATCTATCCCGGTGGTCCAATCTACGAAAACACCTCCTAACGCAAATCCTCGAGCCCAAAGTTCTTCTAGTGCAGAGGCGCAGAGTACCGGCGTATTAACTAACACGACTGGTAATTACATACTTAATTACAATTGCACCCAGTTTTTACTATTGAGATTATACTTCACTTAATTTAGCTATAATGTACATGGAATGTATAATTTTTTAACATTAATAATGTTTAAATAGGATCTACTAGCAGAAATACCCGTGGAACAGCACGTGGTATAGCAGTACGGGCACTTGTTGAAAAAAGTGGTAAGCTGCCAGTATGTATAGCTGCAGAGTATGATACTCATGTTGGGAAGAATGAGTGCAAGCTTGTCAATCAAATTGACGTACAAGTGTGAAGTAATTTGTCCAGTTACAACATGAAAAATTGGAAAAATGTTGATGCTGCTACTAGAGATGTGGTGCTTCAAAATATCGTGGTAAATTTACATTGATAACGTCTAACTCATCTTTGTTGTCACTAAGCATATTAAATTCATATAATAATATTTTTATGATACATATACACTACATTTTACAAGATCAGTTTGAGCTACAAGGAGATTCCAACTTGGTAACGAAAACATTAAATACAAAACATGGAAGATTACTGAGTTCCAACTCCAACAAGTTGCATCAGGCTTATAAAAAACTCATACAATCTCATGATGCTAACTATGCAAGAAGCCACCCACCAAAGAATGCCACACTTGAGCAGTGGACTGAACTCATTAATGGGAGATGGACCAATGAGGATTGGTTGGTAAATTATTTATGCGTATATTATTATTATCCAATGTTTACTATATTGTGTTGTCAACTGATTAGATTAATACTTAGATGAAGTAAATGTATACTGGTTTATTCAAGAAAGAACTCTACAAATAGGAAGAAAACTTCAGGCAAACATAGATGCGGGACAAAGGCACTTGCTGTTAGGGTTGATGAGGAGGTGCGTGTTTTTTCATTTTCTTAAACCTTAGTATATTATATGTTGTGATTAACTAAGTATATCTATCTAACACTTGAATATTAATTAATTATACAAATAATAATGACGGTCAAGTTCCTGAATTGGCAAAAATCTTCAAAGATGTTCATTTCAATCCAAATACAAATATGTGGATATACCATGCGACATATGTATGTGTATCATTCCATCCCTATCATGTTTGTAAAGCTATAACATATGTAGTATTAATGTTGTGATTATTTGTTTCTTTCTCTCTTTCAAATGATAGGAAAATATTCTCAAAGTACAAGAGGATTATTGTCAGGATCCTAATGCAATTCCCCTTACACGAGAGGAGATCTCACACTTGGTTTTTAAGAAGAAGTCCGGTATTGTAAAAGGACTTGGCATGAGACCTTCCTCTTCTCTAGTAACCACCGCTTCATCTAATTCCTTGGTGGAGTATATCCAACAGCTACAAAATGAGATAATTGAGCTCAAAGAGACAAGAGCTAGGGACCAAGAGGAGCGAGTTAGGGACCAAGAGGCACGATCTAAGCAAGAAGAGGTCCAAAAGAGTATTCTTAACTTTTTGAAGAGCAAGGATTATGATGACGCTCTTACCTATGGGGGTGGTTCAACTTCAAGTTAAAACACTTTTTGGTTAGTATTTTATTTAGCAATTGACCTACACTACATGGTGTGACTACTTTTTTTGATGCATTTTTTTGAAACTAATTGTATTATATTACACTTGAAAATCTATATTTGCTTTCTTCAACTTATACATTAGGAGTTGTGATTTTAATTCATTGGTGTGGCTACTCTAAATGCATTGTTAGAAATGTTTCTCATAACATAGTCAATGTTTTTACTTTACGATTTTAATGTAGTATTGTTTTTATATTTGTACAGATTTCTTATTGGTGGCTTTTAGGGGATTTACTTTTGGCATTACTTGAAGACATTTAAGGACATCTTCCGCTAGTTTTAATTATATTACGCTACACTTTTTTTATAGTTATAAAACATCTTGAGTTATTGTATGTGTTGCAAACAATTATTGTGTGGAAGGAGTATGAATTGGATACTTGTTTTATTTTTTACTTGTGGAATGTATGGATCTTTTTTTATAAATGTGTTGTTGAAATAAATGTGTTATTCAAATGTGAGGTTTTAATAATGTAATGACAGCTTACAGGTTAATATCAAAGCCATAAAAAAAATAAAAACAAAAAATAAGTTTTAGCAACGAATTTTTTCGTCACAAATATAGCAACAAAAAATTGTTTTAGTGACAAAATATTTTGTCGCTAAATGTAGCAAAATTTTATAAAAAATGGTTTTAGTGACAAAAATTTTCGACACTATATGTGCTTGGATTTTCATAAAAATAGTTTTAGTGACGAACTTTTTCGTCACTATATGTACCTGAACATAGTTTTAGTGATGAAATTATTCGTTACTAAATATGATTTAATAAACTAAGTTGTTTTTAGTGACGAAATATTTTCGTCACTGAATAGTGTTTTTAGCGAGGAAAACATTTAGCGACGAAACGTTTTCGTCCCTAAAAGTTTTTTTTTTTTTAACTAATCAGACTTTTAGTGACGAAATTTTTCATCACCAGGACTTTTAGTGACGGGGTTTCAGCGACGAAATGAGTTTCATCACTAAAAGTTTGATTTCGTCGCTAAAGGTTCTTAGTGACGAAAAACTGGACTTTTAGTGAAGAATTTTTTCTTCACTAAAAATACATTTTGCTGTAGTGAATCCATGCAAAAGTTAGAGGAATCCTGCTAGGTTGAGGACCTAGACAAAAATTAGGGATTGAAAGTCAACCAAAATCAAGCCGAGAAGGAATACAAAAGTTGGCAATATTACGAAGGAAAGGTTCATCCACCATGATTTGATGGTTAGGAAAGATGCAAGAGAGACCGAAAGGAGTGATAGCTTCTTTGAAATTAGAGGTCAAGCTTCTTGATCCATGCCAAGACCACCAAAGGAGAGAGCTCTGTCGTTGGAAAGCTTAGAGAAATGCTCTGAGTTTAGAATGTGTTCGGTGAAGGTTTGGAGGCCCCAACGGTTCTTTTAGACTTGAATAGAGGCAATTAGAGATTTTAGTCTTTGGTAAATGCACGGAGAGTTAAGACTGCACGCATGATCAAGACTTGCGTACACAGGCCCATGTCTGCACATGCAAGAATGAAGGCAGGGACACATCCTTTTCCTGCCTTGAGTGTGTTTCCTCCCCAAAAGCTTCTCTTGTGACTCTTATAGTCTAAAAAACTACTCAAGGCACAATTCAAACTCAGAATTTCTAAATATCAAGAATTGCAAAATTGCACAAAGTTTCTACAAGTTTGTAATTTAAGTACATATCCCAAATAAAAGCATAAATATAAAAGATGTTCTTAAATACAACCCAATGTCTCAAATCCAATCCAAAGTGCAAGAATGTATGCTAAAATAAGAAAAATAATAAAAGCAAAAAAAAAAAAAATGCTATGCTATGCTGTCTGTGTCTGTCTGTCTGTTTGCAGGATCACCAAAAGCACCTCTTCCTCGGCTGATGGCTTGGAGTTGACTTTGAACCTCCACCGCCATCACTGCCATCATCATCATCATCATCATCACCACTGACATCTTCACCACTGTATAGCTGCCTAGAATACAATGTTAGGACAAGGGTTGAGAGATGCAAGAAAAGTTAAGGAAGAATAAAAGAGAACTTACCGGCCCGCGTACAGTCAAGAAAGGGGGCGAAAGCCACGTTCATTCCAGTTGATGACTAGAGCAGCGACATGAGGCTGAGGGGATCCTTCTTGATCACCATCTCTTTAGAAATGTCAGGAGCTTCTTAGTTTAAACTCACTTAAGCTGTCGAAGGGTTTGATTTTAGGGCTTCCGAGCTATCACCAACAACAAAGTCCGACTAGTAGAACACCTCGAAATCCTCATGCCTTACTATAGTCCTTTCCTAGTACTCTAAAGTGTCCTCTTCAATTTGAGTTTCTTTGTCTTTAGAGGGTGCTTGCTCTTCCTCGGTTAGAAAGATGTCTTACAATTTTTTGGCACAAGGAGTGGTTAAAAGAGTGCCTGCTGGGGGAGGCATAATAAAACCCTCGACTAAGTTGTCAACCCTGGCAAGTCAAGGATCCCTAGCTTTGATTGCTTTGGAATTTAGCAGTGAGAGTAGCTAGGTGTGAAATTAAGGATCATGTGAGTGGCACAAAGTTGACCTTTTATGTATATAAAGATCTTGGATCGGAGTATGCAGTTTAGGTCGGGGGTGTTCACTAGGTTTCTACTCTGAGTAATGGCCTTTTTGTCTGCAAAACATAATGAAAGGACCAAGAAAGCAGGTTGGTAAAACAAAGAATGAATGGAAAATGCAATCAATTTAAATGTTAGCTTGTAAGAAGTAGGTTAGTAAAGGTTCAGGGTCCCTGTGTCTCCCAACCTGGTTCACCGTTGGAAACAGCGCAATGGAGCATATCAGGCCAATTCCCCGAGACAAGTAAGTAGTCCTCGTCAAGGTTTCTGTTCATCTCTGGGACACATGATATCAACCTAACTGGGGCGTTCCTAGTCCAAAGATAGTACCCTGATTTGGAATTATCGTGACAGTTGTACACCTAGTTGATATCACGGTTGGCTAGGTTAACACTCTTTTTCTCGTTTAAACGGACTAAACTATTGACTATTTTGAAAAGATTGGGAGAGCACTGGGTAGGGCACAACCTAAAGAACAAAAGTAAATCCCTCATAACTCAGTTTATGGGAATCCTCATCCCGCCCTCTATGAAGGCAACCATCGGAATGGCCACAGAGCCAAGTTTTCTCTCAACAATGTGCTCCCCAACTAAGTAGTGCTTTATAGAAACATCTTAGGGGATGCTATGTTTGGCCTTAAATGACTATTTTCTTAATGGTGTCTACCAAGGAGGCGAACTTGCCCATCCTAAGAAGTGAAAAAGAAATAAGTTCAAGAAAAATCTTGGGAAAATTAATATTCAGGGCCGAAGAAGGAGCAAGAAAACTTACGAAAACCTAGAAACATAAAAAGCTATTCCTCAGACGATTTTTCTGACTCTAGAGATTAATATGAGAACCAGAAAAGTTCCTCCCCCCCCCCCCCCCCCTCTTCCTTCTTATATAAGGTAAAAGTGTTAGAAATTGGGAAAATTTGACAGTTGAATTTGAGGACAACCAACCTCTAAGAAAAGGGAACAAGTGAATGTAGAGAGAGAAATAGAGAGATTAGGAAGAACAAAGAAAATAATTGTGGAAAGCAACAACAATCAAGTCTAACCATTTCCATACATATCTTCCTATTCTAATACCCCTCAGTAACTAACTCCAAGCCAGCTATGTAAACACATTCCCTCCAACTGACTAACTATATCAACTAACTCTCATATGCCACACAAGCATGATGTAAACACATCACCACTACAAGTAATACACATGTATCTATACTAAAATACAAGTATACAATGCCAGCCAATCAATACAATCACTATCTGAAGCATAGATATATTACACACTCAGGCTGCACTGGCACACGCAACTCTCATCAGCTGTGCACGCATGCCCCATCAGCAGCAGATGCACCCCTACATTAACAGCCCAAGCACACCCTGCAGCACCCCCCATGCAACAACACATGCATGCCTCATCAGCACCACACACACTGCCCATTAGCCCAATTGAAATTATTATGAAAAAATATGTTTGATCTTATAAATTACTAGCATGTAACCCATGCAAATGCATTGATACATTTAAAATTAAACACAATTTTTATAGGGATAAAGGGCCCAGAAATGAATATTGAGTCGTGGGCCGTGTCCGATGACATTAAATCGTCCGAGGATAGGTAGACACTAACGGGGGCATACAAGTTAGTAGTCCATGGAAGAAGTCTGGTCATTAGGGATTAGGAGTGTAGTCCAAGGAGAAATACCTCCTCGGCTAAGCAAAGTGGAGGTCAAAGGTCTGACCTTTCATCAAGAACAAGGCACCAGACGATCATGCTGGTAAGAATAACCATCAAAAGGGGACAAAACAAAGGCAAGCTGAGAAATATCTAAGGAGAAAGCTACTATCACCACCTTGAATGCTCTATAGCTAACTTCCTAGCCGCATTAATGTGGAAGTGATACCTAAACTGTAACACTCAACCTTACAACTACCCACAAAGACTTCAGGAAGGTGCTGATGGGACAAGTATCAAAGCTAGTAATTTGATCTACATGTGAAGGGCTGAGATGGAGTGAAGAAGGAGAATATAAGTAAGAAAGACCCCATTACGAGGGGATCATCAATAAACCTATAGAAAAATCACTGTACTCTCAAAAACTACAATTGTGGTTAAGTTTAAGAGAAATATACAAGAACAACCTACCTCGGACTTTGCCGAGGAGGATTTCCCTTACACTAAATTATCTACTTTTACATTCAAGTAACAATTAGCCTACTATAATTGTTGTTCAACTTATTGAAGTTCAGTTTCTAGCCCACTCTCTACAAATTCATTGTTTTGGGCTTTTTGGGCTTCGTCCTTTTCATTTTTGGGCTTAGGAAGCAAAACGTGTCCTTACAATTTTTATTATAAAAATATAAATAATTAGTCAGATTATTAAATAATAGCATGTAACACATGCATACATATTGATACATTTAAAACTAAACACAATTTTTATAATAAAAATATAAATAATTAAACAAATTATTTTTCAAATAAAGCAAACGTAATTAGTCATATATTAATATTCTTATCTAAATTTAATACTACTTATGATCTTTTTTTTCTAATTTTTAATAAGATAGAACGTGTGGTGATGATCTTTATTGTGTGGTGATTTTTATTGAGTATATGTGATTAGTTTTTTTTTTTAATTTTAATTTTATAATTCATTAATATTAGATTCTTAGTATTTTGCACTTATTAACTCACTTGGCACAAAAATTAAAAAAATTAAGCGGACATATGGCACAAATTTAAGTGGATAATTATGGTGTGATCCCAACATAAATTTAGACGCATGGTACAAAATTGGATTCTAATTTCAAATTCTAATTGTGTTGTGAAATAATAGAAATAGATAAAACAAAGTAAGAAGAAAACAAGTAATATATATTGATAAACTCTTGTATTCAAGTGGTCATCCACAATCCTTTTGATATCTCTTAGATGTGTACAATAACAGTAAAGTAATCCCACATATATATAGAACCTTAGAATGCTTGTAGAGTTCATGGGATAAGGTTGCAATAATAGACTTTACGCATCCCAAATAACCCTTTCATTGCCCAAACTTTACACATTCCAATCAGACTTTATTTCTAACACTCCCCCTTGGATGACCAATTTCTAAGAATTTGCCTCGTCAAAACCTTACCAAAGAAAAACCCTGTGAAAAAAAAAATTGGCTAAGGAAAAAGAGTACAATATTCTTGTATAACTTCTAGTGCCTTAGGATTGCCTCATTAAAACCTTGCAAAGAAAAACCTAATGGGAAAAAACCTTAGCAATGGAAAAAGAGTACAATTAGCACACATCCTTTAGAAAATTTACTCCCCCTCATGAGTACATAGAACTTCCATTGTTCATGGTAAAAATATCCTTAAGTCGATGCATGCCAATGTTGTGCACCATCTTCTTAAAAGTCGTAGTTGGTAATAGCTTAGTGAACATATCGGCCAAATTATCACATGATCGTATCTTCTGGAGCTCATGTGTATAAAAGAATTTTGGTGCAATATGCTTGGTTCTATCACCCTTGATATAGCCTCCTCCAATTTGAGTGATACAAGGGCCATTATCTTCGTATAGTATCATTGGACTATTTTTGATTGATGATAATCCACAGTTCTCACGAATACGTTGAATTACCAATCTCAACCAAACACATTCACGACTCGCTTCATGCATTGAAATAATCTCTACATGATTTGAGGAAGTAGCAGAAATTATTTGCAAACAGATCTCCATTAAATAATAGCATTTCCATATGTAAATAAATATCCTGTTTGTAATCGGCCTTTGTGTGGATCAGAAACGTAACTCGCATCAGCATATCCAACTAACTGTGGTTTTGATCCATTTGGATAAAATAATCCCAAATCAGTAGTCCCACTAAGATAACGTAATATATGCTTAATTTCTTTCCAATGTCTTCGTGTTGGTGCGGAACTATACCTTGCTAGTAAGTTACTTGCAAATGCTATATCAAGTCATGTGTAATTTGCAAGATACATCAACGCAGCAATTGCACTAAGATACGGTACTTCAGGACCAACAGTTTCTTCATCATCTTCTTGTGGTTAAAACGGATCTTTCTTGACATCAAGTGACCAACCCACCATAGGAGTGCCCAATGGATGAGCTTTATCCATGTAAAATTGCTTCAGGACTTTGTTGATTGATGAACAAGAATTCCATTTGGAAGATGTTCAATTTGTAGGCCTAGACAAAATTTTGTCTTACCAAAATCTTTCATCTCAAATTCGTTCTTTAAACAATTTGTTGTTTTTGTTAACTCATCTGAAGTCCCTACAAGATTTAAATCATCAAAATATACTACAATAATAGCAAATCTGGAATCTAATTTTTTGATAAAAACGCATGGACAAATTGGATTATTCTCAAATCCTTCTTTCAAAAGATATTAATTGAGGTGATTATACCACATGCGTCTGGATTGCTTTTACCCATATAAAGATCTTTGTAGCTTGATAGAATACATACTTCGAATGTAGGATTATATGTTTCAGGCATTTTATATCCTTTAGCGATTTTCATGTAGATATCATTATCTAATGATCCATACAGATATGCTATAACAACATCCATTAATCGCATATCCAAATTTTCTTTTGCTACTAAGCAAATCAAAAATCTAAATGTAATTGTGTTCATTACAGGAGCATAAGTTTCTTCATAATTAATATTAGGTCTCTGGGAGAAACCTTGTGCTACAAGTCACGCTTTGTACCTTATAATTTCATTTTTCTCATTTCATTTACGTACACATACCCATTTGTATCCAACAGGCATTACACCTCAGGTGTTCGGACTACAAGTAAAAAAACTTCACATTTAATTAGTGAATTTAATTCTACCTGAATCGCCTCTTTCCACATTGGCTAATCATGTCTACGTTGACATTCATCAATGGTTTGTGGTTCATTTTCATTATCATTACTTCTAGTAATATCAAGGGCAACTTTATATAAAAATATGTTGTTGACAATAATTTTATTTCTATCCCATATTTCTCCTGTATATACATAATGTATCGAGATCTCGTTATTTTCAGTTACCTAATCCTCTTCAAGGGATAACTCTTCAGGAGGTTTATTTTCAGGAGATTTTTGTTCATGAGTTTTGGATAGATCAATTATTTCTGTGACCTGTTTCTTGGGTATAGCCTCTTTATAGGCTGCAACTTGTTTTTTTTGTACTTTTCTCTTCCGGGGAATTTTATCTTTAACACCGACAAGTCTTCCACACTTCAGGTGTGGCTTTGATTCATTTGCTGCTGTATTAACTTATTGTCCTACAGGGACTTCAATCCGTACTGGAGTATTAGCAACTAGAATGTGAGATTTCACTATTTTTTTATTGTTGGTGAATACATCCTGTTATTGACTTGCAATTCCTTGCAAATGAATATTCCTTTGAACTTCCAATTCACATTGATTTGTACAAGGATCAAGATGAGATAACGTCGAAACATTGCAAGTAATCTCACATCATGCTTCAAGCAACGACTTTTCTCCCCCTAATGGCAGGAAGATTGTTTCATTAAAATGACAATCCATAAAACGTGTCTTAAAAACATCAGTAGTTAGAGACTTAAGATATCTAATGATAGATGGTGAACCAAAACCCATAAAAATTTCCAAGTCTACGCTGAGGACCCATCTTAGTGGTTGTGGGGGCGCAATAGGTACATATACAGCATAACCAAATGTGCGCAAGTGAAAAATATTTGGTTGTTGGCCAAGTACAAGTTGCAATGGTAAGAATTTATGGTAAGCAGTTGGCCCAATGCGAACTAATGATGCAGCATGTAAAATAGCTTGACCCCAAGTAGAAACTGGTAATTTTCATTTCATAAGCAAAGGTTGAGCAATAATTTGAAGTCTCTTCATAAGTGATTCAGCTAAACCATTTTGAGTATGTGTATGGGCAACAGGATGTTCAACATCAATTCCAATTGGCATGCAATAGTCATCAAAAGATTGAGATGTGAATTCACCAGCATTATCTAAACGAATTTTCCTGATTGGATAATCGGGAAATTGTGCTCGTAACCTAATTATTTGAGCAAGAAGCCTAGCAAATGCAACATTTCTAGTAGCAAGTAGATATACATGTGACCATCTAGTTGATGCATTAATTAAAACCATAAAATACTTGAATGGACTATTATTGATTTGCGTGCCAAACCTCGAAAAATCCAAAGATATCATCTTCTCACCATAGGGCTGCGAGAACATCTAGAATGACATAGCGCAACCCGTACAGACATCAGAGCATTCAAAGTGTCTATTTCATCCAAAATGACCAAAACACCCCTGGTCAACCCTAGGTTGTCTAACAGTCAAACAAGATCAAAATCCCCTCAAAATATCATTTTTCATAGTTTTACATCAAATCCGAGCTTTTTGGAGATTTTTGGCAAGTTTGCCCCGGATTTGACTCTTGGAGGGTCCCAAAAACCCTAATTTTGATCCGTCCATCAGAATAGGTTGAACCCAATGCCATTGCGAAGATTATCATGAAAACTGGTTAACGCACTAATCGATGCACCGCTAACTTCCCAGAGCCATAACTTTTGATCTGACCGTTGGATTTTTTAGTTCCATACCTTTTTAGAAACTAGAAGTCAAGATCTTTCCAAGGATGTCAAGAAGCGTGTCGGGGCCATAGAAGGCCCCAGGCACCTACAAAATCCAAAAAAAAAAAAAAAGACTTCCTAGCTGCCTACTCTCTACCTGGACAAATTCTGAGCTTTTCTAGTCTTTTCCAAACACAAAAAACACATCAAAGCCTCCTAATTTTTCTCTTCACCAAAAAATACAAGGTATTGTACTTATACCCAATCTTCTTGTCCTTGGTTTTACACCTTGGATTTGGGGTTTAGGGGTGCAGATGTAGCTTTTCAGCTACTATCCACACCCCTTACTTTCTAAATCTTTTTCAAACATTTATCTTGTTTTTTTGCCTTACTTTATCTAGCATGTTGTTTGCTTTATCTTGCTTTTAGCGTGCTTTTTAGGCTATTTCCATATGCTTCCATGTTTTTTCATGTCTTAGTTTCCTCTTCTACATGTTTAATGCTCTATGCCATGCTTTAGATGCTTAGATTCTTCTTTCCCGTGTATTGATGTTTGGGTCTACATATTCACATGCTTGATATTATGTCTCTGGCTATGCCTTGCTTAGATCTACATGTTTGTATGCATGTTCTACTGTCCAATGCTTATGTCCATGTCGGTCACATGCTTGTATGCCTGGGTTTGTGTTTTCCCATGCCTTTGTTTATATCTACATGCTTAGATGTATATCCACATGCTTACATGCGCATTTCCATGCTCATATGTGTAGATCGTTGTGTTTACATGCTTAGATCGATGTTCTCTACATGCTTTATGCCATCATCTATGTGCTTGCGTGCTTCACGCCATGTTTATGTGCTTAGCCCTAGACCTTGTTGGTCATGCCATGTGCTATTGTAGGCCTTTTGTTCCTCTTATCACATTTTCTTGTGTTTTGGCCTAATGGTTAGGAGCCGATCTAGACCCTATAGTCTTTGTCATCGTCCATACACCAAGGCCCACATCAAAGGGGTTGGATCATCCTATTTGCATGTCTATGCTTGCTTGCTTCTATGCTTTATGCTTGTGCCAGCCTCTCTTGTTCTAGGCTTTGCCATGCTTGACGCCCTCCGTGGGCTTGATCTTGTTTGGTTACATCTGATGCCCATGAGGCCTTGTTTGGATGTGACCATTTGGGAAGCATCTTTGAATGCCGAGTTGCTTCGTACATACCCTACCCTTTCCGCTCCATGTGATGCAATGCTTACCATGTTTGTTCGTGCCCCCCGTTGGCTTTCTATGCAGCTTTACACGCTTGCTCACATGTCCATGCATGAGTCTTGCTTTATAGTGTGTCGTCCATGCTTCAACACAATGAAGTTATGGACACTCGATACAAACCTACATTTGTCTCTCACGGACACCACCTTTTGTTTGCTTTCTTGCTTGTTTGCTTGCTTTCTTGTTTCTTTGCTTACCTCTTCTGGTGTGATGGTCACAGTCCATGTCACCTAAGGCAAAGCGATGCCTAATTTCCGCCATAAAAGTAAGGTGACATGTCGCCGGATTTTTGCCATGGTAATCTGGTACTTTGCCCGAATACCTTAGTAAAGCATAAATTAGGACCACACCCATTCAAAAGCCAAACCTCTAAGCCCTCCATGCATGCAAAGCCCCAAAAGCCAATGCCAAAATCATGTTTTTTACTGCCAATCTCCGAAAATTAAATTTTGGTCAAAACAAAGGACTGTCATTGGACATGCGTTGTTGGGTGTATAACACCTTCCCCACACATAACCAAACTTCCGGACTCAAGAATCAAGATTTTTTTCCATCTACATTAGATTAGGAAAAATGCCATTTTTTCTTAGCCTAGGATTGGTAATAAAATCAACTAGAAACAGGTGACCAATCACACCTTAGAAAAACCCAATGATTGGTGGCGATTTCACTTGTCTTAGGTAATCACCTAAAATTGGCCAAGATTACTGCCATACCTCCAAAGGTAGACCTACCTTCCTCCCTCGAGAAAGAGAGAGAGAACCAAAGCTCTGTGCGAACCACACCATTATCGAGAGGGGCCTCCAACGAGCCCTACGCGTGCGGGAGCATCACCACGGCGGGTGCTCAAACGAAGGCCCGACAGTTTTTTCCAATCGAGGCCGTGTGTCGACAGACTGGCGACTTCACTGGGGATCGATGAGAGTTTAGCCTTTAGAGCTTTTGACAAAACCATAATCTTTGGACATTGGCTTTCGAATACACAAAAATTGTCATTGGCCTCTAGAGCTTTCCTTTTGAAAAAGGCTTTTACTATATCCTAGTAGACTATTTTCAAAAGGGCAAAAAAAATCTTTTTCCAAAAAATCCTTTTTCCGAAAGGGAGGCTGTGAGGTATTTTCATGGGGCTTTATCGCTTTCCTTACATGCTTTGCTGCTTTCCTCACATGCTTTACAGGCTTTCCTTCACATGCAAACATAGGGTAGCAAAATTTAATTTCCACTACACCTTTGTCTGCTATCATATATATATATATATATATATATATATATATATACATATATTTGCTGTGTTTGGAAAAAGTCTTTCCTCTTCATTAAGGATTGCATGACATATACACCTATTTTGAGTCAAACCTGAGCTTTGTACTGCAGGCGTAATCACATCCCTTTGGGGATTTCATCATCCCGTCTGCAGATGCCCAGACACAAACATCAATAGTGTTACCCATAGTTAGATTTGGGGCTGACTTTGTAGTCACATCTGGGTCCATGGGTGGACAGGAGTAGCTGAAAAGGCCCCCTCGATCCGTCCTACCCCACAACTTCCATAAAGGGAGGGGTATGGCGATTGAGTCCCCCTAGGATAGGAACAACCTACCAGTTAAGTCTTTCCATACAGTTGGCCTAGTTATGTCAAACCCGTGAGGACTAGATTAAACCTAGAGCCCATAAGGACTAGGCGAAGCCCAAAGAGTGAACATACAAGCCTAGGAACAAATACCTTTATAGGACTAAAGGTCAGGGGAAAGTATTTTGTACTAGGTGCGCCCTTTTTGCTTACACCAAAGAAATTATGCTCTACTCCAAATTTTTTCTATCCTGCTTGCACGGCATCTATGATTAAATCCATAAGAAAAGCAACCTCGTTGCTTATTCATGCTAGATCATACCCTATCCCTAAGGGTTTACAACCCTACAAAGGCATTCATGCATACACTAAATGGTCTTATCACCTAATTGTGCAAAGATAAAATTTGTGGCAAGTAGCCGAAACTCCATTCAGAAGGATACGCTGCCAAAAAGCTGTCAAGAATTCCAGAGCAACAAGAGTTCAAGAGCTTTCCTAGAAAAGATCCAAAAAGATTGCCTAGAAGATTAAATCATCAAAGAGATCACAAGAAGTCAAAGTGGCCAAGAAGGTCCAAGATCCAAATTACCAATAGATCCAAGTGTCCAAGAGCTTCCTCGAGAAGTCCACATTATCAGAAGCTAAGTTTTTCCTCGTAATTGCATTTCCTTGTATTTTAAAAGGCCCATTGTTGGAGCCAATGAACCCTGTGATGTAAAAGTGAATATTGTACAAGCATGTAATCAAAAGAGGGTCCATCCCGCATTACCAAGCATATCAATAAAGTTTCGATTACTTGTCAATCTTGTGCATGAATCTCACATCATAGTAGAAACTCACCATGATAAATATCTGATCAAGGGTGCAAAGCCAAATTTTTCTAAAAATGGTAGGTGCATGTTAAATAACAAGGATGTAAAGTAACTTGATTTTGGCATTGTGTTTCCACATTGACAAATGCACCCTATTTCTGTCACGTCCCATTCATTCTCAAGATCAAAAGGTTGCTAAAAATTGCTAAAAGGAAATAGTCTAAGCTACCACCACATCGTGATCCCACCATCACTAAGTCTCGTGCAAGAGAGATGTCTACTAGTGGGACTTCAACTCCTAAAGTGAGTCTTGCTAAGTTCACTCAGATGAAAGAGAAAATGTTAGAATTGATGCGCATGGTGCAACAGCTAGTTATAGAAGGGGGACAAAACTCTTCCGGTCATAGTCAAGGAGGTCCCTAAACCGAGAATGAAAATCAGCCCCCACTAGAACAGGATCAGGGCCACAATATCCACCCAGGGCAATGACCAAGAAAAAAATCCTTCTAAGGACAAGAACCCCGAATCTAGGATTGGCCAAGTCAAGAGCCAAATGGAAACCCTGGCCAAAAAGCTTCGAATCATGGAGGGCTCCAACACCCATAAAAGTGTTGATCTGGACAGTCTGACCGACTTCCCTCTAGTCGTTGTGACTCCCAAGTTCCAAGCAGTAGATTTTGTTAAGTATAATGGTACAAGAGATCCTTGCGTGCACTTGCGCATGTTTTGTAGGAAGATGGCTCCCTATAGGGATAATCACTCTCTGTTTTGCCAGATTTTCCCTGATAGTTTAATCGGCCCAGCGGCCACATGGTATGTGAGATTGGAAAAGACCTTTGGCTAGAGGGAAATGGCCAACTCTTTCCTAGAATACTACCGGTTCAACACTGAGATAGCTCCTGACCGCACGGTCCTTATGAGAACAAAAAACAAGAGTGAGGAATCTTTTCGAGAATATACCTAAAGGTGGCGAGAGCTAGCCGCACAAGTGCAACCCCCCATAATGGAAAATGAGATGATCAAATGGTTCATTGACAACCTCAAGCCTCCTTGCTATGAGAAGATGATCAGCACCTAAGTCACTCATTTTGTTAGCCTCATCCCTATTGGGGAGCATATTGATGAAGGCATTAGGAGGAAGAAGATCGTGGATCCCGAATCCTTGAGTTCCATGGTTGAACAACAAGTCAACAAAATGACCGGCCGCAAGACTAAAGAAGCCAATGTGCACATGATCGACAATGCATTAGAAAGGCCTAAGGGTATTACTGCTGCTTATGCAACCTCAGTTGTTAAAACTTATCAGCGATAGGCTCAGCCAACTCAAGCACCTAACCAAGCCTTTAGTCAGAGATAGAGGCCAGACCCACCTCGTCCCCCCATAAGGGAAAACCAGAAGTACACTTTGTTACCCATGCCCATGGCAGATCTCTATGCTTACCTACTGGAAAGGAAGGTAGTGACCCCGATGTTTGCCAAGCCCAGAGAAGGCCCTCCATCACCTGGCTTTAATCCGTCCAAGAAGTGTGAACACCATTTTAGGGCTGAGGGTCATACTCTGGAAGAATGCTACTAGTTGAAAGACCGTGTCCAGGATCTCATCGATAACAAGTTGATACAATTCAATAATGCAGCCACTCCAAACATCATCACCAACCCTTTGCCTCCCTATCAGGAAGGGAATGTAAACGCCATCATTACAGTCGAAGAAAGGGTCCCAGATTTCTTCTCACTGTCATTCCCATGGAAGGCCGTGCTCCAAGCCTTGGTCCAAAAGAGCCACCTTAATCTTAAGGGTATGGGAATCCTAGGATTTTATTAGGGAATCTGCTCATTTTGCTACAGTAGAGACACACATGCCCTATTTGATTGTAAAGTGCTCCAAGCACAAGTTCAGAGTTTAGCCGATCGTGGTATTATCTGGATTGATAGGGAAATTGTGTGAAGAAATGATGCATGGCAGCCATCTTATGTCATTTAGCTACCCAGTCAAGAACAAGATACAATGCTGTATCAGTTGGATCAAGGAAAGATTGGGACAAATATCTACAGAAACGCCTCGGTAAGGTTACTTCAGTACCTTCCTCTTCAGTAGTCATTGAGGAGATCATAGAATCACCTACAGATCTAGAGTCATCAAATTCAGGAAAAGGGAATACCCCGCCAACCATCAAGGGATTCACTACTCTGGTTCTTATATTGCCTACGAACGCAGGGCCAGCTTCATCATCAGTACAGGAGGGAACCGCTATTGTTCCCACTACCCGAGGTTTCGATCCTTCTATTCTATCGAGGCCTACCTCTAGAATCTTTGGGGTATCTGGTTCAAAGGCCCTCGAAGCCATTCTACCAAGTCCAGTGGTCATTAATTAGAAAATATTCCCCATAGTGCCCAATTTGCAAACTCAGGAGGACGTTCTCATTCGCATGTCGAAGTCGTTCCCTTATGAAGATAGCCATCGTATCCCATGGAAATATGGTGTGTCCTTGATCTCCACTCAAACCGGAAAAGAAGAGGTCTACTCCAATATCTCTTCAGGTCTATCTGGGCTAACTAGGAGTGGCCGTTGCTATACTTTCGAGGAGCTAGAAAAGAGAAGGAAAGAGATTGGCAAGAGTACAGCTGAGCCCATCGAGAATAGGGTTACAACCGAAGAAGCCGATGAATTCTTGAAAATTATCAGAAACTCAGAATACAGTATGATTCAGCAGCTAAACAGGTCGCCAGCTCAAATTTCTATCTTAGCACTGTTGCTATCCTCCGATGTCCACCGTGAGGCTCTCTTGAAAGTCTTGAAAGGAACATGTGTTCCTACAGGTGTCACAGAATCTTCCTTTGTGTTGGGATAAGTGCCCTTTAAATCCTATTGTAATATGCCATGTATGATATTATGTATGACATTATGTATTAAATGATGTATGACTTAATATTGTGTTTAATAAAGCTACTTTATTCTTATTCAAAATAATGGTAACATGAATATTCAGACATTATCAAATAGTCCATGAGATGCATAGTATGTGATTTATGTGATTTAGTCACAAAAAATATAGATCACAAGTTCTTTGTAAACTCAGAATTTTGGTTCATAGTCGATGATGAAATTGGGCATTTCATCTGCGAAGACTATAACATATTAACTACGATGATTTGTCTTGATCATGGAAGTGGTGACTTCTAGTTGATATGTTGATATGTTTTAAGAGTTAAGACATATTGAACTGGACCACTGTGAGATTTATTATTCTCCTAACGACTGTCAATTGAATAATAAATCTCACGACTTGTATTCACATGAACTCTTAATCCTGAGAGAATAATGGACCTGATCATGAAATGTAGGTTGCTTTGATATATCAGGAGTGAGATCTACAGTAACGGTCAAAACCTCAGTATGTTGGGCAACCACATTTAGTGTTGATGGAACATATATTCTCAATTCATAGTCTCTTAACGGAGATATAAAATATTCCCTTGAGATAACTGTAATGAGTTCAGTTATTCAGAGAGTTAGGCCTAACCACTTTAGTAAGACTAAAGTATATATTTATGAAATTGAATTTCATAAATATATGATGAATAACTTAAAAGGATTAAACCGGGTACTCAAGGATTAAGATGTAGTAATTTACAAAGTGACGGTCTATATTCATGACTTTGTATTACTACGAATATTTTATGAAGGGGTTGCATGTATAATAAAGTCTAGGGATATAATTTATTAATAAGGCCTAGAGTGCAATTATATTTATATAGTGGTATTAAATATAATTAATGGTAACTTTGGACTTGTCGAGAGTTGACAGAAAAGCCCAAGGCCTATTGAAGCTAGTGTCTTATTTGTTCTCTTTTGGTCCCACTCCAAGCCACACACTAAAGCCCAATTGGGAAGGCCCAAAAGGCTAGCCCAATTAGATAATCAGTTATGTGGAGAGAAACATATAGAATTTTATATTAGAATGAAATGGTTTGTATGTTCATAAGAATGATATAAGGAAGAGAGACACTCTTTCATATTCTCTCTAGAAACAAAGAACTAATTGAGAGACCACACATCTTGGGCATCAAGTGGAATTGGAGTGAAGATCAAAGGTGTTTCCAAGTGCTTTTCTTCATTCGGTTTTGAAATTCATCATACCAAGGTACACTCTCTTGTTCTTATATTCTGAAACTTACATAGTCCATGTTAACAATTGCGAATGAAGTAGATCCGTTTATTTTCCACTGCGTATGTTTTGTATGTGATGCAAACATGTAATTTTCCTTCACTTTGAGGGTCTCAATGGTGATGGACACCAACCAGATTTCCTTTACAGATGATGAACTACCACCCGAGGGCAGAAAGCATACTTTGCCCATGCATATTATGGTGAAGTGTGAAGACATGATTGTCTCCAGAGTATTAATTGACAATGGATCAGCCCTGAATGTGTTCCTGATGTCTACAATAGAGTGCCTTAATGTATATACTTCTCTTATTCGCCCTACCACAATGATCATCAAAGCCTTTGACGACACTCTTCGAGAAGTGTAAGGTGAGATTGAATTAGCAATTGGAATTGGCCCAAGTCTTTCACGGTCAACTTCCAAGTCATCAAGGTGGATTCCCCATATAATATGCTCCTATGGAGGCCTTGGCTACACGTCATGGGCGCAATTGCTTCTACCCTTCACCGGAGGCTCAAGTTCCCCTCCGAAGATCAGTTAATCACTATTATGGCTAAAGAACCCCTATCTATCTTCGAGGAGACTTCTATTCCCTACATTGGTGCTAATGCCTTTCGAGGAGATGCTCAAATTTGGCTATGAGTAAGGCCAAGGCCTCGGTGCCATAGGACATGGGAAGGCTTCTTTTATTGAACTCCCAAACAACAAAGGAGGTTTCGGTCTAGGGTACAACCCCTCCGATGAAGAATTTTTCCTAGCTTCCGGAGGAAAGAAAAGGAAGTGCACTAGCCAAGGGATGTCCATTCCCCACATCAAGGTCACTATTTCGGCTCCGGCCGAGATAATCAAATCAGAAATGGCACAGGAATCATGCGAGGAGGAATCAAATCTAGCTTGTCCCATCCGCTTGTGCCCTGAAGAATTCTCAATGAATGCTATCATATCCCCAGGGCATGATCTGACTTCTACTATCTGGCCCTATGTGCAAGGCAAGACAACAAGCCATTGGACCATTGAGCTCTGCTTTGTGGTTGCACCGACTCAGTAAGGAGTATTCCATCATCATGTGGTTGGGTCCTCCAATTGCCCGAAAGAGTTGGAATAGCATATCTAGATTGTTTTGCATGTCATTTCCTATTTTCTGCATTTCTTGTTTTCATTTTCCCAGTTTATTTCCCAAAAAAAAAAACATTTCCCTTTCATCATTATCAGACATGAACTTTGTTTTCCCCCTATCTATTATCCATTAATGAAATTATCCATCGTATTATTCAGGAAATTCTTGCATTTATCTCTTTATTTGCTTTCCTATGAATATATGTGCAAATTGTCTTATGTTTCCTTGTATACGTTCCGTTCTGTAGGATCTATTCTAATTCCTAAGCAGGTACATTGTCCTGTTACCATAATGAGGATATTGATGATGTGAATAAGAAAATAAAGTTGGATCATGATGTTGAAGGATTAGAGGAGATTCCAAATTTACCTCGTGAAGTGATTACCTTGCCGACAAAGGCGAGAATGAAAAACTCGTCAAGATCGGGGTGAACTTTCCTAAAGACATGAAGCCTGAGCTCATAGTGCTACTCAAAGAGTTCGAAGAGATATTTGCTTGGTCCTACCAAGATATGACAGGGTTGGATACTGAGATTGTTGTGCACAGAATTCCAGTTAAGCCAAAATGCCCTCCAATGCGGCAAGCCCTTCGAAGGATGAAATCTGAGATCATTTTGAAGATCAAGGAGGAAGTAGAAAAGCAGTTGAAAGCCAGTTTCCTTACTGCGATAACCTAATCAAATTGGGTCACCAACATTGTTCTCGTGCCTAAGAAAGACGAGAAAGTACGCATGTGCATTGATCACAGAGATTTGAACCAGGCCAGCCCCAAGGACAATTTCCCATTGCCGCATATCGATACACTGATCGATAATACCACTACCAATATGTTCTTCTCCTTTATGGATGGATTCTTGGGTTATAATCAGATCAAAATGACTGAGGAAGACAAAACTATGACAGCATTCACCACTCATTATGGAACCTATGCATATGATGTCATGTCGTTCGGCTTAAAGAACGCTGGTGCTATATACCAGCAAGCCATGGTAACGTTGTTCCATGATATTATGCATAAAGAGATTGAAGTCTAGGTAGACGATATGATTTCTGAATCCTGCACTTCCAGGGATCATTTAGTAGATTTGAGAAAGTTGTTCAAGCGCCTTATCAAGTACAAATTGAGACTAAACCCTAACAAATGCGTCTTCAGAGCTTGTTCATGGAAATTGCCCGGCTTTATAATCAACCAGAGAGGAATTGAAGTGGACCCAGTAAAAGTCCAAGATATCTAGGACATGCCGACACCGAAAACTGAGAAACAGATTTGCAGCTTCTTAGGCAAAGTCAATTACATAGCTCATTTCATAGCGGAGTTGACCGCCACAAGTGATCCACTGTTGAAGCTCTTGAAAAAGGACACAAAGATAGAATGGACAGATAAGTGCCAAGCGCGGCCTTTGACAAGATCAAGTAGAATTTGTTGAACCTTCCTGTTCTAGTTCTCCCGACACTAGGATTTCCATTGATCCTTTACCTAGCGATACAAGAAACCTCCATGGGTTGCATGTTAGGCCAACTAACTGAGCCCAATCAAAAAGAAAAGGTGATTTACTATTTAAGCAAGAAGTTCACCAGTCGTGAGATCAACTACATCGCCATTGAAAAGACGTGTTGTGCCTTAGTGTAGGCCTCGCATAAATTACGACAGTACATGCTCTACTACACCATGCGGCTCATTTCCCGTATGGATCCCATTAAGTACATCTTTGAAAAGCCAGCTCTTACAAGGAAGATCTCTCATTGGCAAATGTTGCTCTCCAAATTTGACATTGTGTTTGTGACGAGAAAGGCCATCAAGGGCCAGGCCATAGCCGACTACCTAGCGGACCATCCGTTGAATGATCCAGAACTTTCATAATCCCTCTTCCTTGGTGAGGATGTCATGGCACTAAAGCCAAAACCAAATAGTGTGGAACCATGGCGTTGGAATATTTATTTTGATGGAGCCGCCAATACTACCGGAAATGGAGTGGGAGCAGTCTTAGTTTCCCCCAAGGGCCAGCAAATCCCTCTTTCAGTCAAGCTGAATTTTGATTGCACCAACAACGTCACAGAATATGAAGCATGCATAGTCGGCCTGCAAGTGGCCCTAGAGTTTAGCACCTATAACTTGAGTGTCTTTGGAGATTCCTTGTTGATCATCTCCCAAATCGAAGGAAAATGGCAAGCCTAAGACACCAAGTTGATTCCATATCAGAAATGTATCAACCGCTTGATTCCTAAATTCCAAGACATCACATTTGCCTATATGCCCTAAGCACACAACCAGTTTGCAAACACCTTGGCTACCTTGGCTAGCATGGTCAAGTTATTAGAAGCAAGGTTTTTAAACCCGGATCGGACCGTACGGTCTGACCGGGTTAACCGTGAACCGTTGATGAAAACTGTTTTTTATATACAAGAACCTGGCATTTAAACAATATGAGAGAACCGCTTGAACCGAGGTCTAACCTGAAAAACTGTTCAAACCGTAAGCCGATTCAACCACATGTCTGTGAAGAAATTTGCCTTCTGATCTGAAATTCTGGCATGGATTTGAAGTGAGAAAAAAAATTAATAAAAAGAGAAAATGATGAAGAAGATCCGAAAATGAAGCAAAAAAAATAAGAAGCACCGATGGTATGGTGAGATTTAAAAAAAAAAAAGAAAAAAAGAAGAAGAAGAAGAAGAAAGAAATGAGATGAGTCACAGACGTAAGGGGGAAGAAGAAGATGGTGCTAGAAAACTGTGTGAATTGTGAAGGAAGTAAAGCATCACAAAAGGAAAGTAATAATGTGAAGAGATAAATTTGAAATGACGTGGGTGGGTGAGAGTCAGAATATAATAAGGAGATTAAAATTGATACTGAGTACTACTACACTAGTAGTAGGTGGGAGTCAGAATGCAAATGGTCAAATACCTAATTGACTAGTACACTAGCAGTACTACTTTATTTACTAAAAGTCCTGAGTTTTCACTTTTTTTTTTTTAATCTCATCATCTCTACTCTTATTTGGATTTTTTTAAAAAACATTATAGGTAATTCATTAATTTATATCATTTAGGTATAATAAGAATAAGTAATAATCTTTTATTTGAAAGTTTATTTCAATTTTAAAAGATATTTTAGTCAAATTTGCTAATATTTACAAATTTAATATCTTTATATTTATTTTATTTTATTATTAAATTAATTATGACGTCATCACGGTTCGACCTCGGTCAAACCTCGGTTGAACCTTTAAAACCTTGAACCTCTCCCTTTAACAGTTCTTTGAACGGTCCGGGTCTGAAAACCTTGATCAGAAGGAGATGATATGCGACAATTACGCATAGAAGTCCGTGGCTTTCCAACCTATTGCATGAACATTGAAGAATGCATGAGTGTGGAAGTCAAAGCCGACAAAAAGCCATGGTACCATGATATCAAAGCTTATATTTAGAACAGTGAATACCCATCCAGTGCAACGGAAGTAAAAAGAAGTTTATCCGGTGCATGGCCTGCCAACTTTTCCTGAGTGGAGAAGTCCTATACAAAAGGAACCACGATTCTACCTTGCTCCGATGCGTAGATGCCTCTGAGGCAAATCATTTGATGGAAGAGATGCATGAAGGCTTACTCAAAGCTTATGCTAGTGGACCCCTGTTGGCCTGCAAGATTATGAGAGCCGGTTACTACTGGTTCACTATGGAAAGTGATTGCATTAAATATGTGAGGACATGCCACCGTTACCAGGCCTATCAAGACAGGAAGAATGCTTATCCTCAACCTTTGCACTCTTTAGCAGCACCATGGCCCTTCTTAGCCTGGGGTATGAATATCATCGGACCCATGTTTCTGAAAGCTTCAAATGGTCATGAGTACATCTTAGTGGCCATTGATTATTTTACAAAGTGGGTGGAAGCCACTTCATACAAAAGCCTCACTTAAGTAGTGGTAGCCCAATTCTTGAAACATAACATTATTTGCCATTACGGCGTGTTAGGAGAGCTCATTACAGATAATGGGGCGAACCTAAATGGGAAAATGATCCATCAACTCTGCCAACAGTTTAAGATCGAGCACAGCAATTCGGTTCCCTATCACCCTCAAATGAATGGTGTAGTGGAAGCCGCTAACAAGAACATAAAGAAAATCCTAGTAAAGATGACAGACATATATAAAGATTGGCACGAGTACTTGCTATTTGCCTTGTATGCATATCACACTTATGTTCGTAATTCCACGAGTGCGACCCCGTATTCATTAGTATACGGCATGGATGCCGTCCTCCCCGCAGAGGTAGAGATCCTATCTCTTAGGATTTTATCCCAAGCAAAGCTGTCAGAAGCTGAATGGGCCCGTTCTCAATATGAACAACTAAACATGATAGATGAAAAGTGCATGACCGCAATGTGCCATGGAAAATTGCACCAATGCTGCGTTGAGCGAGCATTCAACAAGAAAGTTAGACCTAGGGTCTTCAAAAAAGGCGATCTAGTCTTGAAGAAGTGCAACCAAGCTATGCCTAATCACAGAGGAAAGTTTGCCCCAACTTATGAGGGCCCATATGTGGTAAAGAAGACCTTTTTCGGAGGAGCCTTGATTCTAGCTAACATGGACGGGCATAACTTCAATATGCCCACCAATTTTGATGCCGTCATACGGTACTTTGCATGAAGGAGCCTTAAAGTGCACCTCATTTCTATATTTTAATGTTAACAAAAAAAAACAAAAAAAAAAAATATATATATATATATATATATGTAAAAAGGTAGATCGAAAACCCGAAAAGGCGATGTACACAAAAGGAGAGCAGAAAGAAAGAGAGAGTGAGAAAATACAAAACGTAGATTAAAAACCCAAAAAGGGTGGTCTAGGCAAAAATTAAGGCAATCAAACGTCAGTTAAACTACATGATGACTTAATTCTTCCTAGTGGAGGTGCGTAGGCAGCCAACTTGGGTCGGTCGTGTCTTAAAAGAAAAATCAGTCAGCTTGGCCTGCTTGAATTTCTACTCAAGATCAGAAAATTAGATGGATCCAGTGTCCAAGACAAGATACAAGGACGCCTCCGAGATTGCTCTCTGTCTACAATATTTCCATGACCCAATGGTCTACTTTAAGATACTCTGGCTCATGCCAATGGGAAATGCACCTCAATGGGAAAAGGAAAAGATCCATCTAGAACCAGATGTATCCTTGGAAAAATAAGATATTGATACGCATGGATTTTACATTTATCACTTATTTGTATAATCTTGCATTTTTCAAAGCATTTGCTGTGTTGTGAAATTTTAAAGTACTCACAAGTGTACAAACCGTACCGAAATATAGTTTGACAAGAACGAGGTCGAACCCACAAGGACTTGAATGAACGTAGGAAAATTAATTAAACCTTAACCAAATTAATCCTAATCTAGTTTAATAAAAATTGGTTTTTCTAAGATTAAATAAATTAAGCAAATAGTTAAACTAAGCAAAAGATATAAAGCAATAAAAAGATGTAAACAATCAAGAGAAAGGAATTAAGGTTGTGAAATCCGCCTTGTAAGTCATATTAGCATATATTTATGATCATTAATTTTTCCCAACTCACTACATGATAATCTAGAAATCAACCTTGCTATCATGGAAAATATCATCATTAAAACTTATGTTTAAAAATCTAAAGCATGTTCTTCTTCGCTTCATAAGTATAAAATCAAATCATCAATTGTATCCGTAGCTGAACAAATCACAAGATATATCCAATTCTAAAAATCAAATCATAAATTGTATCCATTGACAGACAAATCACAAGCGATATCCAATTTTATAATCAAGAATTAATAAACCAAACATTCAATTAATTAAGACAAATCCTAAATCATGAGAAAAACATGATTGAACTCATATCTAGAATCCCATGTTAGTCAATTGATATGAAGCAAGAACAATTTAAATCATTAAAGAACAATTATTGTGGGAAAAATCAAATCACATAAATATTACTGATAATCCTTAATAAGGTTTCATCCTCAACCCTAATTATAAATTTAGGTACTCATGATAATAGAAAGAAAACACAAAAATAAAATACTGAACATTAAACTAGACAAATAAAATAGAGGAAGAAGTAGTCACAATGCTATCATGGAGAAAAGCTACGGAGAAGCCACATGCGGCACTACCTCTTGCTCCAATTTTCTGTTTTGCATCTCAGCCCTAGCACTAGCCTCTCTGAATTTTGCCCTAAAAACTTTTAAATAGGTCAAGGAATCCTATTACAAATTGAATTCCCGTTTGGAGAAAATCTCAGATTTTTAGGCTTCAATTAACCGACGATTTTGGCCCATTTAACGTCAGAATTCGGACTTTTGGTAAACTAAAAAGTTGTAGCCCTTTAAGTTAACTTTCCATTCCAACTTGAATCATCTCGATTGGAGATCTGAGACGAAAGTTATGCCAAAAATACTAACTAATATGCAGGCTGGAATCCTAATCCGAATTGGACTTGGATCTGGTGCAAATTTCCTTTGATTCCTTACTCCAATTGGACTTAAATTTAATTGGGTTGGCCTTTTTTTAACTTCATCATGGCCCTTGTAAAAATAAAGTCCATTAGCTTTCTTCTTTGCATAAATCCACTTGTTTAATTCCATTATCCTACAAAAGACAAATTCACGCAATAAGATTCAATTAAGCACAAAATTGATTATTCACCATTATTCCAAAGAAAAATATAAAATTCATGAATTACCTCAAAATAATTATGATAATGCTTTCTAACAGTGATATACATATGCAAAATTAAGCTATTATCAATGCACATCATGCTACATACTCATTAACATGCCTGTATTGTACCATCCTGTTTCTTTCACACATTCTGGTATCAAAACATGAAATCTCATCTCATAAATATCTCCCGAACACCAACATAAGCATCTCTCTCCACCATCTCTCAGTTTCTAAGCATGCCTAACAGACTAGGCTATGCTTTAAGAACTCAAACAAAAGTGGAAGGCCTTATTCAATTGCCTAACAATTTATGAAGGACCTTTCCATACACGATGGGATACTAACTACATAGCTTATGTGCAGAAACAAAATAAGCAGCAAAGAACACCAGCAAGTTAAACATGGCCCAAGCAATCAGACACAGCCTGGCACAATCTCCTGAAACTAGTACAGAGAATCGGGTCATCATATGCATAAGTGTGAAGTAACCCAGCTACATCAAAGCCCAGGTCTCTAGCAACCCCTCTGAGTCTGTCATGTGAATGTCAAAGACGGACAAGCTCCCTCTCCATCATGGAATCAAAAGTTGGCCCCTGTCTCACAGTCCCCAGCAAAGCCTGCAAGGTGCCCACCTCTACAATAGCAACTTTCAAAGCCTCCTCCCTCTCAGCCAACTCAATCTAAAGGCGATGGAAGGCCAACTGCGGCTCACTAGGCTCATCGCCTTCTCACCCATACTCCATGCTCAAAGTAGAATGCATGTAGGCCTTTGTCTGCACTAGCTCCAATGCTAAGCCATCGGCCCTGCTACTAGTCTGGTCCTGCTGGCCTTTAGTGTGGCCCTCTCCTCAACCCAAGTATGATTCAAGGCAGCAAACCTCTAAGTAAGATCCGTAAGCTCATCCTCTAAACCCGCAACTTGGGATCTCAACTGAACATACTCTACCTCTGTACCAGGAGGGGCCGGCCTTCTCCGATCAAGCTCCGCCCTAAGAATAGCGAGCTCACTCTCATATGCACTGTTCATCTCCTCAATATCCTCCATAAGGGTATTGGCTAGCTCCCTACAGCAGTCTCTATCCCTAACAGCCTCCCACAAGGCACTCCCTCAGATCCATGAGGGCCCTCTCAACCTTAATCTCAAACTCTAGAGTATTGTCTCTCAAATCATCAACGAGAAGTGGCAACTCGGCTGAGACTGATGATGATAAGTCAAACATAAAGCTGGGATCTTCGGTGTCTCACCACACTCTAAACTCAACAGAAAACCACTCCTGGTCATCCCTAAAACAAAGAGGGAAGTCAATGCTCGACTTGTGCACCTACCAAAAATCATAGGCACGCCCTATCACTGCCACGTCAATATCCACGAGCCCGTACTCCCAAGTGACAACGGAGAGATCACTAAGTCGAGGGATATGCTGAATACCCCCAAATTGCAGTATGGCCATCCCCAAAAAGTACCTTGTGCACCCCTAGATACCCACCAAGGGAATGCCAAGTAAACCAACGCAATGGGTCTGCCCCTGCCATCTAGTGATACTCCACCTGACTCTCTAGGTCCAGTCAGTTGAACTCAGGCTACACAAGTACCTCAGCCAACCCTCGGTATCCCCAGAAAAGGGAAGATCAAGAACTACAGTGGCTGGAACTCCACTCCTAATGGAAAAGCCCTCAGGCTAATCCCTGGCAATAACACTTAGGTGGCTACAAAACCACAGCTATAGCAGATGAACATAACAACCTAGCCTACCCCTACTGGTCCCCCGAAACAATGACAAGGACCTAATCGTCTTAGAAAGTAGCACAGGAATGAAAAAGGGACCATGAGGTAGGGCACTCACTAGAGGGAGAACGGCAAAGCTGACAGCTCCTGACGATGAAGGAAATAGCACCGCACCAAAGAAGGCCACCAGGAAGACCCGGCACCGGTAGGATGTCCACCGCTCCTCTAAGTCCACACAGTCATCTGGGTAGCCAATAGGACACTCTAATGGGTGGAACCGATCGTACAAAAAATTGAAAGACATGCTCCCTCCTATTCCGCGGCCACACCAAGTCAGCACCTCCACAACGGGCCTCTTTAAGCCCAACAAATCAGTGAGTCTCTTGCGGTAGCATGGCAGCACTAGTGGAACAAAAATAGTGCTCAGAAGGGTAGAAAGAGAAAGAAAATGATCATACTCCTCCAAGGTGGGCTCCAGATCAACATCTCCAATAGTGACACATCTCAAGACGAGGTCCTGACAAGAGGTAATGACCTCCAACAAATGCCAGTCCAATGAGGTGTGAAAAAGAGCAATAGCATCTCTAAAAAGTTGCTGGATGAATGCCCGGTCACCTCAAGAAAAGGAGCTCAACCACCTCCTAAGCTTCTTCTCAATAGTAAGACTCCCTCTTAAGCTTGACTAAAGTATCGTAGGAATGAGCACCAAGAGCATCCATGAATGGATCCTGCTAAATCTGATGATCTTATGAGAATCTATGCGAAAAATGATGAAAAACAGTGTTTTCTACACGTTTTGGGTGAAGAAAAGGGTAGAAGAAGACCCCAGAAAATCGCAAACCAGAATGAATTGAAACTGGGCTGAACCCGCCTTTTATGCATGAAAACCGAGGTGGCACACCTTGTAGGGCCGTCGATCATTGGGACACGTGCCAAGGTTTTTCAACCCCCTAGGCACAATCCCGACTATGTTCTGACCACTACCCTCTGTTTGGGATGTTTTTGACTACCTTGGAGCAAAGATTCCCTCGTTTTAGCACCTGCCGTAGTGGCAGTGAACCGGATTGTCAGAAATTATCTCTTATGCAACCAAGACTGTACAAATCCTACACTGGGGCAGTTTATCTTTGTTCGTCTCATTTAGCACTTCCAGACATCTTGAACCTCATTTTTCTTAGCCCGGTTCAGGGGTTGGTTCAGCCCCGGTAATCAGAGCTCACAACAAGACACTAGAACCTGTTCTTAGCCATCCGAGAGCTTTTTTAGCTTATTTAGAGGACATAGGGAGTCGTTTCTCATGATGTTGCCCCAAGCAGCCTATCTTTGAATTATTAGCCCGCCTATGCAATAATAGGAGCGATCACTGTATACCACATCATGGCGTGTTCAAGGAGATCTTGTTCAAAATGTTCGTATTCATTACCAGCATTCGGTATCACCTATGAAGTCAAGGCCATTTTAGCTAGTCTGTAGGCTTCGAACCCTGCAAAACCCTAAACTGGGGTTTATTTCGCGTAGCTCTCTCTGCCTTATCCATTACGCAAGAACGGGTCCGTCTTGCCGAGGATATATCCCTTAAGACGAGAATCGTATGAAACCCTAAACTGGGGCAGTTTATCTCATGCGATCTCTCCATTCTCCCTCCCCTCGGTGGGATGACCATTGTCAAGACTTATGGATAAAACCGTAAAGCTACGGTACATCAACAGCCCTTTCAAAGGCAATTTTCTAGAGTTATGCATGTAAGTCCTACCCAGAGGCATTGTTTTTCACACACATCAGCAGCCCTCTCAAAGGCAATTTTTCTATGGTTGTACATGTATGTCCTAATCAGAGGCATTGTTTCCATTAGGTTAAAATGATTTAACCCCTTAGCAAATTAATTAATTACCCAAGTTAATTAATTAGATTCAATTACATGCAATAGCGTGGTAGCACAAACAAATCACTAATTATACTAAATGCAGTGGATTATAAATTTGACATAGGTGATTTATTTACAAATGAGGAAAACCACCGAAGCAAAACCCCACCAGGTAAATTTAAGGTCACCACTCTCGAGAATCTACTATTATCAATAACAAGTGATTACAAGTAAAAGGAATCCTAGTACCCAATACCAACCTACAGTTGAACCCTTACCCCAATACCCAATTGGACTTGTATTATAGTGACAATCTCTCCGTTCAATGCACAAATCCCAATACGCGACTAACCAATGATGCACGGATCCTAATACGTGACTAACACACTAACATAAGGAAGATGTTGGCTGCAAAGTTCTTCAGTTCATCAACAATGAAGATTAGGAAGCTCCTTGGTCACAAAACCCTTAGCTTAAAGACGTAATAGCTTCTACAGAGAGAATAATGAACTAGAACAAATTTTTCTTTCGGTCACAATATGCATGTATTCTATTTTCAACACCTTGCATCACTCGTGATGGCTTTTAAAACAATCCTTATATATGTCTAGGGTTGTGAGAAAAAAAGCCCTACACAAATACTTAAGGATATGCGTGTAATCAGATTTGGAAAGGATTATGTCGAGCTTTTGTCAAGCTTTAGCAGTAATTCTTGATAGAAAGGATTCTGTCAAGCTTTAATCAGCAGCACATTCTTCACTTGTTTCTTGGTCAAATTTGCATGGCTTCAGTACTTAACTTGAACACTTGTTTCTTGAAGTACTAAACTCATCCTAGATCTACCCAAATACAAGTAAAGTGTGTTTTGTCAAAGGATTAGCCAATTACATAAATATATCCCTAACAGTTTCTCCTACACCAGCGGTAGCCCTCTCAAAGGCAATTTTCTAAAGTTATGCATATAAGTCCTACCCAAAGGCATTGTTTTTCACACACATCAACAACGCTCTCAAAGGTGATTTTTCTATGGTGATATAGTAGCCCTCTCAAAGGCAATTTTCTAGAGTTATGCACATAAGTCCTACCCAGAGGCATTGCTTCTCACACACGTCAGCAGCCCTCTCAAAGGCGATTTTTCTATGGTGATACATTAGCCCTCTCAAAGGCGATTTCCTAGAGTTATGCATGTAAGCCCTACCAAAAACATTGCTTCTCACATATGTCTACAGCCCTCTCAAAGGTGATTTATCTAGAGTTATACATATAAGTCCTAACTAGAGGCATTGTCCTTCATATACATCAGCAGCCCTCTCAAAGGCGATTTCCAAGAACTAAGTCCTAATCAGAGGCATCGTTTTTCACATATATCAGCAGCCCTCTCAAAGGCACTTTTCCTAAAGTCATACATCAGCCCTCTTAAAGGCAGTTTCAAGAATCATACATGTAAGTCCTTACAAGAGGCATTGTTTTAGACATACATCATGAAGCAAAGAGATAATATCATACATCAAGGCCTACTGTAGGGAAATATAATACACACATGTTCAGGCCTATTAAGAGGCGATGCATAATATACGTACATGGCACGCCTACCATGGGGCAATGTCTACAAATTACATGGAAGGTACATGCATGGCCACACCCGGGCTACATCATGCTACAACAGGAAAAGGGCTGGTAGAACCGGTCCTTCTACCAATAAAAGGGCTGGTAGAAGGACCGATTCCACCTGAAGCACCTGAAGTGTATCCAAGATCTTGAGAAGGCCCCTGAGTCTGAGCATAGGGACCCCAACCGCCTGTCGAGCTCGGAGGAACTAACATATACTCGGGCTCGTATGGAGGAATAATGGGCCCCCGGCCTGGAATGTGAGGCAAAGGCGAAATATCTACACAAGCCACCCATAACTCTCCTATCAAAACCATGGTATAGTCGTGAAGTATGGCCAGCTCATCCTGAAGCTAGGTCCTCTCTCTGTCTGCGGCAGTAGCACGGGCCTCTCTATCCCTCTGCCAAAGCTACCTCCCTCGAGCTAACGCTTGAGCAATCTCCTCCTAAATATGTGCCTCCCTAGCAGTAGCAGCAGTCTCAAGCTCTATTACCTTGGCCTAAAAGTCTCGGCCTGCGATCTCTACTCAACTCCAGAAGCTACCTAGGCACGAGTGACGCCTCCTAGCACTTTGCCCCCACTCACAAGGACATCTCCCATAATAGGTCCCATAAAGGACGCTGCAAACCAAGTGGCATAGTCTATGTTAGTATCCACATATGCATCAAAAGAGCTCGTCAAATAATTCGGATCCCTAGGTACTCCAATGACAAACCAAGAGGAGGTGGATCCCTAGGTACTCCAAAAACCGACATGACCTGATGGAAGATCCTCTCAGCCAAGAAAAACTCCCAACTCAACAGGGCCCAGAACTAGCGTCGTACTCTTGACTGGCCTATGGCAACAGTAAGCTCTAGTCTCCCCAGCAGTGAGCCATCATAAGGACGAACCACTATCTCACCCCAGGTGACGCAATCCAAGGCCGCAGTGATAGTAACCGATTGCACCAAGACAAATCTGGTAATAGTGCAGAGAGACCAAGAATAAGCTCGAGGATAAATGGTCGCAGATAAACTCGTGAACCATGGTCGCACGGCTGGAATATACTCATAGGCCCACCATGTCAAGATCTGCCAGCACCCCTTTAGGCTCCTAAAATCCCACTGTGAAGCTTGCCTCAAGAAGGCTATGAAAAAGCCATAAGTAACGGACCCCCAATCATAACTCCCGTCTGAAACTGCTCTCAAAGCCCACAATAGCTAGCAAGTCAATACTGATCGGTTGTTGCCAAAAAAGCAACTACTGCGGAAATACATGAAGAACCAGCGAAGGTGGATGTCAGTCGGCGCTACACTCTAGGGGATGCTACCCTGCAGCCACTCAGTAGAAACTTGTGGTGACGCGATAGGCCCAAAATATGCTTTCGTGCCCTTCGTTAGTGGGAGAGAAATCCCCAAGAGCTCACAACCCATCTCGAAGCTCATGGCTTCAGTCGAAATCAGGTATCCACTGAATCTAATGCCTAGGATGGCCGTCCAGTCAAGAATGAGAATCCCATACCCCCCCCCCCCAACTCAAATGAAAGGTGCCTATCTCGGCATGAAACCGTCATACCAAAGCCTCCCTAATCTCGTGCCTCATGATATATAGAGGGATCCTCAAAAAATCTTCGAACCCTTGCTCTCTGAAGAAATCCGCATAGCGCCTGTTGGTCTTAAGGTCAGACAGTCGCCGAAGGAAAGTAGACAAAGCACCTCGACAACGGATCTTGTCGGGCCACTGTATTCAAAACCAAAAGCTACCCATTAGCATATGCATTCAATAGGAATCTAGATGACAAAAAATGAAGACAGCATACATGTCCCCTTCACGCCTAAGCGAAAGGATGCCCCTTCAACCCCCACTAAAGATGAGTGTCCCTAATACTGTCATCCACTACTCTAGTGTAAGCATCGACCCCAGCCTAAAGAAGCGAGAATCTCGGCCTCAAATTGCGCCTCAGGGTACTCAGATCTAGATCGATCTCCTCCTTGCCTAACAAATCGTCCTCTAGCTCAAATATGAGATCCTCGGCCATTGTCGCTCCACTCGAGCCCCTCCCCCTTCTCCATAACCGATATGCGCTGTAAGGAAGTCCTAGTAGAAATAGTGCAAGACTCAGAGGAAATACTAACTGTCTCAACTGAACGCCATCTCCTAGATTGGGTCTCTATGGGAATCCCACCAGTGGGCCTGAAGTCGTCACCCCCACGGTCAAAATGGCTCTGCAGAACTCGAGCCGCTTGCTCACCAGCAAAAACAATATCATTATTAGAAGAAGAGTCCCCATAAGACATAGTATAAATGGGGGCCTTCCCTTGGTCTCCTCTAGAATTCGCCCTCCGAGGCATAATCTACAAAACAACCAAAAATTCAGACAAAAGTGGTAAGCCCATGAAACAAATGGCAATACAGATGAACTAATACTGTTTCCTAAACATGTTATGCAGATTCATGTCAAGCATAAGTCTTAGAAGAAAGAAAATTCCTATAAGAATCCACAGTGGATAAACTAGAGGTTGTGCCGTATACTCACATCCTATAGTGAATTAACTAGCGGCCATACCGTATGCTCGCATCTTATTTGGAGGTTATCTATAGGTCATGTCGTACATCTCTACAATGGGTTAACTAGCAGCCATGCATGCTCACATCCTATCTTGAGGCTAACTAACAACCGTGCCGTATGTCTCGCCATCACACAGCTATCAAATTCCTGAAGAGTTTTCATGTTCTTGATCTACGATGGGTTAACTAGCGGCCGTGCCATATGCTCACATTCTATCTTAAGGTTAACTAGCGACCGTGTCGTACGCCTCACCATCACACAGTTATCAAATTCCTGAAGAGTTTTCAAGTTCCTGATCCATAATGGGTTAACTAGTGGCCGTGCCATATGCTCACTGTTGGGGTTTATGCCCTAAAATCCAATTTATTGGCATGTCATAAATAATTAAATTGCTTAATTATATGAGACTATCTATAAATGAACTAATGGGGCATTATCTTAGTCTATGAGATGCATAGTATGTGTCCGCGCTCGATTTGTGTTCTGGAACCCGAAAAATCCAAAAATATCATCTTCTCTCCATGGGGCTACAAGAACATCTAGAATGACGTGGCGCAACCCGTTTGGACACTGAAGCACTCAAAGTGCCTCTTTCAACAAAAATGATCAAAATGCCCCTGGTCAAACACTTTTCATAATTTTACCTAAGACCCGAGCTTCTCGGAGATTTTTGGCAAGTTTGACCTAGAGTTGACTATTGGTAGGTCCAAAAACCCTAATTTTGATTCGGCGAACCTAATGCCATTGTGAAGATTATCAAATTCTCATTCCAATGACTATTAACGGGTCGAAATTGGAGTTAAAACGGTCGAGATATCACGAAAACAAGTTAATGCACCGATCGATGCACTGCTAACTTCCCAAAGCCATAACTTTTGATCCGACTGTTGGATTTTTGAGTTCCTTACCTTTTTAAAAATTGGAAGTCAAGATATTTCCAGGGGTTTCATGATCAACCCCATTTGAGGAGCTTCCCAGGTGTAGGCTCTACAAGGTGCGCCACCTCGTAAAGTGTGCCAGGGCTATTAAAGGCCCTAGGCACCTCTAGACCAAAAAAAGAGTGACTTCCTAGCTGCCTGTTCTTTGCCTAGAAAAATTTTGAGCTTTTCTCCTCTCATCCAAACACAAAAAAACACACAAAAAACGCATCAAAGACCCTTGATTCTTCTCTTCACCAAGAAATACAAGGTATTGTCCTTATACCCAATCTTCTTTCCTTGATTCTACACCTTGGATTTAGGGTTTAGGGGTGTGTATGTAGCTTTTTAGCTACTATCCACACCCCTAACTCTCTAAATCTTTTTCTAGCACTTACCTTGCTATTTTAGCCTTAATAACATGATGTATTGTTTTATCTTGCATGCTTTTTGCCATATGCTCACATCCTATCTTGAGGTTGACTAGTAGCCATGCCGTACACCTCACCATCACACAACTATCAAATTCCTGAAGAGTTTACAAGTTCCTGATCTACAGTGGGTTAACTAACGGCCATGCCGTATGCTCACAATCTTAAGGTTAACTAACAGTCATGTCGTACGCCTTGCCATCACACAGCTATTAAATTCCTGAAGAGTTTACAAGTTCCTGATCTACAATGGGTTAACTAGCAGCAATTCCGTTTGCTCACATCCTATCTTGAGGTTAACTAGCAGTCGTGTCATACGCCTCACCATCACACAGCTATCAAATTCCTAAAAGTTTTCAAGTTCCTGATCTATGGTGGGTTAACTAGCGACCATGTTGTATGCTCACATCCTATCTTGAGTTTAACTACCAGCTGTGTCGTACGCCTCGCCATCACAATTATCAAGTCACTAAGAAGTTTCCAAGTTCCTAATCTACCGTTGGTTAACTAGCGGCCATGCCGTACACTTACCATCACACAATTCTCTTTGTCCTATCCTATTTTAAGGCTAACTAGCGGCCATGCTGTACGTCTCACCATTTCCACTATTCCCAAGTACCAGGTAAGTCCCCTTACCTATCTCCCGCATTTTATTTTCAGCATTTAAATTCCTGCATATTTGCACAACAAAATAACATAGACAAAAAGCAAAAAAATATATGCATTTTCCTAAGAGAGCATGGCATAAATCATGGCAAAAAAAATATATGCTTATGAAAATTCCAAAAATAAAATAAGCACTAGAATGCATCCCTAGTAGTATTGCTACTAACATTTTGCAGAAAAAAGAAGAGAAGAAGAAAGATAGACACTGACCTCAAGTGCAGAAGAGACTAAAGCAGCAGACTGAAGTCAAAAAGCTAGACCCACAAAGTTCGCAAGTTGCTCCAGAGAACTTTTTAGAAGTGAGAAGTCAAAGGAAAGAGCGAAATGAGGTTAAAATGAGCCAAAAGGGAGCTTTTATAGAACCTAGGTTGCCTAGCGCACCTTCTTGGGCTGCCAGGTCAGCCCGGCGCACCTTAAAGGGCTGTCAGTCAGTGTTGACTAAGTCAATGTTGACTAGTTGACCCGGTCAAACTTCCATAAAAAAAGGGAAGCCTTTTCCTCTCCCAGAGCTTAGAGACAAGTCTAGAAAATTTTTCAAAAGTAGCTGCAACAGATTGGTCCAGTCACGTATAACCGGTCTTGATCTATAAGTAGCCCCCACACGCAATTTGGGGGCGACAAAATTCGAAATCACGTTCTTTATCTGACCCTTCTCATTGTACTTGAGAAGTCAGATAAAGAAGGGGCAGCTGTCGATATTGTATTTTTTCCGCACTCGATTTGTGTTCTGGACCTCGAAAAATCCAAAAATATCATCTTCTCTCCATGGGGCTGCAAGAACATCTAGAATGACGTGGCGCAACCCGTTCGGACACCGAAGCACTTAAAGTGCCTCTTTTAGCAAAAATGACCAAAACGCCCCTAGTCAATCACTTTTCATAATTTTACCTAAAACCCGAGCTTCTCAGAAATTTTTGGCAAGTTTGACCTAGAGTTGACTATTGGTAGGTCCCAAAAACCATAATTTTGATTCGGTGAACCCAATTCCATTGTGAAGATTATCAAATTCTCATTCCAATGACTATTAATGGGTCGAAATCGGAGTTAAAACGGTCGAGATATCATGAAAACTAGTTAATGCACCGATCGATGCATTACTAACTTCCCAAAGCCATAACTTTTGATCCGACTGTTGGATTTTTAAGTTCCTTACCTTTTTAAAAACTGGAAGTCAAGATATTTCCAGGGGTTTCATGATCAACCCCATTTGAGGAGCTTCCCAGGTGTAGGCCCTACAAGGTGCGCCACCTCGTAAAGTGTGCCAGGGCTATTAAAGGCCCTAGGCATCTCTAAACCAAAAAAAGAGAGACTTCCTGGCTGCCTGTTCTTTGCCTAGACAAATTTTGAGCTTTTCTCCTCTCATCCAAACACAAAAAAACACACAAAAAACGCATCAAAGACCCTTGATTCTTCTCTTCACCAAGAAATACAAGGTATTGTCCTTATACCCAATCTTCTTTTCCTTGATTCTACACCTTGGATTTGGGGTTTAGGGGTGTGTATGTAGCTTTTTATCTACTATCCACACCCCTAACTTTCTAAATCTTTTTCTAGCATTTACTTGCTAGTTTAGCCTTAATAACATGATGTATTGTTTTATCTTGCATGCTTTTTGCTTTATCTTGCTTTTAGCGTGCTTTTTAGCTTATTTCCATATGCTTCCATGTTTGTTCATGTGTTACTCGCCTCTTCTACATGTTTTATGCTTTATGCCATGCTTTAGATGATTAGATCTTTTCTTTCCCGTGTACTGATGTTTGGGTCTACATGCTCACATGCTTTGATATTATGTCTCCACCTATTCCTTGCTTAGATCTACATGTTTATATGCATGTTCTATGCTCCTATGCCTATGTCCATGTCAATCACATGCTTGTATGCTTGGGTTTTCGTTCTCCCATGCCTTTGTTTATATCTACATGCTTAAATGTATATCCACATGCTTACATGCGTATATCCATGCTTATATGTGTAGATTGGTGTGTTTACATGCTTAGATCGATGTTCTCTACATGCTTTAGGCCATCATCTATGTACTTGCTGTTGGGATTAGTGCCCTTAAATCTTATTGTATGATATTATGTATGATATTAGGTATGACATTATGTATGACTTAATATTGTGATTAATAAAGTTGTTTTATTATTATCTAAAATAATAGTAACATGAATATTCGAACATTATCATATAGTCCATGAGATGCACAGTATGTGTGATCTATGTGAAAAGTCACGGAAGATATAAATCACAAGTTCTTTGTAAACTCAGAATTTTAGTTCGTAGTTGGAAATGAAATTGGGCACTTCATTTGCGAAGACTATAATATATCAACTAAGATGATTTGTCTTGTTCATGGAAGTGGAGACTTCTAATTGATGTGTTGATATGTCTTAAGAGTTAAGACATATTGAACTGGACCGCTGTGAGATTCATTATTCTCCTAACGACTGTCAAATGAATAATAAATCTCACGACTTCTATTTACATGAACTCTTAATCCTCAGAGAATAATGGACCTGATCATGAAGTGCTGGTTGCTTTGATATATTAGGAGTGAGATCTAAAATAACGGTCGAAACCTCAATATGTTAGGCAACCACATTTAGGGTTGATGGAACATATATTCTCAAGATGGAATTTATAGTCTCTTAACGGAGATACAAAATATTCCCTTGAGATAAGTTTAATGGGTTTATTATTCAGAATGTTAGGCCTAACTACTTTAGTAAATAGTTACTAAAATATATATTTATGAAATTAGATTTCATAAATATATGATGAATAACTTTAAGGATTAAACCGGGTACTCAAGAATTAAGATGTAGTAAACTACAAAGTGGCAATCTACTTTAATGACTTTGTATTACTACGAATATTTTATGAAGGGGTTGCATGTACAATAAAGTCTTGAGATATAATTTATTAATAAGGCCTAGAGTGCAATTATATTTATATAGTGGTATTAAATATAAGTAATGGTAACTTTGGACTTGTCAAGAGTTGACAGAAAAGCCCAAGGCCCATTAGAGCTAGTGTCTTATTTGTTCCCTTTTGGTCCCACTCCAAGCCATATACTAAAGCCCAATTGGAAAAGCTCAAAAGGCTAGCCCAATTAGATAATCAGTTATTAAGGGAGAAACATACAGAATTTTAAAAGAGACATCTTCATGAAATGGCATGTATGTAAGTGTTGAACACTCTCTCGTTCTCTCTAGAACATACACACATAACTGATTGAGAGACCACACATCTTTGAGCGTTAGTGAAATTGGAGTGAAGATTAAAAGTGTTCCCGAGTACTTATCATCTTCGGTTTTGAAATTCACTACACCAAGGTACACTCTCTTGATTCTATATTCTGAAATTTACATAGTGCATGTTATCGATTGCGAATGAAGTAGATCCGTTAATTTTTCGCTGCGTATGTTTTGTATACGATACAAACATGTTTTTCCATCACTTGCGTGCTTCACACCATGTTTATGTGCTTAAGCCTAAACCTTGTTTGTCATGCCATGTGCTATTGTAGCCCTTTTGTTCCTTTTACCGCATTTTTTTTGTGTTTTGGCTTAATGGTTAGGACCTAATCTAGACCCTATAGTCTTTGTCATTGTCCATACACCAAAGCCCACATCAAACTATTTGGATCATCCTATTTGCATGTCTATGTTTTCTTGCTTCTATGCTTTATGCTTATGCTAGCCTCTCTTGTTCTAGGCTTTGTCATGCTTGACGCCCTCCACGGGCTTGGTCTTGTTTGGTTACATCTGACACCTATGAGGCCTTGTTTGGATGTGACCAATTGGGAAGCATCTCCGGATGTCGGGTCGCTTTGAACATACCCTTCCTTTTCCGCTCCTTGCGATGCTATGCTTACCATGTTTGTTCACGCCTTCCGTTGGCTTTCTATGCATCTTTACACGCTTGCTCACATGTCCATGCTTCAACACAATGAAGTTATGGACATTCGATCCAACCCTACATTTATCCCTAGCAGACACCACTTTTTTTTTTGCTTTCTTGCTTGTTTGCCTTCTCGCTTTCTTGCTTGCATTCTTGTTTCTTTGCTTGCCATGTCTATCATGCTTATCTGCTTTATGCCTCTTTCATGTGCTCTTTGCATCTTTTCCTTCCATTGCTTGTCTGCTGGTTTCTTGTCTTTGCCTTTGCATGTACACACATGGAGCGAAGACGCATGGAGCTAAGGCACGGTCTCCCAGGCGCAAGCAAAAAGGGCAAGGATGTGAGCATATGGATATAAGCCAAACGGCTATGTTCAATAGATTTAGGGGTCTAGCCTCTCCCATTTGGTTATGTACTCTTTTAAACCCCCTTCCCTCCTCCCTCATTTCCCTCTTAGATGGGTTGTATTAGGTATATCATGCCATGTACCATTCGTCCTCATCTCAAAAGTATGGCGACCCCTATTTACTTTCCGGCACCTATATTCTGGGCAATGCTCTATGGATGTAGGCATTTACTTTCCTGCTCTGTGTGCTTGCAATATGCATGATGTATGTATATATATACATGCTCGCCCCTTCCGATGTGATTGTCGCAATTCATGTCACCTAAGGCAAAGTCACATGTCGTCGGATTTTCACCGTGGTAATATGGTACTTTGCCCAAATGCCTTAGGAAAGCATAGATTGGGACAACACCCATCCAAAATCATGTTTTTTATTGCCAATCTCCAAAAATTAAGGTTTTTTCAAAACAAAGGACTGTCCTTGGACAGGTGTTGTGGCATACCTAACACCTTCCGTACACGTAACCAAACTTTTGGACTCAAGAATCAAGATTTTTTGCCATTCACATTAGATTAGGAAAAATGCCCTTTTTCTTAGCCTAGGATTGGTAATAAAATCAACTAGAAACAGGTGACCAATCACACCTTAGAAAAAACCCAATGATTGGTGGCAAATTCACTTACCTTTGGTAATCACCTAAAATTTGGCCAAGATTCCTGCCACACCTCCAAAGGTAGTGTTAGGACATATGTGATTCAATGTTAGGAACATATGTCAATGTTTTGTGTAGTTGGCTATTCCTTTGACAAAATGCATTTTACTTGTAATTGGGTAGATCTAGGATGGGTTTAGTACTTCAAGAAAACTTGTTTCAAGTCCAAGTATAAAAGCCATACAAGTCTGTCCAAGAATCAAGGAAGAAAGTGCATGATTTTAAAGCTCAACAGCTAGCATCTATCAAGGTTTAAAAGCAGCTGAAGCCCGTGGCTCGACAGGTAGCTCGATAGATAGGGTATCTGTCGAGATTTATGAAGTTCAATTTTTTAAGAATGTTTTTCATCCAATCCGTTGTATTGTTAGGCTTTCTTTTCTCACAACCCTAAACATATATAAGGATTATTTTAAAGGCCGTCAAAGGTTGCATAGTTGCACAAGTGTGAAACAAAGTTCTGTTTATGCAAATTATGACCAAAGAAAAAATTTGCCCTAGTTCATCTTTCTTCTGAAGAAGCTGCTGTGTTTGTACACCGTAGGGTTTTGTGACCAAGCAACTTCATAATCTTCATCGTCTGGATGAACTAAAGAACATTGCAGCCAACATCCTTCTTTAGTTCGTGATCAAGTCGCGTACTGGGATCCGCGCAATTGGTTAGTCACATACTGGGAGCTGTGCATTGAAAATGAGAGATTGTCACTACAAAACAAGTCCAATTAGGTATTTGGGGTAAGGATTCAACTGTAAGTTGGTAAAAAGTACTGGGATTCCTTTACTTGTAACCGCTTGTTGTGATAATAGTGGATCCTCGGGAGTGGTGACCTTAAAATCACCCGATGGGGTTTTTGTCATGTAGGTTTTCTCCATTCGTAAACAAATCACCATGTCAATTTATTTTCCGCTGCATACTTAAGTTAATTGGTTTTTTGTTTGTGCTACCACATACAATTGCATGTTAATTTGATTAATTAATAAACTTGGCTAATTAATCAATTAATTCATCACAATAGGTCAATACGTTGTTGGCCTGTTAAGTAGACCTACCGTCCTCCCTTGAGAAAGAGAGCACCTAAAGCTCCACGCGAACGACGCCATTATCGAGAGGGGCCTCCAACGGGCCCCGCGCGTGCAGGATCGTCGCCACAGCGAGTGGTCTAACGAAAGCCTGATGGTTTTTTCCGATCGAGGCCAGGCATCGACATGGACCACAAGGTGGGTGTATTGGTCCATATATATCTCCTTGAATTCTTTCTAAGAAAGATGGACATTCAACAACAATCTTTGAATGTGATGGTTTGGTAATTAATTCACCTTGAGAACATGCACTATATGGATAATCACTAGATAAAAGAATCTTCTAGTTCTTTAAGGGATGTTCGTGAGAGTTTTCAATAATTCGACGCATCATTATTGATCCTGGATGTCGAAGACGATCATGCCAAAGCATAAAAACCTTTGGGTCTGAAAACTTCGGATGTATTGCAATATTTGTTTCAACTATTCTCATTGTAAATATAACCTAGAAGAGAAAATAGGCAATTTTTCTAATATGAGCTTCTGGCTCGATACTATTAAAGTAATATAAAGAAATTCTTCACTGCCTTTGTTACTAGTTTCAATATTATAACCATTATAACATATATCCTTAAAGCTAAGTAAATTTCTGCTTGATTTAGAAGAATACAAAAGCATCATCAATACAAAGTTTTGTTCCCTTTGGCAACATGATAATCACTCTTCCAGTGCCTTCAATTAAGTTCGATGAACCTGATATGGTATTGACATTGGCTTTGCATAATTTTAAATTTTGAAAATGTTTTTTTATCTTTAAGGATTGTATGAGTTGTTGCACTGTCTACTAAACAAAAATCTTCCCTAATCATCTTGGAATTGATTTTACCAGTAAGACCCATGCATCTTCATATATGCAAAATATAAATTAAACTTTATTACTTTAAACGTAAATAAAACATATCAGAATAAAAATACTTATTACAATGCCATAATATAATAAAAGAAAAATGATTAATTGGTACGGACATTTCCATCACCAATCATACTTATTAGAATGCGATAAAATAATAAAAGAAAAAAAATTGGTATGGACATTTCCATCACTAATCATACTGATTATAATGCGATAATATAATAAAAGAAAATAATTAATTGGTATAGACATTTCCATCACCAATCAAATTATCAAATTTTCCATCAACATCCTCAAAGAAATTAGATACATCAAGATAGTCATATCCACTCCATTTGAAAGGTCAAGAGAATTCATGGGATCTTCAGGATCATTTATGATCAACAAAGTTTGTTTCAATTCCCTTTCCCTTTTCTTTTATGGAGGCTTGGTACAGATCTATCAAATGTTTAGAAGTACGACAAGTACTTGACCAATGACCTTCCATTCCACACCTATAACACTTATTTTCATGACCCTTTGATGGTTTATTTTGTAAACCCTTGCCATTTTGATTCTTTTGATGGTAAGGTGTGTTATTCCTTTTTAAAGAATTATAAGTACGATCCTCTCTATATTGATTGTTCCTTCCACGCCCACAACCAAGACCAAGAACATAATTTCCTCTATGTTTATCAAATGAGGTTCCATTCGGTTCAAGGAATGGAGTAGAACCAGTCAAGCGAGATTCGTAGTTTTTCAGCAAAAGCTCATTATTTTGTTTAGTCACTAGAAGACATGATATCAATTCAGAATATTTTGTGAACTTACGCTCTCAATATTGCTGCTACAGGAGCATATTCGAGGCATGAAACGTAGTAAATGTTTTCTCTAACATGTCTTCATCAATGATTTTTTCCCTACATAATTTTAATAGTGAGATTATTTTAGAAAGTGCAAAATTTTACTCACTCACACTTCTAAAATCTTGCAACCTCAGGTTCAACCAATTATAACAAGCTTTTGGGAGGACTACAGATTTTTTATTCTCATTTCTTTCCTTTAAATCATCCCATAAGACAAGAGGGTCTTTTACTGTAAGGTACAAAGATTTTAATTCTTCATGGAGATGATGGCGAATAAAAATCATTGATTTTGCACGATCCTGTGGGGATGCTTGATTGCCAACATTAATTGAATCTCCAAGGTTCTTTGCCTCTAGGTGAATCTCAGCATCAAGGGTCCATGACAAGTAATTCTTGCCCGAGATGTCAAGGGCAGCAAATTCAAGTTTTGTAAGGTTCGACATCTATATGAATATTTAATTACGTAAGAAATGAAATAACTAAATATATATATATATATATATATATATATTAGCATACACAATTTTAATGAAACAATACTACGCATACATATTCAAAATTTGATAGTAATGAAACAATACTTACATATTTAAAGTTTATCAAAACACATTACATATAGCTATAGGTATGATTGAGTTGTTTTATCACTAACCATTTTTAGCAATATATTTTTAATCAATTAAACGTGAATCTCATAACAATATATAACAATAGGATAACGTGAATCTCATAATTTTTTTTTAATCAATTAAAAATCGCTAAAAATGTAAGCATAAAATTTAATGACAAATAAATAGGATAATTACTAATTTCTTAGAAAGAAAACTTACAGTGAGTTGAGAGAACTACACAAATAATCTTTGGTGTTTGAAGAATAATGGGAGTACAACTTCCTTTCCAAAATTGGGTAGAAACTCGTGTTGATAACGTGTTGTGAAATAATAGATATAGATAAAACAAAGTAAGAAGAAAACAAGAAATATATATTGATAAACTCTTGTATTCAAGTAGACATCCACAATCTTTTTGATAACTCTTATATGTGTACAATAACAGTAAAGCAATCTCACATATATATCGAACCTTAGAATACTTGTACAGTTCATGAGATAAGGTTGCAATAATGGATACAATTATGAATATATATTTCCTCTATAGACTTTACACATTTCAGACTTTACACATCCCAAATAACCGTTTCATTGCCCAGACTTTACACATTCCAATCAGACTTTGTTTCTAACAAATTGAACTTTCTCTGAGTTTTGCCTATATATATAGAGAGAGATGGGTTCAAGTTATATATGGTATACTTCACAATAGTTACACCTTTTTTTTCTGTAGATTAACATTAGATCTAATGGTCAATAACATTCTATGCATTATAATTAATATTCTAAATATTGCATTAATGAGTTACCAAAAACCTTCATTTTATTTTATTCTTTAAAATTAAATGTCCTCTCTCTCCAATTCCAAAGCACACACATTCTCTCTCTAATCTCATCTCCTTCTCCATGGCTTCACCCTTTCCACCACAAGACACATGATATCTCATATATTTATCTCTAATAATAAAGAAAAGAAATTAAGCAAGAGCCAAATCACTCCATTTGTATTGTGTTTAAAGAACAACCCAGTTTTTCTCCCTCCCCCCCCCCCCCCCCCCGGCGCCCCTTTTTTTATTTTGCTTGGGCCCCTATAACTGTGGATCTAGCAAATTTCAATCAGGGATGTGAATATGAAATCTTAACCTTCCACCACTTATGACATTAAAACCCCAATTTTTGAATTAGAACTACTAACAAACGTTATGAGATTTTTATGAAAGCTTTCATAGTTCCACCACAACATTGGATATCAACAATTCATATCAAATTAAGTGTTTATTTTAAAGGATTTGGAGGTAAGAACATTTAAGAGAAAAGTTGTCAATTTGATGGCTTACAAACTTAGAAATTGCAATAGCCATATCATTAGCACTTTTTTTTTCTTTTTACTGGTATTTCTTTGTCATCCAATGACTAAAGTGAAAAACACTGAAACATACTGTGCAAACTTCAAATACTGCCTCAACATTTGATTTCTTATAATTGAATAAACTGCTTATTTTTTAAGAAAGCCCGTAACAGTTATTCATAAATGAAGATATGAGATATGTATCTATTGTGGAAAGGATTAAGGCATGAAGCCATGGGAGAAGGAGATGAGTTTAGAGAGAGTAGATGTGTACTTGGTGATTAGAGAGAGAAGGCATTTAATTTTAAAGAATAAGGAATAAATAAGGAAGGGTTTTTTTTTTTTTTTTTTTTTTTTGAGAGATAAAAGGAAGATTTTCGGTAACTCATTAATGCAATATTTAGAATATTAATGATAAGGCATGTATAATTTTTTAACAATTAGATCTAATTGTAATCTACGGTCAAAAAAATGTGTAACTCTTGTGAAGTTACACCAAGTGTAACTTGAACCTATCTCATAGGGTAATTATTAGATACTTCCGGAGTACCATAAATCCGAAGTACCATAAATGCGTACTCCCTCCTCTCACATAACTGTGGGTTCCACTAATTAAATTTATAGTGGAACTCACAATTTATGTGAGAGGAGAGAGTACGCATTTATGGTACTCCCGGAGTATTCAATAATTTTTCCATCTCATATATATATATATATATGTTCATTTGGTTTTAATTGGGTACCTAATCAGACCCAAGTATCAATTTTACAAATCACCTAACTCTAAAATACCCCAAAACCATTAAAGTAATTAAAATACACTCCAAATGACCAAAAATATCCCAAAACCTCTAAAATGACCAAAATACCCCTAAAATATCTAAAATTACCAAATATGCTCAAAAACCACTCAAATGGACAAAATGTCCCCAAAATCTCTAAAATGAGCAAAACACCTATGAAAACTCTAAAATGTCCAAAATACCCTTGATATCTCTAAAATCACCAAATATGATTTAAAAATGACTAAAATATCTCCAAAATATCTAAAATGACCAAATACCCCCGATATCTCTAAAATCACCAAATATGCTTAAAAAAAAAAACCACTAAAAATTACCAAAATACTCCCTAAACCTAAAAAATGACCAAAATACCTCCAAAGCCTAAAAAATAACTAAAATACTCCCAAAACTTGAAAATTACCAAAATACCCCCATAAACCTAAAAAAAATGACCAAAATACTCCCGAAACATAAAAAATGACCGAAATACCCTCAAACCAATAAAATGTCCAAAACACCCCCTCAACCTTTAAAATGACCAAAATATACTCAAAACCTCTAAAATGACCAAAAATAATCTGAAACCCATAAAATTACCAAAAATACCTCGAAACCTCTAAAACGGCCAAAATAGTAACCTCTAAAACGGCCAAAATACCCCTCAAAATATCTAAAATGACCAAAATACCATTGAAACTTTTAAAACTTCCAAAATACCCCTACACCTCTAAGATAACCAAAATGCACCTGAAAACTCTATAATTACCAAAATAGAGGTTTGGGGTATTTTGGATGTTTTGAGGGTATTTTTGTCAAGTTAAAAGTTCTATAAGAGTATTTTGGTCATTTTGTATATTTCGAGGGAATTTCAATAATTTTTTAGGTTTTAGGAGTATTTTGCTAATTTTTAGATTTTGGGGCTATTTCAATAATTTATAGGTTTCAAAGGTATTTCGATTATTTTTTAGGTTTTTGGGGTATTTTGGTCATTTTTTAGGTTTCAGGGTATTATGGTCATTTTTTAAGTTTCAAGTATATTTCGATCATCTTTTAGGTTTAGAGTGTATTTTTATCATCTTATAGGTTATAGGGGGTATTTTTCTAATTTTTAGGTTTTGAGGATATTTAGTCATTTTATAGGTTTTAGGGATAGTTCGGACATTTTTTATGTTTAGAGGGTATTTTGGTCATTTTTTGGTTTCGGGGGGTATTTTAGTCATTTTATAAGTTTAGGGTGAATTTTGGTAATTTTTAGGTTTCAAGGATATTTTGGTCATTTTTTAGGTTTCGGGAGGTATTTCGGTCATTTTTAGGTATATGAGGTATTTTAGTAATTTTTTAGGTTTAGGGTGTGTTTTGGTAATTTTTAGTGGTTTTTAAGCATATTTGGTGATTTTTTAGATTTCGGAGAATTTTTTTTTAGGTTTAAAGGGTAATTTGGTAATTCTAGAGGATTTTAGGAATACTTTGGTTATTTTCATGTTTTAGGAGTATTTTGGTAATTTTGATTATTGGGTAATTAAGTGGGTTGGGGTTTACCCATAATAATTTAATTGGGTTGAGTTTGGGTTAAAAGTAATTAGTTAAATAGGTAATGATGGGTAAATAGATTTTATGTACCCAATCCAATTATGTCCACCCCAAACCCACACATTTGAGACCCCTACTTTTAATCAATCTAAACTAAGGGCATGTAATTTAGGGATACTTTAGTGTCCAATTGAATATCCCATTAGTTTCAATATTTATTTGCATAGTTTTCATCAAAATATATAATTTTTTGTAACTTTTATGCTAAATATATGACAAAAAGCTAAAAAGTAGTTTATTTTCAAAAGTACTAGTTTTTTTTTTAATTGATACCCCAAAAAGAAAAAATAAAAAAACCAACTGTTTAGCTTTTACCAACAACACTCGTGTTTAGTCAAATGACACATCAGCATTCTTTGTGCCTCCACACAAGTTCACATATGCCACGTTAGCATAATAGTGGCAATTTTAATCCTATACTTTTTTTTCTTTTTTTTTTTTTTGCTCTTAAGAGCACTAGCATTGGAGGGTGTAAACACCCCCCAGTTGCTATTTTAGCAACCACCACACCATAAATAAGCTACATCCGGGTGTGGGAATGGATTTTTTTATACCAACCGTGAACAGTTGGTTCTTATATATAGAACCAATTGTAGCACAAGATGTAAAAAATATATATATTATTTTATTGAAAATATCTCTCTTTCTCTGCCCTCTCACCCGTGTCTCCCATCTTTCTCATTGCTCTTCTCTCTCCTCTCTCCTCTCTCATAATCCTCACCTCCTCACTTTCTCACATATCTCCTCTCTCTCTCTCTCTCTCTCTCTCTCTCTCCCCATGGGTTTCATGAGTTAATTTTGCTTTGGGTTATGGTTTTGACATGGGTTTGGTTGTTGATTTGGATGTGGTGGTGGCAAGTCGATTTCTAGTGGTAGTTAGGTTGGTGATTGCATTTTAAAATTTGGGTTTCGGTGGTTGCAGTTGTTGGCGACGCTGGGTTTGATGTGGTGGTGCAACAGCTGCGTCATGGTGGGTTCAGTGGTTTTAGGTTCATATGATGTGGGTTTGTTGTAAATGTTTTTTGGGTTTAGGTGATTTTAGTATGGATTTGTTAGGATTTTGCTGTGTTTATTTTGAGTTTGGATGCTTGTTGATTTTGGTATTGATAGATTTGGTTGATTTTGGTAGGGATGGATTTGGTTGCTGGGCTTGTGGTATGGATGGGTTTGGTTGCTGGGACTTGGGAGCAAGGAGAGGAGAGGAAGACTCTCTAGCACTGGAAGAGTGAAAAAAAAAAAAAAAAAAAAAAAAAGAGAGAGAGAGAGAGAGAGAGAATAATAAAAATTAAAAAATAGATAAATGAGAAATGATTTGTTTATATTATTTGATGGTATAGTTTATATTATATTAATGAGTTGTTTGTAAAAATAAAAACTGAGATGCTGAATAAGTTATAAAATGAGATGATATAATAGATAAAATAGGTTTTAAAGTTATAAAATAGAATTTTTTTTTTTTTTTTTTTTTTTTTTTTTTTTTTTTGCATCCCGTATGCTAATGCTTTAAACCTTTCTTCTTTTAAAATGTAAATGTGGCAATGTGTCCAAATGACACGTCAACATTTTGTAAGCGTAATACAAAATTGGATCATTTTACATTTTTCAAATATTTTTAGTTGATACCTCTTAAACTCCAGGAAGTAGGAACGAAGTTGGACATTGAATTCCTTTCCAAAAAAAAAAAAAAAAAAGTTAAACATTGAATAAACTTTAAGGACTAAATTTTGATATTTGGCTTAAAATAAATACACAATGTTTTTCTGACAAACACCCGAAATTATTAGATTTGATGTTTGGACTAACTTTGACTGGAAAAAGCTATATGCAGCACTCTCATGTATATATGTCTGGACTCTGGAGTCCAATTGTTTAATAAATAATTATGACGTTACAAAAAGGAATTAATACATAATTTAGGACTCACCAAGAAACTCTGATCTCAGCTGCATCAACAGCCGGCCTAGATAATTTAGGCCCTCTCCATCTCGCCCACCACCCCAAAAAAGATCATGTGGTGAAGCTTCTACTAGAACAGAACCAGCAGTTGAGAGCAACATAGAATTCAAATGAGGGTAAATCGAGAATTTGCATTTCAATGCTCTGTACATAACGTCAATCTTTACACTGTCCCAATCTGATCTTACCTGCGTACCCCCCACAGAAAATAAAAAGCTTAAATCAAATTGTTAGGAGGAAAACAACAATGCCTCTGATGCTACAATGTCTGCGTATGAATATGATCTCATCAAGAAAGTTTTGTTTTCCTGGCCATGAAACACAAAAATGTATTGAGTGACAAATGTAAAATTTATAAATCATTAAATCACACTTGCCCCAGCTAGACAAGTCAATTAGGACTATGTAATAATGTCATGACAATGCAGGCTACTCAGACTTACTGAATTTCCAAAAACAAACCTCACTTTCTTTCTCCTGTTTTTTTAAGAGAATTTCAACTTATAGTGTTTGCTCATAATGATAGCTCTTTATCATCAGACCAAAACACCAGTCAGTTTTTGTTGTAGGCAAGGATTGAACTCCAGATCTCTTATTCAACCATCAAAGATTTTACCAGTTAAACTAACTGGAACCCACACTTTCTTCCCAACTTGATGACTAAGTTTCTAACCTATTTTTTTACTATGTGGAGACGGAAAAAAAGGTAGGTTTTGCAAAATTGGTGTTTATTAGAAAGGTGCAACAAGCACTATCTCACCTGAGGACAAACAGAACCTAGTTGCGTGTGGAAATGGAATAACTAGACCTATAATTAAATGAGGGTCAGACCAACTGAAATTAGTTAGGACCATAAGACCTCTCTTTTAAGTCTGTTGGGGGCCAAAACTAAACCTGTATGTTAACAGGGTTTTGAATGCAATCAACTTCAAATGGGACGTTAGCTCTAACATAATGCTTCTGATTTAGGGAGAATATATATGCTGGGATCCTTGAGAAATTACAGTCCAAGTGACAAGTGCAGCACTTCTCAGACCAGGTTATGCATTGTCATGTCTTTTTTATGATAACAAAGGTTATGCATTGTCATGTAACAGATGTAGAAAAGAGATGATGATCTCTGCAAACATCCCAGGAATTGTCCTCAAGGATTTCACTGCATTTCAGGGCAAGAAAGAGAGCTGGGATGGAATCACACACTCGCCTCCTTATGCTGGTGACTGAGTTGGAGGACTAAAAATTTTATGGGGGATGTGTTTCACCTAGTTTAACAAGAAACCTGAGAATCCTATATGACGGAAGCTCCACAGGGTATGGAGTACTTTTTTGGTTCTACTTTTTTCAGGTGTCTCAGAAGTTGAAGCTACTCAAAGCTGAGTTGAAAATGAATAAGAAGAATTTTTCTGCTGTCTGGAAAAGTGATCATGGCTAAAGAAAAACTGAATTGAGTTATGCAGATTGGTTCAACAGGATCCTGGCAATGCTGACCTGTTTGCTAGTGAAATTTTTGCAGTCAAGTATTGCAGTGAAATGAGTAGAGCAGAGGAGGGTTTTTTTTTTTTTCAACCGAAGGCAAGGGTTCAGTGGCTTAATTTGGGTGATCATAACATGAGAGAGTTTCTTGAAACAATGAAAAAAAAGATTTAACAGGAACAAGATCATAGCTTTGAAGAGAGATGATGGTTCTAAGGTAAAAGAAACAGCTAGAGTCAAGCAGTAAATTCATTCTTTCTATCAAAACTTATGGGGTTCAGGAGAAGTACTAGAGATGCATTTAACTTCAGAAGATTAGAGAAGCAATTACTCTCAGATTGGAAAGGGAAGATCAGATGTGGTTGAGGCAGCCAGTTGCACAAACTAAAAATGAAGAAACTAAAGACCATAAATGATGCAGACAGTAAAGAAGAGTTCAAGGAAAAACAAGATTAAATACACAAGATTCAAGAATTGTGGTCTAGTTTTGATGTAGGGCCTTCTTATCACCTTCATAGGCTATTTTAGTTATTATTTTTATTTAGTCTAAGTATTAAGTTCTTAAGGTTAGAAAGTTGCTGGTTTAGTTTTAATAAAATAGGGGTAGTTTGGTAATTTCTGGATTTTCTGGAATGGGCCGTCTTAGAAGCCCATGAGTCTTATATTATGTTTTTGAGTGATTTTCTCATTTGGTTTAGAAGTCATTAATTTCTTTTTTGTTGGTTATTAGTATTCCTAGTCATTTTAGGAATAGGTTATTTAGAGTCCTCTTAGTGTCCTAGGAAAGGGTTTAACAAAAAACAAGCCTATATAAAGGCTTTATTGTAGTCAATATTATTCATGCTGATTTTGATTTTAATAAAATTCAGCAGCTTATTTTAACCATAAGGGTGTTATTTTCTTCTCCTAGGTGTGATTGCCTAGTGTTTTATTTATCTTGTTTTTTGTTTTATCCCCTGTTTTAAGCCCCAAACAGCCATCAAGAATCATTCTTTCTAACCCAAAACCCTTCAACATAAATCCTTATTCAAGAACTCATCAAGAATCTAGTATAATGCTGAATTCTTAAAGACCTTACATCAAATTTGGTATCAGTGACCAAATCAGCACTATGACAACTAGAAGCGGTCAGCCTTAAAGAGGAAGAGATCTTTATAGGAGAAATTTGAACAGCAAAGAGAAGATCCTATCTCACCTCCTCATGTTAAAGCTGAAGGTATGTGTCCTTTCGAAAGGCCTCACTTTACACTTTTTGACATTGCCCAAGAGCTGATGAAGCAAAATTATTATGAGAGATGTGATTATCGCGATGAGGCAGAAGATATAAAGAAGAAAGTTTGCATAGAAGTTCCAGATTTTGATGGAAAAATTGATTCCGAAGTATTTCAATTTGGCTTTTGTTTCTTTGAGAGGATATTTTGAGTTGTATGACATTTCTGATGAGAGGAGGGTCAGATTTTGTTAAGGTTGAATTTAATGGTTATTGAGTTTAGCTGGATTCGAGGTCAGCTGGGCCTCCAAGAATTGAGGAAAAAAGAAACAGAGAAAGGAAAAAGGAAAACAGAGAAAGAGATAGGAAAAAAAGAATTGACTTAAGATTGTATTTTGCTTGCCTCTTCAATATACAATAGCCTCTCCACTTATACACCAACTTCCAGCTGTCAATGACATCACAATCCTCCAACTAACCTCTAACTATCCTGGACTGACTAACTAATTCGTTTAGCCCATGACATCACAATTCCCCCTTTACACTATACACTACAAGTCTGTCATATACATGTACCTGATATAGGCACTTATGCATTTACTAATATAGGCCTTATGCACATACTAATATAGTGCACTCACTGCTATAGGCCTTATGCACTTATACTACTTACACTACCAATACTACCATAGCCTTTTCAATACTACCATAGCCTTTTTAGTATACAATATACCATCCTTTTTAGTATACAATATACCATCTTTTCAATACTACCATAATCTTTTCAATACTATCATAGCCTTTTTAGTATACAATATACCATCATACAAGCACACAGAACCATCATGCCTAACAGATTTGCTATTATGAAACTTATTGGACAAGCCCAAATCTGGTGGAATAGTGTGAAGTATGATCGTCGACGCATTGGACAGCCTCCAATTGTTAGATGGGATGACATGAAGCAAAAACTAAAATGAGAGTACTTGCCTTGTGATTATGAAGATGAACTCTTTGAAAAATTAACTACTTAGATAAAGCAATATGTTGGTAGTTGAGTATATGAACAAATTTGAGGAGTTAAAAATTCGGAGTAGGGAAATCAAAGATCCATGACAAACTTTAGCCTAATTTAAGTTAGGTTCAAGGGCTAAAGCCAAATGATAACACAGAAAACTCGCACAGCTAATGAGGCATTCCAATTGGCTTTTAGAGATTGAGAAGCATTTGAAGCGGGAGGTTTTATTACCAAGCCGGGGAGACACCTTTAATAAAGGTTGACCCTAAAGGGCTAGAGCATCTACAATGCAGCCAAATTACAAAGCCAATACTGCTATTGGGTCGAAAAATAAGGCTACTATGGTTGATGAACAGAGAAAAGAAAGCAAGGATGATTGTTTAAAGTGTAGGGAAAAAGGGCAAATGGCATGGCATGGCAATGTTTGAAGAGGAACTTATATGCTAATGTTGAGGCTCAAGAGGCGCCTATTGGGGAAGATGAAGAGGGTAACAACTCAGGTAGTGAAATTGGACCATTAAACGTTGATGATCTCCAAGAAGTAGAAGAAGATACATCTCGTCTTTCAGTCGTTAAGCGTATTCTTGCTACACCCAAGCAAGAGGAGGATTGGAGCATACTTCAATCCTCCTGTTCCCTATACTTCAAACAATGATCATTGCTTTCTTTTCTCCGTTCATCAACCATAGTAGCCTTATTTTTCAACTCAATAGCAATATTGACTTTGTAATTTGGCTGCATAGTAGATGTTCTAGGGTCAACCTTTCTTAAAGGTGCCTCCAGGCTTGGGAAGAAAACTTCCTAGTAATGGGCTGCTTCAAATGCTTCTCAATCTTTAAAGCCAATTGGAATGCCTCATCAACTCTACGAGTTCACTGTGTAATCATTTGGTTAAGAATTTCAGCACTTAACCCTAACTTAAATCAGGCTAACGTTTGTCATGGATCTTCGATTCCCCTACACCAAATTTTTAACTCCTCAAATTTGTTCATATACTCAAGACATATTACAGGGCCGTTTGTTACCGTTGTTTAAACAACAATTTTCAGTATTTAAACAATATTACATGTATTTTCACACACTTTTTCACCCACACGTATTTCCAAAAAATACAAACAACGTTACTAGAACAACATTTCCAAACGAGCCTTATCTAAGAGTAGTCAATTGTTCAAAGAGTTCATCTTCGTAATCACAAGGCAAGTAGTCTTGCTTTAGTTTTACTTTATGTCATCCCATCTAACAATTGGAGGCTGTTCAACGCGTCGACTATCATACTCCACACTAGTCCACTAGATTTAAGCTTGTCAAATAAGTTTCATAATAGCAAATCTGACCCTCCTCTCATTGGAAATGTCATACAACTCAAAATATCCTTCCAACGAAGCAAGCCAATTTGAAAATACATGGGAATCAAGCAAGCAAGGAAAGGAGATACCATTTGAAAATATCCTTCCAAAGAAGCAAGCAAGCCACCCTATTTCAAATTTTTTTTTATTTGGTAATTACACACACGCCCTGTAGGCCTTGAACCCATGACCTCCCCCTCCACTTTACTCTTACAAGTAAAGGAGATGCCATTTGAGCTATAGCTCATTGGCAACTTCAAGTTCCAATTTTTTTTAATTCTTGATACTTTTTCAACGTAACTTTAGTTTAGGGTTCTTATTAATTGTTAACCAATGTGAAGTGCATGTATAGCTGTTTTGTTTCTTTTACTGCCCCATGCTGTTGTAATATTTTTTCCTTTTAATACAATTGACTTACCCACCGTTTATTCTCAAAAATAAAAAAAATAAAAAAAAAACAATTGACTTAACCTTAAAAAGGAAATTGGTAGGGTTCCTTCAGGTCCCAGATATGGACCCTAGTTGCAACTCATTAAATAATTTTCTTAGAAAATAGAGAGCGCTGCACTGTACTTTAAAAATAATAATAATAAATGGCATGAATTTGTGCTTTCTAAATGGAAACACATCAAATTAAGAGGTTGAGAGCAGTATCAAATCCAACCAGAAAAAGAGAACCATACCAGATCAGGTTGCTGTCTCTGTATTGACCTTCCTATTCGTGCTGCTTCCTCTGGACTTTTTGCAGATTTGATATTTTCAACACATTCCCATGCCACAGGATTATCCACCCCAACAAACTTTTGTGCCTATGAATTGAAAAAAGTTTTGAGAGAAATTATATAATGATGCAATGCACAAACAGAAATATCCAGGAAAGGACGTACCTGGTAGTAATGCTCTACACTCAACCAAGTGGCATAATCACCATTCTCGTCAAGCATTTGAATTGGATGATGAGAAAAATTTGAAAAAGAACCATAAAGATCCCATGTTTTATAGAAGAAAATGATGCTTGATTCATGTGGAGTGACAGTAGGATCAATTGCAAAGGTCTCATCCACTGATGGGATAACAGGTGTGACATCTGGTAAGGGCTGAAGAAATCCACTAACAAACATGTCAGGTCCAACCTGTAATTCAATCACAGAAGCACAATGTAATTATTCCTTATTTGTACTACAAACAGGAGTATACGTATTAAATTTCAAGTTCCTGAAAGCTCTGCCAGAATAATTAGCTTCAACTGAAAGCTTACATGTTCAATGGAAACATGTAGGATGCATGGACATGGACAAAGGTTGATGGGTACGGGTATGAGTATGTTACGGCAACACGAGCAATTTTTGAAAAATTATAACATGATAGGGCAAATAAGAAACCATTATGACATATCTTACGACATAGGTACAACATCCTAAATGAAGTGTCTGTGCATCCTAGGAAAACAATATAACCTGATTCTGGTTTTTTTAATTTTTGGGTGGGTGAGGAGGGCATTGTTTAGCTTGACCAATACATTTTTCTGTTGAGAAAATATGATCTTTTCTGCTATTTTTCACATTTCCAATAGATTATCTAAATCTAAAACCAATCAGTCTAGGGTGCAAAGAGAAAAAGAGCATTGGAAAACCCCAACCTAGTCAGCATAAATTGTCTAACCAGCTTAGAGTTCTACTCTGGTTGGACAGGAACAGCATTGGCCATATTTTATCCACTGAATACAATATTTTAAACTGTGTTAATTAGCTTTTCAGCATACCAGATAGTGCTGCACGTGAACCACATGTTCCAACATATACAATTGCAGAACTAATGAAGGAAAGAACTTATATATTGGACGGTGGATTGCATCTTGAAACTTGAAACACGCAAGGAATATCAGCTTGAAAGGAAACATAGTACAAGGTCCAATTATGAGAACAAAATTTAACCAAAACCAAACAACAACAAAAAATCCAAAATTCACCACCAACCTGCTCATAGTTAACATCTATCAAATCTAAAGCTTGTGTCATTTCAACCATCCCAAGTTCACCCACAGGAGATGGCGCATTCTTTCCACCAATAATTTTCGGAGCAACAATTGCAAATACCTGCAACAACAACAGCAACAACAAAAAAAAAAAAAAATCATAGATCATGAAAACCATAATGTGAGCCAAAACCAGACTAAGGTCAAAAGTGAGCCAGATATAGGAAGCAATTACATGAGCACTTGTTCCGCTTAACATCAGTAGACATTTATTGTATTGTTTCAGTCCAATTGTTAAAGGCTTGACTTCAAGAAACCCAAATTTCTTTATATGATAGGCAAATTCACAAACAAAGGATCTAGGCAACTATGATTCTGACAAAAATGAAAACCACTAGTAAAGAGTAAAGACAACAAAACCATGTTTAAAAAGAATGTATCCATGCCCACATATCTCAAGCCACTATAGAGCATAACAAAGTGCAATAGCAGATCCAACTGGTAATCAGAAACTGTTTGTAGCTCATGAAGTTGTTGGTTGCAACTTCATGTTTACAGTAAATAATGATTGAACTAACTTATAAAACACAAAATAACAAATAAAAATGCTCTATGAATTAGGATAATAATGAAAGAAAGTAGATTGCACCATATAAGATGCAAAAACTAAATCACATTTACTCATGAAGTTAAATACAACAGAAGAGTTGCCAATATATAAAAATTTCATAAAATCTCAAGGAAGAAAACAAAAAAAAAAAAACCTTGTGTATTACTCCAGATGAAATAGCAGATGCAGAAAGTGTCCCTCCACATTCCCAAAAAACTGAAAGACACCCACGATCATGCAAATATTCCATAACCTCTCTAGGGTTTAAAATGTCAAACTCCACAATTTCTACTCCTTTAGAAGCAAGCAGTTTCTGAAAGCTCCTCCTAGCACCCCTTTGTGTTACAACTATAGTAGATACCTCAGACAAGTCCCAAAGGTTTGCTTCCTCAGGAAGATCAAGAGTCTGACTCATTACAATGCGCACAGGCATATGCCCACCCCCATGTCTTGCTGTTAGTCGTGGATCTAATTCAAAATAAGAATTTTTTTTTTTTTAAATAGCAATATCTTCAGCACCATCACCTACTACATGATCAAAACAATCACATTGTCACAGGTGATTAAGATACTTACTGTCCCTGCGTACAGTATTTCCTCCTACAATAATGGCATCACTTCTACCCCTCAACTCAAAAACTCGACTCCGAGACTTTTTACTGCTTATCCAGGAAGCATGTCCACTACTACAAGCAATTTTTCCTGTTCACATCTAAAGTTATACCATTCACCCTTTCAAAAGAGGATAAGATACACTTGAAAATAGTTAAAAAGTTAATAAACAGTATAATGCTCACCATCAAGAGTCATTGCAAACTTGAGAACGGAGAAGGGAACTCGCGAAGCAGATCTACATATAATAGGAGAATTGACTAGGAGGCATGTTTTTCGAGCTTCCTACATAGGTAACTCCAACAAATTACAATATAACAGAACTCCATCCCATTATATGGGAGAAGGAGTGACAGTTTAGCTATAGCTCATTGAAATCTGACTTTTCCATACAGCATTGTCATGATCAGTCTTCCAGTCATATCTGACTTCACCAGGTTTTAAGATTCAAATATGTTGCACTCTAGGACAAAAATAGCTACTTTATCCTTAATGAAAATTATGCCACTCACAATGACTTGATTGTTAACCAGTCCATAACTTATTAATAAATAATAACTTGAAAAGAGTTACATAATTTATCAGTCTTTTTACTCTTGCAAGCATGATACACTTTTACATTTTCCATTGATGGTGTCATATAAGCATTCTAGATGAAGGAAAATAATAAGAAGAAGAAGAAGAAGAACTGCATTAGCCAATGAACCTCAACTTAAATGGCACTTCCTCCTCTCACAAGGTAGGTGGAGACTGGAGAGTGAGGCCGAATTTCCAAATCCCACTTATTAATCAATATAAAAATGAATGAATTAGCCACAAAGGAAAAATGAGCATTCCACAGAACTAATTAATAGGAGACCTCAAAACCCATTACCAAAACTTCTTTTTACAATCAACCAAAAACATTGCAAGTGTGAGTGGGAAAAGGTACACATACCTCAATAATTTTGCTCTTTAGATCCTCTCCAAGAACATCAACTTGAACTCCTTGACTTCTCAATGCACGTACCGCATTGCCTCGGAGATGTTGCAAAGGGTGCCTCATGCCAACCACAACTCTTGATATCCCTGCCTAATCTACATCATTGCCAATTATCCCAAAGCCATAAACAATGCAAAAAGCAGTAAAAACCACACTAAAACATAATCAAAGACCTAAAAAAATTGTTAAAGTAAAAATGTTTCATTAAGGTTAGAGTGAGAATTTTTTTTCACAAAAATGTTCAAACTAAGAAGAGAAACAATAACAACTTATGGCCCATTTGGTAGGCAGAGTTTCAACCACAGTTTTCAGTGTTTAAGTGCTAAAAACTGGGTCCAAAAAAAAAAAAAAAAAAAAAAAAAAAAAAAAAGTTTGGCAACAGTTTTTAACAAAAAGTGTTTTGAGTTACAGTTCTCAATTTAAAGTGCCTAATCACAGTATTTTGAGAACAACTCAGGCTGTTTTCAATTTTCAAGTAAGAGTTTTGAGAGGCATTGATGTAATTATTCTGAAAACTATGGGACCCACATGATGTAAACGCATAAAACAAACAATTTTCTTTAAAAACACAAACTCATTGCAAACACTCAATATTTGTTTTCAATTTTTTTTTTTTTTTTTTAACAATTTTCCCATCATTTTGACTTATACACTGCCACCAAATAGGCTCAATGGTTGTGAAAGGAGCACTGCTCAAAATGTTGTCCAACAGTTCATTAGATGTAAATTCAATTCAATCTCAAACACCCAGATGCATACGGACAGTATCATTTCTAACCACAATGCAACTATATGTTTGTATTTTACTGGAGAACTTAATTTACTAAACCTACTGTATCTAAGTTATTTTTTTTACCTGGACGAGAGCGGAGACAGCAGTCTGGTCGCCGTGGCAGTCACCAGGCTCCAAGTTGACATAGGCGGTGGCGCGTCGACTCCACGCACCGGCGGACTCAATGGCCTGGAGCTCGGCGGGCTTGGTGCCCTGAGCGTAAAGGTAGCCCTCGCCGGCGACATGGCCAGAGGAGGTGGCGATGACGCAACCGAAGTTGGGGTGAGGGGAGGTGAAGCCGGCGGACTTGTCGGCAAGCTCAGCGGCGCGTCGGATGTACGCGGCCTCGAGCACGTGGTTATTGTTGTTGATAGTGGCCTTGCAGATCATATATGGTGGCCTGTTAGTGGAAGTGGAACAACATGTTCCTAGAGTAAATGCCATAAGGCCCATAACAAACACTCTCACCTTCTGGATCAAACCAGAGGGGTTAAAGAGGTTTCCAAGTCTTTATCAGTTTAGGGTGGACTTTGATAAAACTACAATTTCTTTTTTCTTTTTTTTTTTATGTACATTTTTTTTTTTAACACTCGTTTTTATATGACTGAGATTCAGTCAAGGCATGAAATCCCCAACAGATACATATAAAAAAAGAGTCATGTTTAGTAAGACGAGGGAATGTGAGAGAAGGAAAGAGTAAGAATGAATTCTTTTTTTCTTTAGTTAGGCTACAAAGAAGAGAGAGAGAGAGAGAGAGAGAGAGAGAGAGAGGAATGAATAGCTTATTTAGCTCAAACTGAAAACTATTTAATAAAAATATTGTAGATAAAGCTAAAATATAATTGAAATAGTACGCTGAAATTCATGAATAGTATCAAAAAGTGCAGTAAAGCCATGAATAGTAAAAAAAAATAGCTTTTTAAGTAATGTCAAACACACACGAAATGTGGAAAAACCTTTTAAAAAAAAACTATAATGCAAATTGTATCATTTAAATTTGACTAAAATTTATTTTAGTCTTCTAAATTTATTTTCATTCAAAAAAAAAAATTTAAGTTTCATCCTATGGCGTCTACTCCTGATGATGGCTTTTTTCATTAAAAAAATTATTTCAAATATGCCATTAACTAATGAAAAAAACATTCACATAAAAAAAAACTTGTGGTTGTTTAATCCCAACGATTTAGGGGCTCGTTGGGCCTAAACCCTCAATTAATTTGTATTCTTTCCTAGTTTAGCCCATTGTGGGAGGCCCCAGAAGGAGTTTTGGCTAGTGGTTGATGGTTCAAGGCAACAGTGCAGTGTTTACCTACTTGAAAAGTAGCTATTTGAGCTAGATGTCAGATAGCCGAGAAGCCGCTATTTATGATCAAGCTGGATCACCTTCCCCAAGCATTGTCATTCTTGTTTCTCACATTTCTCTCCCCAAAATTTTGTTTCAACCCTTATCTGACTCTTCCCTCCCCCTTATATACCCTCTTGTGAGTGGCTAAGTCATAATGAGCAAATCTTCAATGTGCCAGTGGTCCCCCCAATAGAGGGATATGGGTGGCCTTTCGTGTCTAAGCCACTATTTGACCCTATCAAGTCGTATGTTAGGAACAAGCCCATGACCATGCTATTGAAATGATTTTCTAGTAACTTGTGTCATACGCTGAATCTTGGGTTTGGCAGGCGGATTCCCCCTAGGCACTGCTTTCCATCCTCGGTAATGATAATGGTCTGCTTGGGCATTCCCACCGAGGACAAGTCCACATGTGTGGCAGTTTGGCATTTATCAGGCTTGGGCCGATATTAGGCCTAAACATGCTCAGTTTGGGCTTGGTATGGGCTGAGCTTTTGCCCCTACAAATCTATAAAATATTTTAATTAATTTTATAGACTTTTTTCATGTGAGAAAAATATTTTTTTTAATAGAAATTTTTTTATAAAATTTGAAAGAATGAATAAATTTGTAACTTAGATGACTCAATTAAACAAAAATAAAGTTATAGGACTGAACTAAATTTCAGTCAAATTTAAAAGGTGCAATTTGCATTTTAGCCAAGCAAAAAATATTCTACCATTTGACTAAAAAATAAAAATTACATCATACTAAGAATTAAAAAGGCGTAGATCAATCATTTCTCATCTACCAACCCCCTAACCCCCTTCCTTTATTTTCTCCCTAAATTGATTGTTGGTGACACAAATTGAGTCTATTTGTCATCAACTTTTAGCATTAGCATTATCTTTTAACTTTTAACTTTTATGTACAACTTTTTAAAACCTCACTTTTTTCAAGGTACAAGTATACTTAAATACACTTACAACAAAAAAATTTCAGCAAAAAACTAGATAAGCTGCTTTCAAATGGACAAAAAGATAATACACTCGAGCCACACTATTTCCACCCTTTTTTTTCCCTTTGAACCAAACTTTTCCCTTCTTAGTTTCTCATCCTACAATTATCACCTCAACTAAATGCATGCTTAAGGACACATACTTTGATACAATTTACTTGGGTGTCAACTAATGATCGAAGTACTTTCAATGATGGACTCGTATGTAAATTATGTAATCCAACCGCCTATTGATACCCAATCAAGTTGTAATAAAGTGTATGCCCAAGGGTGTGGTCCTAGAGAAACTAGATATATAATTTCCAGTAAGACTGTAAGTCCCTTTTTATAGACAGTTCCCAGGCCTAATGCTGATGTAGGATCTTTCCCCTTTTTAGACAGTTCCCAGGCCCAATGCTGATGTGGGATCTTAGGTCATTGAAAATGGGCTGGAATGATGTTAGGTGAACTGGGTCCGGTTCTCTGCGGCCTATTAGGTTCATTATATGAACCGGTCTGTACACAAGTCACATAGAACTCCACAAGGCAGAAATGTGATTTCTTCTAAGCAATATTATATCATTGTAAGTATTTGAATGTTGTAAAATGACCTTTTATTCTTAGGAAATGAGTAAAACAATGATTCATAATATTCACAATGAGAAAAAAATTAAAAAATAAAATATTTAGGGTTTATCTTTTATTGTATGTACTACTTTCTGCTACTTTCTACAACAGAGCTCCTTCACTTGGTTCCTCCATGATGGTTCCTTAGGAAAGATGTTGTCGTGGTTCCTCCACCAGTGGTTCCCCTACTAGTGGTTCGCAAATCGTGATTTCCTGGTTTCCCCGAGTGTGATGTCGTGGTTCCCAAGGTTATTAGGTATTTAACCCATGAAACCCAAAATGCTAGCTTCCTGAACCATGTGGCCTTTAATTTGGGGACCCAAAATGCTGGTTCCCTAGGCCATAGGATTTTTCTCCATGCTTACTATGCAATGGATTTTATCCTTTTCCTTTACTTCTGTAAGTTCTGCATAAGAACAACTATACAATACAAATATTCTCAAATAATTGTTAGTTTCTTAGATTAGGATATACATTCTAAAACACACACACACACACACACACACATATATATATATGAATGAACTTCATAAAAATGGGTTAGCCACAAAGTCCTTGGCCCAAATTCTCACAAACTTAGTGCTTTTACACAAGACTTGTGAGATTTGGAACTCAAGTCCAAGTAACTTTGCTTGGACATTTCCTTTCAAGATAGTTAGGTGAGGAGGATTATTGTGGGAGAGAGTGAGATCTGATGTATGCATGCTTTTGTATAAGTTTCTTTAGAGACTAAGTGATATTTTGAAGGATCTCAAGGATATGGGACGAAGTCATCATCCATGGCTCTTTTGTTTTGTTCTTCCTCCCCTCTCCCAAAACTCCTAGAACTCTCAGAATTCCCCTCTCTGTTATGCTTTTGTGTTCCTTTTATAATGGTCATGGTCTGATTCCTCCAGATGAGGATGTCCTTGGTCTACTTGGCTAAAACCATGTCATTTGATAGGAATTTGAAGGAGTTCATTGGGCAGAGGGTTAGCTTAGTTTGACAATTATAACTCAAAAAGAGTATTTGGCTTTAGCTACAAATGGAAGATACCTTCCTAGAAAGTCAAAGGAGTATATGGGATATTCAATGCAATAGGTGATAGCTTTGATTGAAAATGACAATTGAGAGAAAGTTGTGGGGAGATGTCATGCACCTAGAGGAATAGAGTTAAGCCATTGGTTCATGCATTCCAAGCAAATACATGAACCAAGGGAAAAACTACAAGTTCCTCTTTTCACCAGAAATCACCCTCCAACTGACTAAACCACTTCTCCCTTACTACCAATTTGAGATCCCATGAGCTTGGACCATAGGTTAAAAATATGATGCCTAGTCTGCCTTGCTCATCTCCCCTAATCGAGGTCCTTTGGTTCCTTCACCAGGTTCTGAACTTAAGGCCACCACTTGTCCCTTTCACTTCTCTTTGCCTCCCAGAAACTTGATTTTGATAGGACATCCAATGAATCTTTCCTTCTTTTCCTTCTTTCAAGGATACATGTGAGTGACTTGTTCCCAAACGACCTTCAGGGTCATCTACGTCTTTCTCAGCATCTTCTAGGTCGTCTACGTCTTTCTTAGGATCTTCTAGGTCATCTACTTCCTTCTCAAGATTTTCAAGCTTTCTCTTAAAGGGCCCACTTCCTAGAGGATGGAGGACCCATTCTTGGCCTAAGTTTGGGTCCTCTTCTTTTTACTTTTTTCTTTCACTTTCCTTCTTTTTGGGCCTTTGGGCCTCTATGGTCCTCCTTAACTTCACGAGTTGGGTCTTCTTTTGTTAAGGCCGATGGTCCCTCCTTGCTTTTCATGGAATGGGCTTCCTTGTCACATTTTGGTCCTCAATAGACTATAGGCACAAAAATTTGTATACTTCCTTTCCCTTATCTATTATGGTAGGTGAAAGTAAGATGCATGCAATGCTTTTGGTTCTTAAGCTATCGTCTTTTCATAGCCTCCCTTTCTTCAATGTGACTCTCAACAAGTGATAGAAGATTTTCGATGACCTTTTTCACATATTCTAGAATTTATTTCCCTTTTTAAGTCTTCTTTCTTGGCTGCTTTAAATTCCTTTACTTGTTGAGACTTTTTTTTTGTAAACAAGGATTTCAATTTTTTTGGCACATAATCTTGTTAGTTGGTTAGCACATTATAAGTGGGATGTGCCCATAAACATCTCATCCCTCCTAATTTTAAGTCTTTCTCCTTGGCCCCAAGAGATGATTTTGGTCCGTCCTTTTTTCTTCCATTTAATATAATTCTTACTTATCAAAAAGGGGGGTGGGGGGGGGGGGGGGAATTAAAGTGGGGTGAGTGGAGGTAAGTCTATATAAAGGAGTGAAATTTCTTGAAATTAGTAAATCCTTAAAAAAAAAAAATATGGTTAGGTTACAATTCAACTTAATACTTAGGCTTTGTTTGTTTCGACATTAACATTCTCAAAAAAATAATTTTTGAAAAAATATCTTATTTTCTTATGTTTGCTAATATTTTTTAGATAACTATCACATTTTACTATGTTTGGTAGAGTCCTTGAAAGTGAGATAAAATTGTTTTCAATAATTTCCATATTGCCTCTTAACTTCCTTTATTTAATGTGACATGAGCTAGAATTGCTTTTTGGAAAATTTTAGCAAAAAACAATCTCTAAAAAATAATGTAGGAATATGGATATATAGGGCCCAACTAACATCAGTCCAATAGCAAAGGTAAAACCCAATATTGACCATTCTACTTTGAGAATCAGCCTTCCCAAGAGAATCAAGCCTCGGACCACGGATCAGGCATAGCGCCATCCTAGATCCAAATACCAAAGATCCCATCTCAAGGTAGAGATCTTCACCAATCTGACGAAGCCAGCACCTCCACCGAGCTTCCAAGGTAGAATTCTAAAAAGTATGAGGTTTTTTAAGGAAGCTTTGAAGCTTCCTGATGATTCTACAATAACCTCCACATTAATGAGAATCACCTGCCTGGCACAGTTGCATTTAATGCTGAAGAACAAGCCTGAACAGTAAAAGAGGCCCCAAAAGTCTCCATTCATGATGAAAAATGAGAAAAGAAAAGTCTAGTGGGACCGAAAGTTATCCAACTCTATAGGGACAACACACTCTGGAGAAGAAAGTAGAGCCAATATAAGGGAGGATAGGAGCAAAAGAAACAGACACTAAAAACACAAGAGAGAAAAGAGAATTGTAGTGAGAAATTTTCTAAAAGATTAAAGTATCATTATTCTTGAGAAAAATCCTAGTAACACTATCCACAATATGAATTGATTAATCTACTTTGCATGATTTTTACGTAGTTGTTTTTTGTTCATCTCCCATTGTGGATTAATATCAACCCATAATACAAATTAATTGTGCCCTTAACTTTTGATAACCAACTCGTTTTTGGCCACGTGCAAATAAGTTATATTTTTAATAGGATTGTTTGTTAATCTAAGAAAGTTTTCCTTTGATGTATTTTTTCTGATTCTACCAAATTTTAAAATATATATATATATATATATATATAAATATCTTCTCAAAAGGTTTTCCATTGAAACATACAATGTTCATCTTCAGGATGTAGTGCTTTGAAACTTGTCTAACCCCTTGAGCACGAGTTCTTCAACAAATAATTAGAGCAACTTAAATCTAATTTCAATTAGTTCATTTTTAGGGTTCGTTTGGTTAGAGAAGTGGAAAAGTAGGAAGATAGAAAATAGAGAGATGGTAGAAAAGATTTAGTTTTCTCTCATTTGTGTTTGGTTGGGAGGATGCAAAAGTGAAGAGATGAAAAACTTATTTGTTTGGTTGAAAAAAAAAAAAAAGACGGAAAATAAAGTTGGTATAAATTTATAATTATGTTCCCATTAAATTTTTTTAAAAAAGTAACATTCTTTAGAAAAAAAATTGGGTATGTGCAAACAAAAACGTAACATTTTTTTTTATCAAAAAAATTATATATGTACAAGTGGATAGGGAAAAAAAGCAACTGGAAAACAAAAGAAAAAAAAAAAACCATTTTTGACGGCCCAGTTTTAGCTTTTTCTCTTCCTCCTCCCCATTTTCAAAAGAAAACCTTTTGGTGAGCCCGAAAAGAAAATACTCAAACCCCACCATATTTTTTTCCCCTCTCCAAACCAAACACCCACAAAAAATTCTCTCTACTTTTATCTCATTAATTTTCCATCCTCCTTGAAATCCCTCCAAACAAACATAAAAATCTAAAATTTAAGATCTTAAAAAAAAATTAAAAATTAAGCTATTTTCGTTAATTTCTTATCATACCTTGGATTTACAAAATTGTATCAATTTAACTTATAATTGTTTTAAGGACACAAGTTTCAAAATCTGGCTCAAATGTGGGTGGATTTGCCTAAAAGGCCCAATAACAATGAATTTGTAGAGAGTAGGTTAGGAAGGACTGGGCTAGTGAAGATTAGATTACCAGCCAGATGGGCTAGGATCACCGATTGGGATGAAACACAGGTTTCTAGTTTAAAAGATTATTCTCGACCTATGTCCGAGGATAGTTGTCTGGTGTAAGTATTGTTTAGTAATGGGTGCAAATCTCCTCCCCTTCTTTTTGGGTTTCTTCTTCCTTATATATTACCTCCCTGCTTTCTCTGAACCCTCCACGTATAGATGTCATGATTTCTTCGTTGACACATGTTCCTTCTAATTTTTCCAGAACCCTCTACATAAGAACGGCGAAACTGGAAATCATTGTTCAAATGTCTTCTCCACATAAATGCGGCCAGGGGGTTAGTTGTGGAGCATTCAATGCGGGGTTGGCAGCCTTCTCCCTTGATATTTTGGGATCTTTTCTTGGTACATGCTTCCACAACATTCACCCTGTCAAGGGGAATCTTCTGGGGGACTTTCCTGACTGGCAGAGCTCCGAGTCTTACCTTGGCTCTAATTACCCGAGGTGGTGCGCGTCCTCGGCAGAACCTTGGGATCACTAAGCTCACATTCAACTTTCCTAACTGCTAGTGCGGACCGCCTAAGGCGAGTTAAATCATCCTCGGACTAGCCTCAGTCCTCGGCTTGGGCTTGGGGACGTGCTACGTAAGTGGATGAGGGGTTCAAGGCCCATTATCCCTACTGGCGTGTCGTTCATACCATCCCATTACTCCTACCGGCCCGTTGCCCCTACAATAGCCCCTCGAGATACTTCTTTCTGGGTCCTCGGATAGAAAGGAGGATTTCGATGTCACTGTACCCGATATGAGCTGATCTTGGCCTATTTTTATCTATAAAGGTGTCTTTTTAACTCCCTAGGTCGTGTCCCTGATGTTGCGTCTCTCGAGACGCGCCTTCATTTAATTATGACGGCTCCTGCTTCCCACGTTCTACGATTTGATGTGAATCGTGTGCTAGGAATTTTGTAAGGGCTTGGGCGGGATTCCTTTCGCTTCTGGCTCCCTTTTTTGATATAAATACCTTCCCAATTGGTCCTTTGCTCTACTTTAGTATTCATTAAGTTCTAGCGCACATACATCGAACCTGTCAGCTACCTCTCTCACTCATACCCTTCCAAATATCAAAAGCCTGTCCGAGGATACCTCTTTTACTCGTGTAAGTCTTCCTAAGTGTTTTTAATTTTTCTTTTTCTCATATAATTTTCTGTTCAATGTGATTTTTTTCTCCTCGGCTCTGTCCCTTTCCTTTGCTTCTCTTAGGCTACTTCAAAATTCTGTTGAGAATGGGTAGGTTCAAATATCTGGTAGAGTCAAGGAGGCCATAGAAAACTTTAAGATCCAGTATAGGATTCCTCTCGGGGTAGAGATTAGGTACTGCGAAGAGGGTAGGTGGCATGAGAAGAGGCATGAGGGAGAAGTTGTGATCCCAATGATTGCCTTCATAGAGGGGGGGGGGAATGAGGATTCATATGAGTGCAGTCACGAGGAACTACCTCATAGCTCATAGGCTAGCGCCCACCCAATGTGCGCCCAACGTGTCAGGATCCTTGGTTGTGTGGACGCCCTGAACAAGAAATTAGGTCTAGGATTGACCCACCACAACGTAAATTGGGTCTATAACCTTCACCACCTCAAGGGTCAACGGTACTATCTTAAAACTAGATACCCCGAGGTTAGGCTTATCCAGTGTCTTCCCAATTCGAACAAAAGGTTGAACAAGGATTTTCTAATCGTGTCAGGTGATTAGCACGATGGCCTCCACTGCCCAACGAGAGAGGGGACACCAGGTGAGGTTAATAAGTCTAGGCTCATGAATCGTATCTATTTGTCTATCTTTGTTTTTTGTTTTGTCAGTACTTTGATATATATATATATATATATATATATTTTATATAATTTGTTCCTGGCTGCTGAATGTTTTTTTTTTTTTTGTGTTAATTTAACAGATAAGAATTCGACCGTCCCCCACCTAGGCCTTGTAAACCAAAAAAGCCTTGGGAAGATCTTGAGGTCCGAGGTGTTCGTTCATTCGAACGGTCAGCTGAGGGCGGCTCACATCATCTTGAACTACACCCCAATTTCCATCGCATTTCAGGCGCCAAAGTGTGTAATCAAGACTCGAGATCCACGCTTGAGGCAGATAAGTGTAGCCGCTCCGGGATTTTTGCTTCTCGGTCCCATTTCGGGAGAAGTTCTCTCTACTGGTCCCATTTTCGAAGCCGTTCCTCTGACGAGAGCATCACATTCGCAAGTCGCCAAGGAAGCTATACCAGTGTCCCTGCCGACCCCTAAAGAAGAGGAGGATGTGGTGGACATTTCAGGGTTTGAAGACGAATTTGAGGTTTTCAACAAAAATCTTCCTTAGGAGAGTCCAATTTCTGATCCGATCTCTTCATCCACGCAAGCATTCGACGAGATGGGTATCCAGCATAAGCCAAGGTTGAGTTTGTTGGAATTGATAGAGTCCCAACCTGGGAAGGACGGTCTGGCTAAGGCGTCACAGGCGAAGCCCCCTTCTGTGCCTCCCACTGCTCCTCCTCCTACGCAGTCCCTTGGGATGTAGCCCGCCGACCTAAAGAGGAAGAGGGAGGCTAAAGGCAAGGAACCGATAGAGGTGGGAAGAGCCCACCCAGCCAAGGAGGATGAGCTACAAAGGGTGGGCAAGCAGCCCAGAGTGGGGCAAAGGGACATAGAGAGGAGGAGTAGCCCTTCCACTACTCCCGAGGCATGGCTGCCAGCCCCAATGTTAGATGGTGCCCCTCTACCGACCACTGCCTCCATCAGGGATTATCAAGGGGGCAAAAGAGGCTACGTGGCCGACGTAGTGAAGCAAGCTCTGTTGCTCCCAAGAGATATGACTGAGCTCCGACCATTGAGGAGGCATAAAGTCTTCCTCAACCTAAAGAGGCATCTGGGCATGGTAAGTTTTTCTCTGACTTTTTCTTTTTTCTTTGTTATCTTGCCGTTGGTTATTTTGTTGTTATTTTTAACCATGTTTCCTTCTCTGTTAGGCTGTTTAAGCCTTCTTCCGAGCAGAGGAGATGCTTAACTATTGCCACAGGCAAATGAAGGAGGAGGAGGAGGCCAAACGCAACGACGCCATGGACTCCTTGAAGGTGGCTGAAAGGAGTATGCAAGAGCTGAAAAAGAAGCTCCTGGAGGAGGAGAGGGGGAGGAAGAGTGCAGCCACCGCACTTGACAGCGCCGAAAGGCAGATGGAGGGTTAGAAGGTGCTCCTGCATAGTGCCGAGGATTAACTGGCCACCTCCAAAGCGCAAGTGGTTGCACTTAAGAAGAAGTTGGAAGAAACTGAGGCGGCTAGGGTGGAAGCCGAGAAGGCCCATGATCAAGCTTAGCAAGAGGGCTACGATGTCGGGGTAGCGGAAACCAAAGAAGCCCTTAGGGTCGAGGTTTTCGGGGTGTTCAGAACTTACTGACGACAAGTGTGGATTGAGGCTCTCAACCAGGCCGAGGTTGAGGCCTTATATGTACTTCAAAAGGCAGAAAGTGTGTACCACCTAGCTACCATTTGACCATTTTTCCCTTCTCTTCCTCGGCTTGATCCCGTCCCTGAGAAGGTAGGGGCAAGCGGTGGAAAGGCAGTCAAAACATCTACACCAGCTGAGAAGGGGTCTGAGGTAGTGGAGCAAGCTACACAAGAAGTGGCTCCAAATGCCCCGAGTCTTCCTATCGTGATCCAAGACAATCCCATTGAAGAGGAAATGAGTAAGGGGATGGAGATCATTTTGGCCAGTCTTCCTTTGCTTGCTCCAGTTGATCCAATAGGCAAGGGGCAAGCAAGCAAAGGACAGGAGCCCTCAAAAGTTGCAGCTGCCCTGAACAACCCTCCTCCTCCTAAGGACAAAATTCTACTCAAGAAGAAATAGGCCTTTGTTTAGTTTGCCTTGTATTTATTCATTTTTTTTTAACTCTGTTCTTCTTGTACTTAACTTGTTTTATTAATAGGCTTTTTATTAATGAAGAATTCACAAAATTTTCTTTTTACTACCATGTTCATACCCATTCTAATGTGGTGTTTGTTTTCACTTGTACTTAACAAAACTTCTACAACCAGTTATCACTAAATAAGAATTTACTCACTTGAGATAATTTATGGGAAGCCGAATCAAATTTGCCTGACACTCCATCTCAACAAAACATAACGTGAACTTTAGAAGTTATGTGTCCAAGCAGGGATAGATAGAAGTAAAGCATTGGATGCTTTAAGTGATGCTCATGAGCATCTATTTAAGCTGATTTGTTAAGACAGAGGTTTCTTTGCCGTTCAGAGCGATGAATCACCCTCGTTATTCAGGCGAGCAGTGAAGGGTACTCAATTGCTATGGGATAATGTCAGTGAGTGTGAATTTCTCCTTAGGATCTGTGTAAGACTTAGGATAACGCCAGAGAGTATTAATTTTTCCAAAGCCAGTAGTCCAAGGAACCAGGCGTAGCTTGGGGTCTATTTAATACTTAGGACAGTCATATGTAGTATTAATTTTTCCAAAGCAGATGGTCCAAGGAACCAGGCATAGCTTGGGATCTGTTTAATACTTAGAACAATCATATGTAGTATTAATTTTTTCAAAGCAGATGGTCCGAGGAACCAGGCATAGCTTGGATCTGTTTAATACTTAGAACAATCATATGTAAATGTCAATTTCCCCAAGGTATGTGGTTCAGGGAGCCAGGCATGACCGATGTTCTGTTTGACTTTTAGAATTTAGAGTAATTGAAAATCATGTGTAATGTGTTAAACAAGGATAAGATAAAGTGCACTTTTATTAATAATAATACCTTTTTAGGTTGTTTACATTCCAGGGATGCAATATTGTCTTATTCTCTAAATCTTCTAAATAGTACGCACTTATTCCAGCCACAGAAGTAATTCGATATGGGCCTTCCCAATTAGGCCCTAATTTTCCCCAAGAAGGGTTCTTTGCAAAGCCGACCACCTTTCTCAATACCAGATCTCCAGGCGCCAAAGGTCTTAACTTCATGTTGGCGTCATATCCACATTTGAGTTTATGCTGATAGTAGGCTAGTTGGACCATGGCACTTTCCCTTCATTCTTTGATTAAGTCCAGATTTCTGTCCAACAAGGTGTCATTGCTGCTAGGAGTGAAAGAGCTTGGTCTTAGGGTATGGAATCCTGTTTCTAAAGGAATAACGGCCTCGGCCCCGTAGGTCAACAAAAAAGGGGTTTCACTAGTGGACTTCCGAGGAGTAGTCTGGTAGGTCCACAACACATATGGTAATTCCTCAACCCATTTGGCTTTGGAAAGACTTGCTATCAAACTGAAGTCCGTTATCCGAGATGAGGGTATGGGGGACCCCGAACCGGGTGATAATGTTCTTCCAAATGAACTTCTTTATGTCTGCATCCCGGATGTTGTCCAATGGCTCTGCTTCAACCCATTTGTGAAATAATCTGTGCCGACTACCAAATACCTCTTATTTCCTGCTGCCTTTGGGAAAGGACCCACAATATCCAAGCCCCATTAAGCAAAAGGCCAAGGACTGGACAAAGGATTAAGTTCTCCTCCTGGTTGGTAGATATTCGGGGTAAACCTCTGGCATTGGTCACACTTCCTTACATACTCCTGGGCTTCTCTGTACATATTGGGCCACTAATATCCTTGAGTGGGGGCTCGATAAGATGAAGATCTTCCTCCGGTGTGGCTACCGCAAATTCCCTCGTGTAACTCTTCGAGGAGGATTTCAACCGCCTCGGGATGGATGCATAGCAGATATGGTCCGGAAAAAGACCTCTTGTATAATTTTTGGTCCTCGAACAGCCAGAACCGAGGAGCCTTCCTTCGTATCTTGTCTGCTTCCAGCTTATTCTCGGGTAAACTACTATTTTTAAGAAATTGAGTGATAGGATCCATCCAGCTTAGGCCTACCCTTGTTTGATGAATGGTTGACACTTCTTTTCCAGACCTTAAAGGTTATAGGAGATCTTCAATGAGAATTACCCTTGGTAGACTCTGCGCCAAGGAGGTTGCCAACGTTGCAAGTGAATCTGCATGTGTATTCCTACTTCTAAGGATTTGCGTCAAGTTGAAGGATTCAAATCCGGTCTGCAAATGTTTTACCTGGCTAAGATACTTTTGCATTCTTAGGTCTCTGGCCTTTACCAATCTGGAGTCCGAGAATATGTCCATGGTCTTTCCTCCCAGCTTTTGGATCATGGTCATCCCCACCAGCAGAGCTTCATATTCCGTTTCATTGTTTGTGGCGGAGAATCCAAGTCTCAGTGATTTTTCAATCGTGATGTTCTCGGGTGAAATTAGAACTAGACCCACCCCAGATCCTTTGAAGTTTGAGGCGCCATCAATATATACCTTCCACGACGATGCTCGTTCTACAGAGATTACTCTAACTGAATTTTCATCCATGTAGTTTTTATTCCCATCTTCTTCTATTGGGGCTTCGGCAAATTCAGCTAGAAGGTCGGCGAGGACCTGACCCTTTATAGAGGTACGGAGCATGTACTTGATTTCATAGGCCCCCAATTTTGTTCCCCACTTCGCAATTCTCCCCATGTAATCAGCGCTTTGAAGCAAGGCCTTGAGTGGCAATTAGGTCAAGACAACAACTGTATGCACCTGAAAATAATATGGTAGTTTGTGTGTGGCGTGCACCACGGCTAGGATGGCTTTCTCCAACGGCAAGTATCTGACCTCGGCTTCATGTAGGGACTTGCTTACATAGTAGACGGGCCTCTATACCCCATTGTCAACCCTTAATAACACCAGGCTTACCGCATGTGCGGCCACTACAATATAAGCAAATAAGACTTCATCCGCTTCAGGTCTGGACATGATGGGTGGCCGAGAAAGATAGTCTTTCAACTATTGGAATGCTAAGGCACATTCCTCTGTCCATTCAAAGTCCTTCCATTTATTTAACAGCCGGTAGAAGGGTCTGCACCTATTCGCGGATCGGGATATGAAGTGGTTTAAGGCAGCAGTCATTCCCGTCAACCTTTGCACTTCCTTGGGATTTTGAGGTGGCTGTAGTTTATTGATGGCCTCGACCTGGTTTGGGTTGACCTTGATTCCACGATAAGTGATCATGTAACCTAGAAACTTTCCTGACCCCACTCCAAAAGAACATTTGGAGGCATTGAGTTGTAACTTGTGCCCTTTCAAGACTTCGAAGATGTTTCCAAGGTCACCAATGTGCTCGGCCTCCTTCTTGCTCTTGACCACCATATCGTCAATGTAGATTTCGATGTTCTTTCCCAACTACGGTTCAAACATCCGCGTCATCATCCTTTCGTAAGTAGCCCCCGCATTTTTAAGCCCAAACGGCATCACCTTGTAGTGATAGTTTCCAATAGGGGTGACGAAAGCCGTTTTCTCTTGATCTTCCAAAGCCAGAGGTATTTGATGATACCCTTGGAAAGCATCCAGAAAGCTCATCCGGAGATGCCCTATGGTTGCATCCACCAACTGGTCAATTCGAGGTATAGGAAAAGGATCCTTCGGGTAGGCCTTGTTTAGGTCTGTGTAGTCCATGCATACCCGCCACTTGCCATTCTTTTTTCTTACCACCATCGTGTTAGCTAGCTAGTTAGAGTAGAACACCTCCTTAATAGCCCCAGCCCGCTTAAGTTTTGCCACTTCTTCCCTGACGGCATCAGAGTGTTCCCTTGAAGAACACTGAGGAGGTTGTTTTTTGGAAGTGGCAGATGGATTAATGTTTAAATGATGACAAATGAAACTCGGATCTACCCCTGGTGCTTTGTTAGCATTCCAAGCAAACACGTCAATATTTTGTCTTAGAAATCGCAACAACTCCTCTTTCTCCCAAAGCAGCAATTGAGTGCCGACTTGAAAAAATTTCTCCGTATCATCATCAACAAGAACCTTCTCCAACTCCTCACATCTTGTCTTCTCGGCCTCGCCATTGGAAGCTGAGGCCGTGGACTTTAATTGCTAGGATTCTTTATCGGCTGTGGCCGAGGACTCTATTTCTGGTTGGCCCGTGATAGCAGCCACCAAGCACTGCCTGGCCATCGTCTGGCTTCCTATTAACTCCTCAACCCGGTCTCTAGACAGGTACATCACCTTGAGATGGAGGGTGGATGAAACGGCCCCAAGGGCGTGGAGCCGGGGCCGTGCCATGATGGTAGTGTATGGGGAAAAGGCGTCCACCACTATAAAGTCCACCTCCATCACTCCCGAGCCAGCCTAGACCGGCAATCTAATTTGTCCCCTTGGAACAACTACTTTCCCATCGAAACTGACCAGAGGTGAATCATAACCGGTCAGATCTTCCTGTTTGAGGTTAAGCCCCTTGTATAGGTCTGAATACATAATCTCAGCCCCACTGCCCTGGTCTACCAGTACCCTTTTCACATCATAGCCACCAATCCTAAGAGTTATAACTAGGGCATCATCATGGGGTTGTATGGTCCCGGCTTTGTCCTCGTCCGAGAAGCTTAGTACTGGATGAGCCCCTACCTTGGCCCTCTTCGACTTATGACCAGAGTCTCCAATATACGGCCCAGCTACAGTCATTACCCTGGAGGGGCATGATCCTGTTCTGCTTGGCGTGGCGAGCATGACATGAATTGTTCCTATAGGGGGTCTTGAGGAATTATTGCTTTGAATCCTTGAACCTGTCTGGCCCCCCTGCTCGTTAGGTTGATTCAAGAATTGCTTCAACCTGCCTTCTCGGATCAACAGCTGCAGATGGCTCCACAGGGTTCTGTAGTCCTCGGTCGTATGCCCGCGCTCTCTATGATACTGGCAATGTAAACTTTGGTTATGTTTTGTGGGGTCTCCACTCATCTTGTTCGGCCACCTGAAGTATGGCTCGTTCTTGATCTTGTCCAAGATTTGGTGTACTGGTTCTCGGGACACGGTATTAACAGTTTGTACTGCCCTGGGTCCAGATTCCCCTCCAAACTCTCGTTGTGGTCGATTATTTCCATAACGATCCGACCTGAAATCCCTCCTCTCCTAAGGGATAACCTTACCCTTCCCTTTCTCCTGCTGCTGGTCTTCCTCAACTCTCTTGTACTTGTCAATCCGAGCTGGCGTACTCTGGTGACTGGCTTCCCTGTCAAGGACCTCCGCAACCTGTGCTCAACGGGCAGACTGACCTTAAAGGTTCTGATAGCCACATCATCAAAATCACCTTCTATTTCGTTGAACATCTCCCAATATCGGTTCGAATACGTTTTCAAAGTTTCCCCCTCCCTCATGGACAAGGACAGCAAGGAATCCAGAGGCCGAGGAACTCTGCTGCATGTGATAAAACGGGACCCAAATGCCTGAGTAAGCTCTTTGAAAGAGTTAATAGAACCAGCTCTCAAACCATCGAACCATCTCATCGCCACCGGTCCCAAGCTAAACGGGAACACCTTGCACATCAAGGTCTCAATATTTGAGTACACCTCCATTCTCTGGTTGACATAGCTAACATGCTTAATTGGGTTTGTACGGCAGTTATAGAGAGTGAATGTAGGTTGGGTGAACTGCCTGGGAAGTCGTCCTCCATCAACCTTGCGTGTAAGGGAGATTTAGATATTTGGTTGAGCGCTTTGCTCATGGCGTCATTTCCTAGGCCCCTCGAAGATGAACTTCCGCCCTGGCACTCCTGGCGATGGTCTTCCTCATACGAGAAAGTTTCGCTTAGGGGCGTTCTTGATCTTTGCCTATATTCATCATCCTTCTCACTGTTTGACGAAAGGTCAGAGACTGAGGGACTCCGTTTCCTCTGTTCCTGGCGTAACTTCTTCTTCAGGTAGTCAATCTCCTTCTGCATGGCCTTGGCACGTTCATCCTGAGAAACATGGCTATCGCCTTTAGACTGACTTTCACCAGAGTGGATGGTATGCATGCTTCCTTCCCGGCCCTCTCGAGGGTGCTCTTCTCGTTGGGATCCCGTAGATTCCAAGTGGTGTGGACCTAAACCTACCATGATTGAGAACCTAAAACTCTAACCAATCAGCCCTCCCCACAAACAGCGCCAATTGTAAGGACACAAGTTTCGAAATCCGGCTCAAAAGTGGGTGGAGCATTCAATGCGGGGTTGGCAGCCTTCTCCCTTGATATTTTGGGATCTTTTCTTGGTACATACTTCCACAACATTCACCCTGTCAAGTGGAATCTTCTGGGAGACTTTTCTGACCGGCAAAGCTCCGAGTCTTACCTCGGCTCTAATTACCTGAGGTGGTGCGCGTCCTCGGCAGAACCTTGGGATCGCTAAGCTCATATTCAACTTTCCTGACTGCCAGTGCGGACCGCCTAGGGCGAGTTGAATCGTCCTCGGAATAGCCTCAGTCTTCGGCTTGGGCTTGGGGACGTGCTACGTAAGTGGATGAGGGGTTCAAGGCCCATTATCCCCACTGGCGTGTCATTCATACTGGCCCATTACTCCTACCGGCCCATTGCCTCTACAATTGTTAATTTAACTTGAAGTGTATATAACCTTTAATATGAAACCGTAAAATCACCTCTAGACTACATAATTTAAAACATAATTTCCCCTTGTTATCAACTCCTCCACTATATTTATAATTATAAAATAACCACCCCCTCTATTATTTTATTTTGAAAATTAATCAAATAAAACCAACAATAATTCTTGGAAGTATTAAAAGTCTAAGGGTCCGTTCAGTGGTTAAAGGAGTAGAAAAGTAGGAGGATGGAAAATTATGAGAAGATAGAAAAGTGAGAGGGTGAAAAATATTTAGTTTTCCCTCTTGTGTGTTCAGTTGGAGTGGTGAAAAACACTCATCTCGGAAAATGATCTTCAATTTGATAGTAAGGCATTTAGGAGATACTGCTACGTGTTAGGCATCACGAACAGGTACTCCACCCCCGCATATCCGGAAGGAAACGGCCAGGCTGAAGCCGTTAATAAAGTCATAGTGTGCGGTTTAAAGAAGAGGCTGGATGATGCTAAAGGAAAGTGGTTAGAGGAATTACCACATGTCCTCTGGACCTACAAAACGACTCCTTGGAGATCTACGGGAGAGACCCCCTTTGCAATGACTTATGAGGCTGAAGCTGTTATTCCTATAGAAACTGGATTTCCCACACTTAGAATGAGTTATTTTACCTTGGCTAGCAACGACAGACTGCTAGAGAGTAATTTGGATCTGATTGCTGAACGAAGGGAAAATGCCATGGTCCAGCTGGCCTACTATCAGCATAAGCTCTTGTCAAGCTGAGACCACTTGTGCCGGGAGACTTGGTTTTGTGAAAAGTAATGGGTGCTACAAAGAACCCAGCTTGGGGAAGACTTAGGTCCAACTGGGAAGGGTCATATCGTATCCTTTCAATTGCTGGAATAGGTGCGTTTTATTTGGAAGATTTAGACGAACGAGCTATACCTCATCCCTGGAATGTAAATAACCTTAAAAGGTATTACTATTAATAAAAGTTTCAATTCTCGTACTGAAGTCTATTATATTTGTTTACTAAGTGTTAAACAGAACCTTGGTCATGCCTGGTTCCTCGGACCACATACCTTGGGTAAATTAATATTCTAGTTCATTTTACTAAGTGTTAAATAAAACCTCGATCATATCTAACCCCTTGGATCACACATTCCGAGCAATATCACCCTTTCATACATATCACTAAGTATTCAGCAGAAACTTGGTTTTGCATATTCTCTCGGACCGCGCACTTTGAGCAAATTTGTATTCTCATTCAATTTTAGCGTTTCAAGTAATGAAAGATTCGATTGTGTTTGCGTAAATTTACTCCTATTTGCTAAAACAAGTTGAATTAATTGAATGACTTCGAAATAATTGGAAGGCTTGCATTATATTCATCATTGGTCCCAGATTACTATTGTCATATTCATGCTATCTACATCATTTCGTTTGAGCAGAAGTTTACTTCCATTATTACTTTAATTTTTTCTTTCTTCCCCTGTGAACTTCAACTTCTTACAGATTTAAAAGTTACAAAGCAAGAGAAATAAATGAATGGAATTGGGAGTGATTAAAGGCAAATACAAATATTCTCATTAATTAAAAGTTGCAGTACATTATGACAGCGTACAAAATGTTACTACCAGAATGAGAAAGACAAAACCCTAGTTCTAAGTCTTGGTCGTCAGAGGAGGAGGATTGCTGTCAGGTATGCTCAGCTCAACATCCGAGGATCCAGCACTGGTCTCTGTAGGAGCAACCTTTTTAGCCTTAGTAGCATCCATGGCCTTGGAAGAAATGTCCATTCCCGCATCGGTGCTTTCCTGCAGTGTCACTTCTTCCCCCTGACCCTCATATTCAGTCTCAGGAGGAACAAGCGTCTGTTTGGATGACTCCGGAGCTTGAGATGATGGAATCTCAGGATCAGTCGGGACTACACGTATGTGCGGATGAAAGTATATCTTCCCAGGCTGCCTAAGTTCCGAGCTGGCAGGGACTCCTGCAAAGTTCAAGGCTTCCTCCCAGGTGAACTTGCAGTAATCCCTGCACACCTCGGAGACATTTTCCGCGAGCCTTATCTCCGTCTCCTCTATGCCACGGATGTACTCGGCGTTCTTCTCGACCTCGGCTGCTTCCAGAGCGTCCCGAGCTTCGTTCTCTACCTTCTCGGCCTTCTTAAGGCTGGACTTGAGCTCTAGGACCAGCTGTCTTTGAGTTGCCAGTTCTATCTCAGTCATGTACAACTTCTTTCGCTGGTCCTCAACTTGGTCATGGGCATTCTTCAGGCCAACCTCGGCGCTCCTCAACTCCCTCTCCTCGATAACTAACTTTTTAGCTAGTTCTTGCTTCTTATGCTATGCGACCCCCAAGATTTTCTCAACTTCCGCACAAGATTGGGTTGAGAGCCCTAGCCTGGTTACGAGCATCCCTGACCCAATCTTCAGCTACATAAACCTGTTGGGTAAGCTACACGGAAAGAATGATAGAATTGTGTCACAACATACAGAAGTAAAACACGTAGTTTTTAGGTAACTCCAATTTGTAAGAAGGGATTAGAAACTTACCATGGCCAAGTCTCTTTTCAGAGACATGAACAAGTCTGATTGCCTCCAGGACCTCACGGTCTCCATGTCCCGAGGCAAAAGCAGCGGACGCTCCAAAGCCTCGGCAATATAAGCCAAGTGCCCCTTCTGAAACTCCCTAATGGAAGCGGTCGAGGGGATTAGAGCGCCGTCCAGATCCAACTGCGGGGCCCAGGCTGGTGATTGTTGGGCATCCCTGGTGTTGGCGTCTCCTCTGCTCTCGGATGGGGAGACCCTTCTATTGTCCCTCCTACTCTTCTGTTGTTTCGACCCCTTCTGTTGTTGAGGGGGCACTTCACCCTCTTTATCGTCCAAGTCTACGACTTTCCTCTTCTTCTTTAGACCATGCATTGGAAGAAGGCCGGTCTCAACTGCGGGAAGAGGAGGAGGTAAAGGGAGTTTGTCAGTGACTTTCTCCTTAGGTGCCTCCTTGGAAGATGCACCCTTGCTCCTCCCAACAAGAAGGTCCCTCAGCCCCGCCCTTAGCTTCATAGGCATCTCCTCTTCTTCCTCATTGGTACTCTCGGGCTCTGGGATACTCCGAGGCTTAGCTTGCACTTCCTCTTCTTCCTCGAAGCGAAATTGGTCTATCTTTGTCTCCAAGGATAGCCGAGAGGAAGCAGTCTCTTCCCTTTGAAAAGCTGGTTGAGGAAGAGTTTGATGAAGCGGCCACTCAACAGGAGAAAGGTCTTTCTTGGACAGGAACCCCGGCCGAAAGACGTCGATTCTATTGATTCTTTTGTCTCCTGATCGGATTGCATTCCCAACTTCTTGGAAGTTGTCCGACAGAGGGACAAAATCCAATATCAAATGAACGGCACGCAGCTGGCCATCTGTATGCACGAATACCTCGGATCAGAGTAGCTTGTTCAGGCCTGGCACGTTCGCGAGGCTAAGTCTAGGAGCGACAAACTTTCTATCTGCAATGACAGCCAAGAAACACAGGGTCAATTACCTCATCAAATTATGTCAAAATCAAATGATAGAGCAGCAAAATAAGATGAAACCTAGAGTGTAAATTCTATGTTAACTCAATCTAGTCCTACGGCATCCCACCTGGCTCCCCCTCTGTGGTCGGACAGTGTTGGCCGTCATGCCACACCCCAAAGACGATGACGTAGTCGTCCTTCATGCCCTTGTTGGACTTGGGAAGACATGACAGCATTTTTACAACTGGGGACCTAGATTTTAGGTAATACCCCCCGTCGGCCAGAGAGTGACATTCGTACATATGCACGACGTCGTGCCAAGTGAGTTGCAAGCCCATCATTTGATTAAGGGCGTCTACGCAACCCAGGATTCTAAATAGGTTGGAAGCACATTAGTACGGACATAACCTATGGTTTCTAAGGTATTCCCGGGTCACTGTACTCATGGGAATGGTCATTCCTCCCTCTAAAAAAGTGATCAAGGGAATGACCACTTCGCCGGCTCTCATATCGGTCACAATATTTTTCGGTGGGCAGCACCGGAGACTTACTCCCTCGGGTATGTTGTATTTTGTCTTAAAAAGTTCTATGGCTATAAGCGAATCAACGAGGCTCTTAAATCTACCCATTTAGATGTGAAAAAGACTACTAAGAGGATTTCCTAATCTAAGGTAAGACAGAGACAAGAAAGCCGAGATGCTCAGCCGAGAAGAAAAGAACTAAAAAGTCAAGCACTTACAAGAATGGTTAAGATTTCTGTCTCAATAACTTTTTGGAAATCTAGAGTTTTCTCTAAAAAAGGCTTTAAGGACTGTTAAGGTAAGGGAAGTTTTGAAGGCTAGAGCGCTAAAAATCTTCTAGTGGCTTGAGCAAGTGAAAGGTGGGAAAAGTAAACCCCCTCCCCCCCCCCCCCCCCCACAGCCTTTTATATAACTAAGAGAGAGTGAGTGGGAGTTATCCCGTTCGAAATTTCATGAAGAAATCTCAGCCACAAGATCTGTATCTCACCGTTGATGAGGGGGACAAGACGCTACCTGGAGCAATAAATGGCGCGTTGCAATTTCCGAAGCATCAACAATGTTTGCGAGACACGTGGAATGGCGTTTCCACGTGGGTAAGTTGAAAAATTCGATGATTTTAACCCTTGAAGAAGTCAAAATCCCGCCTTTCTCCTCGAACAAGAGAATAAGCCAGAATTTTGAGAGGCTATTGTAGGGGTCAAAGGCCCAACCCTAGATGATGGGCCGTGGGCCTGTCCGAGAAAGCCTGTCCGAGGAGACCTGTCCATCCGAGGACAGTTAATCATAAGGGAGGAACATAGTTTAACTTTTCACTAAGATATAGCTCACATGAAGACGAAAGGAAGTGGTCTGAGAAGTATTACCTCTTCGGATAATCAAAGGGACAGCCAAGATGAACACTTCAACCTTTATCCTAATCTTTCCGGAGATTCCCCTAATATATATAGGCACAAAGGACAGGTGAAAGTAATGAGATATTATGTAAAAGGCTGCTACCACCGCATTTATTATCTTGCAGCTAACCCTGTGGCCGCATTAATGAGAAAAAGATGTCTGAACAGTGATTCTCACCCTTTACAGCTACCATGTAAAGATTTTAAGGAAAGATTGATGGGACAAATATCAAGAAAAAATTGCTTTACTGGCACGTGAGAAGAACTGGCATATAAAAGAGAGCTGGAGACAAGAAAAGGGGGCATGAAACAAACAGGAAAAAAAGAGAAGAAACGACTAAGAGAGAGAGAAAGAGAGATAGTTGTAGGCATTCAGATAATTATAAAAATATTTCTCCTCGGACCAAGCCGAGGACAACTTTATATAATATCAGTGCTACATTTTTGCTGATTTGTTTACAATCACACTTTGAATATCGACCACCTCATTTTCGAGCCCAGCTTGTTGAGCTCACTCTCTTACAAATTTATTGCACAGATACTGTTCATGTGTTGGGCTTAAATTCATCTCGCTTGAGAGCCCAAGATTGAAAAATTGTCTTCTTACAACTATTATACCCTTGTTATATAATATGTAAGAAATAGATTTATTTATATTCATTAAATAATATAAAATTTATCACATCATATATATAAATTTTAATTTTAATTTTAATTTTTATTATTATAATGTAAATATTAGATCAGGTCATGTTAAAAAAAAAAAACAAAACATTCAGGTCACGTTTGAAAGAGAAAAAAAAAAAAAAAAACTTTAGGTCACATTGAAAAAAAAAAAAAGAAAAAAAAGGAAAAAGCCGTCACATTGAAAAAAGAAAAAAGAAAAGACATTCATTTCACGTTGAAGAAGGGGAAAAAAAAAAAAAAAATGAGAGGAGAGGAGAACATCTAAAAAAAATAGAAAAAAATAAAGCATTTTTGTAAAAGTGCTACTATAGAACTTTTCTCTCCAAATTTTCCTTTCGATTTATAAGGAAAAAAATGTAAGCCTAAAGAGAAAATTTTCTCCCAAGTTTTCTCTCCTTCCTATCTTCCTTCTCCAAATGAACAGTGAAAAATAGTATTTTCTACTATATTTTTCTCTTTATTTTTCATCCTCCCTATTTTCACTCCAAACGAACGGAGCCTACTAAAGGCCAAGATCAGCTCGTTTCACTTCAATAAAACTAAAGATTCTAGCCAAAATGCATGTCAGAAACTTAAATTTTAAACGTTACTCTCCATACACTGTTAGATCCCAAAAATAAAATTTTGAATGAGAAATTGACTTCCCATTTTATTTGAACCAAAGCATACATTGACAGCCAGAAAGCAAGCAGGTAAAAACAGAACAATATCTCTCCCTAAGAGAGAACGAGTACAGAGTGGAATTGATTATTACAAGTGATAAACCATTCCATATGGTTTTATGGTATCATCATCAATAGGCACACCAAAGTGAAGAAAAACAGGTTTCTGGAATTTATGAGTTGATAATCTCAGACAATTGACAGATATTAGATTGTAAATTTAGCTTGCAGGTGGATGTGGACTGCAACGCCATCAGCTGCAGCTGCTGCACCTTATTCCTCTTCTTCAGCCTCCTCCAGCCAATTCACAAAGGACTCCAGGGCCTTCACAAAGGTTTGCCTGTGTCGCATTTTCAACACATAATAATAAGCCAATAAGAAAAATGGAACAGAATCCAATAAAAGTAAAGGGCATGTCAATTAAGAACGCAAGACAGACTATGATTTCAGATATAATAGAATGACAGAGAAGTACATGATGGTGATCTTGACTAGTTTATCCAAAAATTTTGGCACTAAAACTTTGTTGTTGTTTTAAGGAAAATAGAATAGAAACCAATAAAAATAAACTACGAGGGTAACCCACATCGAGTGTCCTTTATAATTACCATAAAGGTCAGGGTTACTGAAGACACCACAGATCTAGTGCAAAGGGAAACAAATGAAATTATTTAATAAACAAAAAACTCAAATTCTATGCCAAAAATCCAAATCCAAATAAATTGCATAGTATCATAAATAGCTACTACGACTATTGCCATCCCCGGGAGAGTTTATAAATATCACAGAAGAACAGACGAAATTGGAAAATACTCAGGTTCCAAAATTTTCCATAATGAAGACTCCATTTCAGATTACAGAAATAGTACTACAATGCAATTGGAAACAAATGAAATGATTTAATTACCATCGAATATAGTGCTATGCGAAATTCAGGAAGAAACTTAAATGGGACGTAAGAAAATACTTAACAGATTAATAGCAAACTTTTGCTGGGTCCAGAAGTATTTTTGAGTTACAAAACGTGCTTATATCATAATATACTACTATTAGCTAAAGAAAAATCTCAGCCAGCACAAGAAATAGGGTTTGTTTGGAATTTACTTATTATGTTGAAACTGAAAACTTTTTATTGAAAGTACTGTAGATAAAGGTAAAAGTCAGCTGAAATAGTACAGTAGGACCCATAAATAGTACCAAATAATGTAGTGAAGCTCATGAATAGTAGCAAAAATAAGTTGACGAGTAAAATAAGCTGACTTTTTAATTTTTGCCAAACACACTTAAATATCTTGATGGAGGAAATGAAATGAACTTGCATACCTGCCCTTGGGGTTTGTTCCTTTGCGGAACCAGTGAAGAATGGTGTCTTCTGCCAGTACATCCTGTTCATAGAGAGACCTCACAATCTCAGGGAACAGCTTCATCAGCTTAGCATCCTCATAGCATTGCATCTGAACTTTGTACATGAGTTCCAGCTCAAGTTTCCCATTGGTGCAGAAAGTATTCAACAGTGTCGCCCATGTTTTCACCTGTATCACAAAAAGCTCACTCCCACCATCAAATTTAAAGCTAACAAATTCCCTCGAATGAGATAAGGATATGTACAATCTGTAGTTTCATATCAAGAATAAAGCTTTTCTTGAAAAGCTACATTCAGTTAGCTCACGCTATATCAATACAATACAGGTTTATCTAGATGCAACAAATGGAATTTGACATTAGCAAGAGAGTACCAAACATTCACATCAACTATGAATTAATATGACAACTATATTTAGCAAATGTAAATCATATGATGTGAATTGCAGAATCAACTTCAGGAAAGAGATTTCTCATGATCTTTCTAATAATATGACCACAAGCATATGCATTGTTGTGACTAAGATTTACAATCTAGGATTTAAATGGTATGAACAAATGAAAGCAAAACAGAGATTGCAGAATATAAACATTGATTTATGTGGATCAGTCTTCTACACCTACATCCACGGGCAGAGAGCAATTTCAGAGAAGATAATGATTACAATGGTTTTTCTAAAACTCACCTAAAATAAATAAAAACCCATAACTCCCTGCCTCTAAGGATCAAAATTATCTCATGCAATTGGCGTATGACACAACCTATACAACATACAACGACCATGCCTCTGAGAGCCTCAATATGCATCTGTTAACCTCTTTAGATACTCTTCTATGTCAGGAAAACCCTTCTTTTTTTTTTTTTTTTTTAGTAACAAAAAAATTTATTAGAAAAAAACATACCTAGTACACTGGTGGTGTACTAAGAGAGAAGTATAATCAATTCAATATACAATGATCAAACAAGTGTAAGAGAGACAAACAAGGGGGATTCCAAGTCAGGAAAACTTCAAGTGACAATTCATATTCTATGCCCTAGAAAGGGAAACCTGAAACAACTAATTAAACAATTATCCACTGAATGGAACCACTTCTAGTTCCCCTTTGCAGTACAAAAGTTTTTCACAAAACAATACACATAAGCTTCTTTCTTTCCTAAGACGAACTCAAAAATTCCTTATATACTACAACCCGAGCCAGCTATGCAAATCCAAGTTTATCATTTACTGACTAGGCCTACATTCTCTCTTGTAACATAGACACTAGCAGGTTCCTTCCTCATTAGCTTGATGGCTTCACTCCTTGCCCTGCATCTTTTTCAACCATTGTCTTTGTCCTGTGTATTTTTACAGTTTTCCTTCTCTTACCAAAGTATAGAGTGGGATGGTCCTTAAGCCCTCATAATCACCAAGCACAAAACACTCAGCAAGCATTTCTAACATATCCATCTCAATTTAATCATCTTATATGTGTTTGGGACTAGCTTATAAGCTAGCTTTTTGCTTTTTGGCTTCTATGTATAGCTTTTAAAAGCTCACTTTTTCAAAGCACAAATATATTTTAGCACACTTTCAACAAAAAGCTAAATAAGCTTATCAACAAACCAAATCCTTCAAAATAAATGAAAAACAACAGCTTGGTTTGGAAGTTGCCCAAAAAACATTAACTTTCAAAATTGTCCAAAAAACATATTCAAATGACAGACTAACAGCCCACTCCATTGAAACATTAGACTGACAAAACATCTGACCAACCGCTTCTAATCTACAAAGCAACATCAAAACCATTTTCTGGCCTTCACTAGGAATATGTAACTAGTACAGAATATTTTTTTTATAAAGGAAAAAAAATTATTAATAAAAAAACTACCACATGCAAGAAAAATGAAGTAGCAGAACAAACTATGTACTGCAAAACAACAAGAACAAGCACAGCAGTGAGATTGTCAGGGAGATGAAGTTAAAAGAACATGAATATATAAGCAAAGCAAGTCGAAAGTAACTCATATTTTGAGATAATAAAAGATTCACGTCTATTAGAGCATTGCCATCAGGTGTGTCAAATGCCAAATATTTGGCATTTGACACACCAAACACCAAAAACACACCTTCATGAGGTGTGTTATATGTGCCAAAAATATAAGACATGCTACAGTACCGTGATAAATTTATCACGGTACAGACAGATATGTTAAAAAAAATATTTTTTTATTCAACTTTTCTCTCTCCTCCCATTATTTTATTCAACTTTTTCTCTCTCTTCTCACAGATTCAACCCCCTCTCTCTCTTTCTTCTTCAGATCACCGATCCCCTCACCGATCCTCACCAATGCCCTCACCCTCCTTCACCCTCACCGATGCCTCACAGATCAAGCCACCGCCATCGTCGCCGATCTGAAGACTCCATCGCCCCGATCTGAAGCCGCCATCGCCGCCGTAAGCTCGCCTCTGGTTTTATCAACTTTTTGATGCACATCTCAGCGACGCCTCGCCGATCTGAAAATGCGTCGTCCTCCACAGCTCTCGCTGCCGATGGTTGGTTTTGGTCGTTGATTGATCTGTGGGTTGGGATTTTGTGGAAGATTTTGAGTTTTTGAGGTTTTTGGATTTGGAATTTGTTGGAGGAACCGGTGATTGTGGTTGTAGTTTGTGGCAGTGGTTGTTGTTGTGGCGGTGGTTGTAGCGGTGGTTGGTTCATGGGTGATGGCAACTGCCACCGGGCTGTGCATGTGTATTTGCTGGGGTGGGTAAATATATTATTTTAATGTGTTGGAAATATTATTATAATGTATAGAATTGAAGAATAAAACATCTGATAAATGAGATATTGTAAAATGATGTGGTAAAATGAAAAAGTAGGCTTTTGGTGTGTTAAAATGACATTTTTTATAAAACATCTGATGGTAATGCTCTTATTGGGAAAACTTATCTACACCAGAAGGGGCAACCCATGGCATACTGTAAATATTTCTTTCTGAATTACTTAAAAAAAAAATTGTCGTACCCAATGCAGAAACTCACTTCTGCAAGGTCTAGGAGAGGTCATTGGTCGGCAGCATTACCCCTAATTATTTTTAGAGAGCCTAATTCCAAGACTTGAACCCACAACATGTTACATTGGGTGGAAGACTCTCGCCATCGCACCAAGGCCCAACCTTTTCTTTCCAAATTGGGTATAACCAAAAAAAGCTTAAGCCTCACTTCCATCTTTGTTCCTGGCATTTACTTTGAATTGAATTATTCCGTACAACTGTGATATGGCTATCTATTGGGGAACTTAGAAAACTAGAGCATTTTTTTTTAATAAGTCTCTAAGACAACTAAAGAATGTCCCAATCTTATCCCAGATCACTCAGTTCAACACCTAGGCACACACAGAAAACTATTATCCAGATAGTGTCCCCTACCATGGGTTAAAATTATCAACCGAAAAGGCAAGAAATGAAAGCATAAAAGAAAAAGTACTCTGGCATGAAAAATTGCATTACATATAAAAAAGTACAAGCAACATGTAAGACATTGACAAACAGTGAGCAATAATATATCCTGCCCATATGCTAAGATAAAGATGTAAAGTAGTGTAGCAAATAGCGATGATACATAAAACATTCAACATTGGTTTCTTAAAATGGGTAAAGTATTAACCACTGAAAAGAAGACACGAAACAAGCATAAGTCTAAACATACCTGGCGTAGAGCTGCATTAGCATTTTGCTGCTGGTTCTTTCCAGACCACTGAACAGCATCCATTATGACATCCCACAAAATCCTCACAACTTCGATGTCTGGCAACTTAGCATCTTTAACACGCTGCTTCACAGTTTCTATGACTTCAGATATGTCAACCTCCTCTGTTATCTGGGTTGTTAAAGCAGATTTCATGTCCTTAAGTTTCACTTCAAATATTTTCTTCTCATTGTACTCAACCAAAGGTACCAACCCTTCCTTCCTGAAAATTTTGAAACCAACACAAATATTAGTTCCAAATCATGGGTTTTAGTAGACAATAACAGTGTTCAAATTAAAAAAGGGAAAACAAAGGAAAAAAGGTAATAATGATAATAACAATAACAGTAACAAGAAGCACAGAGACTGAAGTTACAAGAACTCAAAAGAAATACAAAAGGATTTAATAAAAACAAATATTCCTTCCAGCAAGTACAGCATTTCTTTGATATATCAGAGGGCAGAAAGCATTCAGATAATACAAAGGATAGGTCTGCAGATAGGAGAAATAGGGAGGTATCATAAAACATTATCCATAACTCCAATTCCTTAAACATATGGTTAAAACTCACGTGAAATGCTCTGAGAAACCCTCAGGGGACCGTTTTGCAGATGGGAAGAAGTCCAGAAGATTTTCCTCCACTTTACCCCGCTTCAGTATAGAAATCAAATCATCAAGGCTATTATCAATCAGATACTCCTTAAAGAAGTCAGTTATAAAAGAAAGAACTAGCCCTTTGGCCACAAGATTATCCTTGAGCAGTGGCTGGAACACGGTCTCCGGTGGAAGACCTGATAACTTCTGGGAGAAAGCAAGTGCTGTGAAAATTGCCAGCTTCTTCCTCTCATTTTCCTCAAAAAGCTCCAAGGACTGCAGGAATCTTCGCATGACATTCTCAAGATTTTTTATGAGAAATGGCTTCCGCCGTAAAATTTTCTGTATGTAGATTACAGATGGTAAAATGAGTTCTCGTGTAGGCTCACAGTCTATTATAGAGTATGGGTGGCGCTCCCCCTCATCAGGTTTGGTTGTTCCAGGTTGTGTACGCCCCCCTGTGAAAACAACCTGCAGTAATCTGACAAATTAGACTATTCCATGTTCAAAAGAGTAATAAACTAATGGGATTTACAAAAACTAAATAACTTAAAATTCCCACCAGATATATGTCAAGAGTGAAACACCAAATCAAATTTATCTTTGTGGTGGTGAAACACCAAATCAAATTTATTTGTGTCAATCACCATAGTAATAAAAATGGCAGAAATCAGAAATAAATGACATTCAGTGGGACAAAGTAAACAAATGCCCCCATTAAGATTTCAGAAGGATAAGTGGTAAAGCCAAGTATAAATTGTATAATCCAGTAAACTGAGTTCTGTAATATTAACAAATACGAATCCAATTAACATTGGAAAAAAAATCATGTTGTTTAAATTGATGCCAAAAGAGAGAGAGAGAGAGAGAGAGAGAGAGATGAAAGAACCAGGTTCAATTTCTATGATTATGACTGCCTCAATGAATCATCCACTATCGTCGAAGCACCATGTAAGAAACCATGATTCTATGGACCTAATTTTCTGAATCTAGTTTCAAGTAGAGCCAAAGGCTAGGATAACCATTCTTCAGAAATTAAAATAAAGATGCATTGAAACTGATAAAGGATTAACTTTTCTTTTAACATAAGATATCAAAAATATCTGGAGCATCAAGTAGCTTACCTCAAAAAAGGTGTCACCGTATCTTGAGAAATTAAGATCTGCAGATTCAAGACTCTTAGCGATAAGTTCCTGCATGTAGCAAATATTGTTAGGTATATCAAGAATACAAAGTGGAACAGTATACATGCAATTGAATAGTTTGTAAGATTATAATTGCATAGGAAAGAATTTTTATTTATAAGTATAATTGCATGAGTAACACTTACCAGATCACCAGCATTATCCAAATAAATCTGGACCACTGCATCCGAAAATGCTGCAGGGTCCAGCGGCGCTGCAATGTTCCGTTTGCGGGTCTTAATCCGCGTACCACTGGACATATGAATCAATTAAAACAAATAAGAACAAGTTTGGGACTAAAAACTCCAACATTGTAGTAACAACTAACGTTGTATTAGGCAAGAACACCCAAAGTTGTGCTATATTAACTGTACATACTGTACACGAATAATTCCTACTTCCTAGGCCATATATCCACAAATTAGTTCTAATTATTGCAAAACAACATAACCATTACATTTCCCCTCATATGAAGAGTAGATAACAGATGCCACTTCTTTAAAGATCAGAAAGCACATACTTATTGACTTACAGGTAAATTGAGCAAAATTTGTTCACCTATGTCATCTTTAATTGGGATAGCTACAAGTAGCATTTGTGAAAGTGAAACAATTGAAAAGCTTTCACAGTTGTATATGTATCATATCCACCATCCTAACCATAAACATATGCCAAGAAGCACAAAAATCTAATACCCTCCTAAAGTAGATTCATTATCTGTGATTACAAAATGCTGATTTTAAAAATCTTCTTATGAGTGAAGGAAAAACCAAAAAACAAAAATATAATGCAGATCCAACACTTAGAAGAGAAAACAGTAAAGGAAATGAAGCATCAAAGCAGCGTGTGATAAATTCAAAATATATCTGTAACAGCAAATCATTCAACACAATGCTCTCACTTTGGCCATAAACAAAAGATTGAAATTTAAAAATTGGACAAATATTTATTGCGGATGACCAAATAAACCAAAATCCTCACGAGATTGAGCCAAATACAACAACTTTGTTGAATTGAGATACTTCAGCCCTTTCTATCTTCTGAAACCAAGATGGTACAACAATTCAGATTTGAAATATCATTTCACTTTCTCCTTGCTTTTTTTTTTTTCAACAATTACAAAAGTGGAAACAAAAAACTTACAGCATTTCATTAGTTAGATTGATCTATGTTTCAGATGCATCATCAAAGCATATTCCAAAATTACAAAGAACAAATCAGATTATACAACACATAAAAACAGAGAAAGCGTCTTACCATTTCACTTTCTCCTTACTTTTTTTGTCAACATTTACAAAAGTAGAAATGCAAAACTGACAGTATTTCATTAGTTAGATTGATCTAAATTTCAGATACATAATCAAAGAATATTCCCAAAAAACAAAGAAAAAAAATCAGATAATACAGCACATAAAAACAGAGAACACGTCTTTACCCAAGAGTGGGTCTCTCCTTCGAGCTGCAGGCATGAAACCGAAAAACTCGATCAGTAAAAATGAATGGCTATTTTTTAGCAAATTATGGATCATAACTGACAGTATCAAAGGTGGATTTTTTCAGCAAAATCAAACAAACCCAATTCAAAGATAAGATCAAAACAAATATTCCCCAGATAATAAAAATCCAAACGACAAGATCCCCCAGCCATTAAAAAAAATATTCCTGAAATACCAACTCTAACTCACATCCAAAGTATTTTTCTTTATCAAAAAAATACAGATCAGGGGGGAAAAAAACCTAAAAATTCTTTGTTTTTTACAGATAAAATAAAGCAATACTTAAAAAAAAAACTAAAAAAGGGAAACTTTTTCTTTCATTTTCCTTTTTAGGAAAAACCCAATAACATAAAAGAATTCCTGCACAAAATTCTACTCTAAATAGAGGCCAAAAACCTCTAAGATCGAATAATTCAACAAGAATCAAGATCAAAAAACCTACCAAGAACATCATAAACGAAAATATTAAAAACTTTAATACATAAACAGAGCACAGAAACTAAAAAATTGAAAAGTTTGGCCAAAAAACACCGTTCTAATTATAAACATTGAGAAACGGATCTGTGAAGAAAACAAATCACATAGAACAGTTAAAGTTAGAGAGAGAGAGAGAGAGAAGGAGGAAGAAGAAGAGTACCTCATAAACCAAGACGATGAGGGATCGGAGAAGATGTGAGTCTGAGAGACTCTCGGTGTTGGGAGCTTTTGCGATTAGAGAGAGAGAGAGAGAGAGAAAGAGAGTCTCAAAAGTAGGCTTAGATACAGATATTTAATAAACAGAGAGAGAGAGAGAGAGTATAATATTTTTAAAATAAAAAATAGAAAAAAATTTTTTTCCTTTTTTGAGAGTCAATATAGAAATGTCTCGGATGGTCAAGTTAGTGGCCTCTCCCCACCTTGTCATATTATGGGTCACAGTCAGACTCACCCTCACTCTCACATGATGCTTTTGCAAATTGAGGTTATGAAATTTTTTTTTTTTTGTTTTTTTTTTTTTGACAAGGTGATTGAGCCCTTGTTTGTGTTTGCCTTAAAAACACAAAAAATTCACCTTTTGTAGGACTCATTTACTGTTTATCTTGCAGAGGCACAAAACGGCATTCCTTTTCTACTTTTAGTTTTCATTGCCGTTTTTGCTTTCTCTTTATTTTCAACCTTTGTCTTCACTCTTCACCTCTCAAACCCCAAAGCCAAAAGACCATCGAAGCATCAACTCCTCCATCCTTGCCCACTTGCACCGCCACCATGTCACCTTACCACAGCATCATCCTCCTTCCTCATCCTTGAACCCGAGCTGCTACACCTCCGTCCTCCAGCATTGACCCAGCATCACCTTCAACCACATTTCACACTTTTGCTCTCAAAACCCAAACCCGCCAACCACCGTTGACCTCAACTCCTCCATCCATGCCCAACTACGCCACTACCATGAGCCCACGTACGTTAGCTTCCCCCTTTGTCATCCTTGACTACAAACCCAGCAAACCTAGCGAGCACTGCTACACCTCGAAGAGGACGCTACAGCTTCGTCCTCTGCAACACCTCTGCCCCTGAAACTAAGCCCAGACATCCACCATCCCTCGTTTGCTCCTGAAGGCTAATCGGTGGTGGGTAAATCTCAGTAAATCCCTAAAAGTAAGGGCATCACTGTATGTCAATTTGTCCTCCATTTAATCTGCAATTTTAGGAAATAAATGTTATAAATTTCCCAAAATCTGCCATGGTATTGAATACATTTATTACCGATTTATTATTGCAAGATTGGTTGTCTTTGAAGGGGTATATGCACTAGTGAACTCATTGGTAGAGGTAAACAAATTCTCTGTTTTGAATGAGAAACTCACTATAAGAGAAACTTTAGATGGAACTTATGAGAAAACTAAAGGACATGCTCGCGGTCTCAAGGGAAAGTGTAGATGGAATTTTTGTTTTATAGTCTATGAATGGCATCTAGTTAGGGTCCATTGATGAATGTTGGATAGTTGATGTGTGTTAGAGTTTGGATGGGAAATTTCGAGGGTTTCAGTATTGATGATGGATTTCTAGTTGTATGGAATGAAGTTAGTTTCAATTGTGTTAGTAATAATCAATTTAAGCATTTTGCATTGCTGGTTCCCTCTTTTACTCTCTCTAACTAACAAGTAAATTAAAACAATAACTAATTTGTCAATCATGCTATCTACCAATATCTAATTACTCAATCATGCAATCTAAGTATATCATATTAGTGACATAATAATGAATTCTAATTTTACATATTTTAAATTGTCAATTCAGCCTAGTAGAGCCTTTAGTTCTCCTAAGACCTCAATTCTTGGTATTTAACTATTAATAACAACTAAGCTTTAGCAAAAGACAAAGTTGGTTATACACTAGTGTCATCTCTTACTGCATACAACTTGATAAAAATTTTCAGTATGAATGATGATAGTAGAATTAGTACCATAAAAGATGCAATTGTTGCAAATCCCAAAGTCTTATAGCGACCAAGTGTCACAAAGGTAAGCGCCAACCAAGGTGGAAAAATTGGTTGTGCCATTGAAGATGTTAATAATATTTGCAGCTGTAATGCTCTTCCTGTTGAAGACAGTAGTAAGATAGATCAAGAGGTTGGACTCATCATGGACTCGTCATGGTTTGAAAATGAAAATTTTCAATCTAATGCTTTAAAGACATGTTTTAGGAGTTTTGGACTCGTCATGGTTTGCCTTCTTCATCAAGTATTTAACTATTAATAACAACTAAGCTTTAGCAAAAGACAAAGTTGGTTATACACTAGTGTCATCTCTTACTGCATACAACTTGATAAAAATTTTCAGTATGATTGATGATAGTAGAATTAGTACCATAAAAGATGCAATTGTTGCAAATCCCAAAGTCTTATAGCGACCAAGTGTCACAAAGGTAAGCGCCAACCAAGGTGGAAAAATTGGTTGTGCCATTGAAGATGTTAATAATATTTGCAGCTGTAATGCTCTTCCTGTTGAAGACAGTAGTAAGATAGATCAAGAGGTTGGACTCATCATGGACTCGTCATGGTTTGAAAATGAAAATTTTCAATCTAATGCTTTAAAGACATGTTTTAGGAGTTTTGGACTCGTCATGGTTTGCCTTCTTCATCAATTGACTTTGTGTATATCCTCATTACGTGTATCTGTAGCTAGTGTTCTTCCCCGGCTTCGTTTTCATTTGTTTTAAATTTTTACCATTACAATTAAAATTTAACTTTACTGCTTTTCACTTCAATATCTTCCTCTGTATTGTCTTTCTTTAACACAAGCATTCATAGCCAACGTAGAGAGTAAACACAAAGCAAAGTAATTGATTGACAGTGAATATATATGTAGGGGCGGATGTTTTTTGTAATGGCAACATTCTTATTTTTTGCCATTCCTATTGTTTATAATTCAGTTGTGTTGTTTGTGTATTTAAGCATCGATGTGAATAATATGAGGCAAGCAGAATTTAATCTCAAATATCCTTCTCTCCCTTTATTTCTAAGAGGGTAGTCGCCTCGGATACGACTAAGTTATCTAACAAATTGCAGTTCACTGCATATAGTTTATAAAGTCACGCTATACCATTACAAAATCATTCATCGTCACCAATGTAAAAAGTAGGCAAAATGTGGACTTGATAGAAACTTCAAATGCCATTGCCCCTACAATAATAGTGCATAATACAATGGTACAAATACTAAATACCGAACTTATGCGCATCATACATTTATGGTTCCAAAATAGCGTAATATCGTTATAAAAAAAATACATAACATCTGCTGAATATGCACCTAGTAAATGCTAATCGCCTGGCCTATGCTACCAAGTCTATAAATATCAAAATGTAAGCATTTACAATACAATTCATGTGCTAAATCAATGCCGATGGGCAACATAATCAGCCCACATAGCATCGGTGGTGTCCCCCCTAAAGTGGACCATACGTCTCTTTGATGCATCTGACATCTCCACTACATGCCTTTGGTTTGCGGTGCTGGTGGAAGCTCCATTGTTGCCACTACCGGGCGAAACAACAAGATTTCCTTTATATTCAACATTGTCTCATGTGTTAAACAATTCATCACTCCAGTTATTAATGTGTATAAAATTGTGTAGACAATAACATGTAATCACATAGCCCTGCCTATTGTGCTTGAAATTTGGCATTAAATTGAGGATGGGAAAACGAGCCTTTAGCACCCCAAACATTCGTTCAATAACCATCCACAAGGAAAAGTGTTGATAATTGTACAACTCTTTCTTGGTTGTTGGATTCCTATTACTAGAATGGAATTCCTGGGCATGGTACCTAGTTGACTTGTGAGGTGGAAGGAAACTTGTGTCAATAGGTGGGCTTGAGTCCACCAAGTAGTATAACCGTACATGTTTAGGAAGTTATTCAGAATTGGCTATAATAACTGTAGGGACACAATATTCAGACCAATCCCAAAAATGTATGGAATCTTGACTCAGTGAGCCCAATACAATAAATTTGTAGAAAGTAGGTCAAAGAGCTAGGCTTTAGTGCATGGATAACAGTTAATATGGATTTCATGACAATCAAATAGAGATGAACCGAGTTTACCAAAGAAAGTTTGTCCTCGGCACAATCCGAGGAGCTTTGTTCTAGTAAATGTTAAATGAGAATGGTTACAGGAGTTCTTGAGATTGCTACCGTGCTTTCTCCATTTCTTCCTCCTCTCTCCATGGTGGGTTTCTCCTATTATATAGTCCCTTTCAAACAATCTGGGCCTTCCCCTTGTTGATCATCCAAGCCTACACTTGAGTGCCTATCCCATCAGACACCCTCTCTAGTGTTCTGTGAGTTGCAGTAATCAAGGTAACACTGTTCAGGGGTCCTGTCTACATAAATGTGGTATTAGAAACTTTCTCCTAGATATTTTTGAGTTCCTATCCTTCTTGTACGTTTGTGGCACACGTCCCTATCACTAGAGCTTCTTGGAAGGTCACTTTGATCACTAGGATCCATAGCTAATCTATGTTTAGCTGATCTGTGTTTAGCTTATTCGAGAAAATATTCTTCCTCGGACTCGGACTACTCACGATCTTGGCTAAAGCCCCATGCTATCGGTCAAAGCCCAAGACTCAATTGCATGATTTGGGCCTATGACCCCACAATAGGCCCTCAAAACTTTGGTTTTTTCCTCTCATCCGAGGAGAAAAGTAAGGTTTTGAATACTTAAGAGTTAATTCTACTGGATCCTTTGACCTACACCCGTGGGAGTGCCATTTTACGCTCCCCATATTTGTATTGTAAATTGCTCCTTTCAGAGCTACCAATCTGAGGAGTTGGTTATAATCTTAGGTCTGTCTTGACACTTAGTGAGAAACAAATAGATATCATAGAACGTTACTTTCCTCAAAATATGTGGTCCGAGGATCCATGCATAACTAAGGTTCTATTTAACACTTAGCAGGAGGTTCGAGGGATCTAACGTAGCTAAGGCTTTGCTTAGTAGGTGGTCTGAGGACTCGACGTAGCTAAGGATCTGTTTAACACTTAGCAGGAGGTCTAAGGGACTTGACGTAGCTAAGGCTCTTCTTAGCAGGAAGTCCGAGGACACGACGTAGCTAAGGCTCTGCTTAGCAGGAGGTCTGAGGGACCCGACGTAGCTAAGGCTCTTCTTAGTAGGAAGTCCGAGGACTCAACGTAGCTAAGGATCTGCTTAGCAGGAGGTCTGAGGGACCCGATGTAGTTAAGGCACTGTTTAACACTTAGTAGGAGGTCGGAGGGACTTGACGTAGCTAAGGCTCTTCTTAGCAAGAAGTCCGAGGACTCGACGTAGCTAAGGATCTACTTAGTAGGAGGTCTGAGAGACCCGACGTAACTAAAGCTCTTCTTAGCAGGAAGTCCGAGGACTCGATGTAGCTAAGGATCTGCTTAGTAGGAGGTTTGAGGGACCCGATACAGCTAAAACTCTGTTTAACACTTAGCAGGAGGTCTGAGGGACTTGACGTAGCTAAGGCTCTTCTTAGCAGGAAGTCCGAGGACTCGATGTAGCTAAGGATCTGCTTAGCAGGAGGTCTGAGGGGCCCGAGATCTGCTTAACAGGAGGTCTGAGGGACCCGACGTAGTTAAGGCTCTGTTTAACACTTAGCAAGAGGTCTGAGGGACTTGACGTAGCTAAGGCTCTTCTTAGCAAGAAGTCCGAGAACTCAACGTAGCTAAGGATCTACTTAGCAAGAAGTCTGAGGGACTTGACGTAGCTAAGACTCTTCTTAGCAGGAAGTCTGAAGACTCGACGTAGTTAAGGATTTGCTTAACAGGAAGTTTGAGGGACCCGACGTAGTTAAGACTCTGTTTAACACTTAGCAAGAGGTCTGAGGGACCTGACATAGCTAAGGCTATTCTTAGCAGGAAGTCCGAGGACTCGACGTAGCTAAAGATCTGCTTAGTAGGAGGTCTGAGAGACCCGACATAGCTAAGGCTCTGTTTAACACTTAGCAGGAAGTCTGAGGAATCTGACGTAGCTAAGGCTCTTCTTAGCAGGAAGTCTGAGGACTTGAAGTAGCTAAGGATTTGCTTAGCAAGAGGTCTGAGGGACCTGATGTAGCTAAGGCTCTTCTTAGCAAGAAGTCCGAGGATTCGACGTAGCTAAGGATCTGCTTAGCAGGAGGTCTGAGGGACCTGACATAGCTAAGGCTTTGTTTAACACTTAGCAGGAAGTTTGAGGGACCTGACGTAGCTAAGGCTTTTCTTAGCAGGAAGTCCGAGGACTCGACGTAGCTAAGAATCTACTTAGCAGGAGGTCTGAAGGACCCGACGTAGCTAAGGCTCTTCTTAGTAGGAAGTTTGAGGACTCGACGTAGCTAAAGATCTGCTTAGCAGGAGGTCTGAGGGACCCGACGTAACTAAGGCTCTGTTTAACACTTAGCAGGAGGTCTAAGGGACCTGACCTAGCTAAGGCTCTTCTTAGCAGGAAGTCCGAGGACTTGACGTAACTAAGGATCTGCATAGCAGGAGGTCTGAGGGACCCGACGTAGCTAAGGCTCTGCTTTGCAGGAAGTCAAAGGACTCGATGTAGCTAAGGATCTGTTTAACACTTAGCAGCAGGTCTGAAAGACCTGACATAGGTAAGACTCTTCTTAGTAGGAAGTCCGAGAACTCGACGTAGCTAAAGATCTGCTTAGTAGGAGGTCTGAGGGACACAATGTACCTAAGGCTTTGTTTAACACTTAGAACAAAGATTAGAAGATATCAATACATACCTTATAGAACTAACCCCGCCGCGGAGCCCCTTTGATTTGCTGCACCATCAACATATACCTTATAGAATAAAGGTTCTCACAGGGAGATTGTGCTAATCGATTTTCCATCCATGCTCTGTGTTGCTACCACTTCCTCTAATATAGGTTCAGCGAATTCGGCTGCTAGATTCACGAGAATTTGGTCCTTGACAGAGGTACGAGGCATGTACTTGATGTCAAAAGCTCCCATAACTATGCCCCATTTAGCAATCCTCCCCATGTAATTAGCACCTCAAAGTATAAACCTTAGCCTCATGTAGTGACTTGCTTACATAATAAACTGGCCACCGTAATGGCTTTACCCAAGGACTCTTGCTGATGGGGGCCTAATCCTACCATAATTAACCGTTGCACTCACTATCACATAAGCTCTTCCCATAAACGGCGCCAATTGTAGGGACATGATATTCAGACCAATTCAAAAAATGTATGGAATCTTGACCCAGTGAACCTAATACAATAAATTTGTAGAGAGTGGATCGAAGAGCTAGGCCTTAGTGCATGGATAACAGTTAATATGGATTTCATGACAATCAAACAGAGATGAATCGAGTTTACCAAAGAAAGTTTGTCCTCGGCACAATCCGAGGAGCTTTGTTCTAGTAAATGTTGAATGAGAATGGTTACAGGAGTTCTTGAGATTGCTACCGTGCTTTCTCCATTTCTTCCTCCTCTCTCCATGGTGGGTTTCTCCTATTATATAGTCCCTTTCAAACAATCTGGGCCTTCCCCTTGTTGATCATCCAAGCCTATACTTGAGTACTTGTCCCATCAGACACCCTCTCTAGTGTTATGTGAGTTGCAGTAACCAAGGTAACACTGTTCAGGGATCTTGTCCACATAAATGCGGTATTAGCAACTTTCTCCTAGATATTTTTGAGTTCCTATTCTTCTTGTATGTTTGTGGCACACGTCCCTATCACTAGAGCTTCTTGGAAGGTCACTTTGATCACTAGAATCCATAGCTGATCTGTGTTTAGCTTATCCGAGGAAATATTCTTCCTCGGACTTGGACTATTCACAATCTCGGCTAAAGTCCCACGCTCTCGGTCAAACCCCAAGACCCAATTGCATGATTTGGGCCCATGACCCCACAATAACCATAACAAAAACATGTAAAAATTGATAGTCTTTGAGATTAATTGTAGTACCCGTAGATGGCAATGGGAATCTATGCTTCGGGTTATTAATCGCTTCCTCTAACACCTATAAGTCATTAGCACTACCTTCCTACCCCACATGAACATAAATAAACTGCATGTTCATGTTACACACACAAAACATTTGTGGTTACGGTAGCCCTCTAGCTCCTGTACGCTTGAGACACATGTTTAGGAGGCCAAATGCTCACATGAGTGCCATCTATTGCCTCAACACATTTCTGCACATGACTAAGTATTGATGATGTATGTACCTAGTTAAACAGAATATGTTTACAATATAATTAAGTGATGTATATTACCTTGAACAATGACCAGTACTTGTTCACCTGAAGATGTTTGGGGAGGCAAAATACATCTGGATCTGGCTTAATCAGATGTCTCACATATAAGTGAAGAGCCCGCAACACCCTGCGGAAGTGGCGAGACACCATCTCAATTGAGTATTGGAACTTGTCTGCAATACACCTCATTCGAATATTGTGGCCAAGTATGTATAACAACATAGCGACTGCTTGCGTGGCATCCACATCACCCTGCCCTTCCATCAAGTATCTATGACCGAGCAACTCATCCACTAAATGTAACATATATAGGCGTGTCATGCGAAACATCTCAAAGCACTTATTAGGATTACTGTTAAGTTCATCCATGTATCCTTGCTCCATGAGGATACTATCACGCATGGGTTGTTTATCATAATGTCGCTACATATAGGCGAACATCTCACCTACCAAAGGATTCACAAAGTCAAACTCTACTTCATCTTCGCTATCGCACTCTGAACCCCACCAGTCATCATCATTAGTATCATGACTAGCATCATTATAATCAATGTTGTTGAAGTATGGTTCGTCAAAATCATAAGCTAGGAATGCATTTAACCATTCAGTCCTTGATGCCGTTGTCACCTACACACCACAATAACATACTATACCTATGTGATGTATACAGTAAACCAATGCGAATAACAAGCACTCAACAATAAACCAAGGAAAATACGGAAAATTATCATAAATATTTCGAATAATAACTTAAAATTGTTCAACATAGCATCCTATCAAGTCTAGAAATAAAAAAGGCAACCTGACAAACATTCATGGTAGAGAAAATAATAACCAACAAAACAACGGTTTTTGTGATAAAAGGTACAAGTACTACAATAACCATAACATAATACTACAATACTACAATACTACAATAACCATAACATAATAAAATATGATCCATGTCTTAATCCTTTGGGTTAACAATATCGTCCATCTATGCTCGCCTCCTATGTTCCAGCATGCCCTTGGATACCACTTTATTTTCCTTCACATGGAGAGCTTTTGAGATATTTAAATATGCTTTGTTTCCTAGATCCTCATACTGATTAAGCATGTCAATAGCTTTCCCTAGAGAACATGGATCATCTCTAGTTGTTGATTGGGCAAATTGCTTAGAAGTGCCAGTTGACTTGCCCTTATTACCGCTTAACCTCTCCCTCGTCATTGCGGTGTACTCCTTTAGGGCCACAGTCATCTCACTTACTTTATCGACTTTCTTCGCCACTTTCTTACCCTTAGCACTTGCTTCTTGCTTGGGACACTTGCTTGTAGCTTGGGTTTGGTCAACAACATCGGTCTCCTCCGCAATCCGAGGAATACTATCTAAGTTGGGGGTGTAATAGTCATCATCAGGATGGATAGGAGCAGCATCAGCGGCAAGTTCCTCTTCTAGTGCACGCTCTTCATCGCTGTTCAGTGCAAGTGTGTTTGATGAAATCTAAAGGTGCCCATTTGCAGTATTGGGGGCAAACAACTACTTTAGCTTATCGTAGTCGGGGCATCCTTTCTTTCGCAGGTTATTTGCGTTTCGATTAGCCTAGAACAACACAAGCATAGGAACATTTGTTAGGCAGAAAAGTAATCACAACGATGCAAAGGCATACCATACTAACATGAAACTTGAAATGCATAAAGTAACATACCGCCACCACATACGTCCAAACCTCGCCAATGCATGTAATAGTTTGGGTGGCCTTATCCCACCCGAACCCCATACTATTCAGCAATAGACTCCACTTGCGTTGTTTACCTCAAAGCCTATTATGCTTTTGGAAAACTTTCTTAGCGGTGAAATTTTTACCTGTCCTTTTATTAAGTTCTTGTGTCATTGTTTCTCACATAGGGCCCTTAAAAACACCATTCTCCATGTTACCCTTTATTTGTTCCTCCACCATAATCTCTATAAATGTGTTCTATGTGGGGAGGCCACATTTTGTCATCAGCATCTTGGGATTCATGTGCCATCTAATTCAAATATCTCTCATATTAAGATGAACACTTTGTATTGATAGGTAAATATATGAACAGGGAATATTAATGTGTTACCGCGACTAAGTATGTTCCGAAATGAGAAAGTGCACAAGTAACTATACATAAACAAGCGGTACATGTAAATAAAGATAACATCATACTGACATTTATTCCAATTCATAGCTAAACATGTACATTGTGACCATGTAACATACAAAAAGACAATAGACTGAAGCATTGTTTTACTACAAAAGTGGTCACTAATAGCCATAGGATAGTGCATGTGAAAGAACAACACCATAGTAGTATACAAACCATAGTGGGAACAAAATAAGTTAGCAGAAACAAAATGGTTTGCTATGCACTACAATGCTTCAGCTATTGAAATGCTTCTTACTGAGACGGACCAGCCTCCTCATCTGGAGCCACCACTGGCCACCCATGCCTTGGCCCATAACGAACTTCGTTGGCCCTACAATACTCCCTCCAGAGTATAGTGAACCAATGCACAACCTGCCTCTTGCAGAAATCCTTCCTAGTCCGAGCGTTGAGAGTGTTTGTGATCACATCCCACAATGGCTCACGGGGAAGCCCTGTCGCAAAATTACCCAGTAAGAATTGGCCAAAGACAATGTCACATAGTTCATCAAAACAGTCATTGTCCCACCTCCTTAAATCCTCAGCCATCTAACAACAAACTCTGATCATGTAACAATCACATATAAACAATAAACATTTCCATGTATTCAATCAAAGTCAGAAAATAGTGTTAAGGGGTCTTATCTTAAGGTGCAATAGTGCAACTTTATCCTCCCTTAAAAAACCACCATATTGTTTATAGATACAGTGTACATTGTTACATACTCTATTGATCTATTGAAGAGATAGAATTGATGTATATTCTGTCACTAGCTACATCTTATCAGTTAAACTAAGTAGTAACTAAAGTAACAATCATAAAAAAAAACAAGATAGAGCAACTAAGACACATCCATCTTTGATTCAAATATTTTTTTTGGAAAAGGTACATCCATCTTCCATTATAAGAATATCATATGAACCACGTCGATAAATAGTACAATCAGTAAGCAAATAAGCAGGGGAATCCACATCACAGATTAAGCAAAGAAAAAAAAAGTAATTAGAAACAAAGGCATACCACCTTAACTCCAACCACTTTTCTTAACTTGATATCTTTCATCAAGAATAGGGTGAGCCACATTGGAAGTAAAGATTAAAACCATTCATCAACATTGGAAAAAAAAGCATAAATGCTTTTCAAAATACCAAATTAATATGAAGTATATTCGTTCAAGTAATTACTGAATTTTATCTTATATTAGCTACGACATAACTAATTCCCAAGGTATTACTTGCTATTGATGTTTTAATAAATAAACCAGTGATTAGTAATTGTAAGAGTAAATTTTTGTATGGAAGCTAAAGGGATAGTGGGAAATGAACCCTGGTTTGTTGGTGTAATTCGGAAATCATGAGAGGGTGATTAGTTTTATTAAAAAATGATGATTGAAAAATTAAATCTAAACCTCAAGGAATCTGTCCACACACCCTTAAAACTCAAAGGCGATGTATGATGGTGTTGTTGGGTACTATACATGTTTGCATCGAATACAAAACATACGCAGCGGAAAATAAACGGATCTACTTCATTCGCAATCGATAACATGAACTATATAAGTTTCAGAATATAAGAACAAGAGAGTGTACCTTGATGCGGTGAAATTCAAAATTGAATGAAGAAGTACTCGGGAAGACTTTCAATCTTCACTCCAATTCCACTTAATGCCCAAGATGTGTGGTCTCTCAATCAGTTCTATGTTTCTAGAGAGAATATGAAAGAGTGTTTCTCTTTCTTATTTCATTACCATAATTATGATAAAACATACAAACCATTTTATTCTATATAAAATTCTGTATGTTTCTCTCCACATAACTGATTATTTAATTGGGCTAGCCTTTTGGGCCTTCCCAATTGGGCTTTAGTGTGTGGCTTGGAGTGGGACCAAAAGGGAACAAATAAGACACTAGCTCCAATGGACCTTGGGCTTTTCTGTCAACTCTTGACAAGTCCAAAGTTACCATTAATTATATTTAATACCACTATATAAATATAATTGTATTCTAGGCCTCATTTATAAATTATATCCCAAGACTTTATTATACATGCAACCCCTTCATAAAATATTCGTAGTAATACAAAGTCATGAATATAGACTGCCACTTTGTAAATTACTACATCTTAATCCTTGAGTACCCATTTTAATCCTTTTGAGTTATTCACCATATATGATAAAACATACAAACCATTTTATTCTATATAAAATTCTGTATGTTTCTCTCCACATAACTGATTATCTAATTGGGCTAGCCTTTTGGGCCTTCCCAATTGGGCTTTAGTGTGTGGCTTGGAGTGGGACCAAAAGGGAACAAATAAGACACTAGCTCCAATGGACCTTGGGCTTTTCTGTCAACTCTTGACAAGTCCAAAGTTACCATTAATTATATTTAATACCACTATATAAATATAATTGTATTCTAGGCCTCATTTATAAATTATATCCCAAGACTTTATTATACATGCAACCCCTTCATAAAATATTCGTAGTAATACAAAGTCATGAATATAGACTGCCACTTTGTAAATTACTACATCTTAATCCTTGAGTACCCATTTTAATCCTTTTGAGTTATTCACCATATATTTATAAAATCCAATTTCATAAATATATACTTTAGTCTTACTAAAGTGGTTAGGCCTAACTCTCTGAATAACTGTACTCATTAAACTTATCTCAAGAGAACATTTTATATCTCCGTTAAGAGACTATGAATTCCATCTTGAGAATATATGTTCCATCAACACTAAATGTGGCTGCCCAACATACTGAGGTTTTGACCGTTACTTTAGATCTCACTCCTGATATATCAAAGCAACCTACATTTCATGATCAAGTCCATTATTCTCTCAGGATTAAGAGTTCATGTGAATACAAGTCGTGAGATTTATTATTCAATTGACAGTCGTTAGGAGAATAATAACTCTCACAGCGGTCCAGTTCAATATGTCTTAACTCTTAAAACATATCAACATATTAACTAGAAATCACAATTTCCATGATCAAGACAAATCATCGTAGTTAATATGTTATAGTCTTCGCAGATGAAATGCCCAATTTCATCACCGACTACGAACCAAAATTCTGAGTTTACAAAGAACTTGTGATCTATATCTTCTGTGACTTTTCACATAAATCACATACTATGCATCTCATGGACTATTTGATAATGTCCGAATATTCATGTTACCATTATTTTAGATAAGAATAAAACAACTTTATTGCACACAATATTAAGTCATACATCATTTCTCACATAATGTCATACATAATGTCATACATAATGTCATACATCATACAATAGGATTTAAGGGCACATATCCTAACAATCTCCCACTTGCCCTAAAGACTAGTGTGCACTAATCTAACTCTTATTCCCTCCAAATGTGACTCGAAGGTCCTTTGAGGCAAGGCTTTGGTAAATGGATCCGCTAGATTATTTGCACTTTCAATCTTTGTAACCACCACATCTCCACGAGCAACAATGTCTCGAATGATGTGGTACTTTCTCTCAATGTGCTTTCCTTTCTTGTGATTCCTTGGATCTTTGAATTGTGCAACCGCTCCACTATTGTCACAAAACAATGTGATAGGAACTTGCTCCATTCTCACTACACCAAGATCAGAAAGGAATTTCTTGAGCCAAACAGCTTCCTTTGCCGCCTCACAAGCAGCAACATATTCAGCTTCCATGGTGGAGTCAGCAATACAAGATTGCTTAACACTCCTCCAACTTATGGCTCCACCTCCCAAGGTGAAAACACATCCTGACGTGGACTTTCTGAAATCTAGATCTGATTGAAAATCTGAATCTGTATAGCCAACGGGAATCAAATCCTCACAACGGTAAACAAGCATATAATCTCTCGTTCTCCGTAGATACTTGAGAATATGCTTTACAGCTTGCCAATGTTGTGGTCCTGGATTTGATTGATATCGGCTGACCATGCCAACTGAAAAACAGATATTCGGTCTAGTACAAAGCATGGCATACATGAGACTTCCTACTGCAGAAGCATAAGGAACTTGTCTCATCATATCTACTTCCTCTTGAGTCTTAGGCCTTTGGTCATCAGACAGAGGAACTCCATGTCTGAAAGGAAGTAATCCTTTCTTGGAGTTTTGCATGCTAAACCGTTCTAAAACCTTATCTATATATTCAGCTTGTGATAAGCCTAACATCTTATTCTTACGATCTCGCCAAAGCTTGATCCCTAGAATAAAGTTAGCCTCACCCAAGTCCTTCATATCAAATTGGCTTGACAACCAAACCTTTACTGATGATATTACACCTACATCATTTCCAATGAGTAGAATATCATCAACATAAAGCACTAGGAACATTACTACTTTGTCTTGATGTCTTTTGTACACACATGGTTCATTAAGATTTTGTTCAAAACCAAATGATTTGATTGCTTGATCAAATCTTATGTTCCATGACCTAGATGCTTGCTTAAGTCCATAAATGGACCTATTCAACTTGCATACCATATGCTCTTGGTTCTTTGCTATGAAACCTTCTGGTTGCTTCATATAGATTTTCTCTTCAAGATTGCCATTGAGAAATGCAGTCTTGACATCCATTTGCCAAATCTCATAATCATAATGAGCAGCAATGGATAAGAGAATTCTGATAGATTTAAGCATTGCTACTGGTGAAAAGGTTTCCTCATAATCAATACCTTCTTTTTGAGTATACCCTTTTGCCACTAGCCTTACTTTAAAAGTTTCAACCTTTCCATCTATCCCTCTCTTCCTCTTGTAAACCCATTTGTAACCAACAGGTTTAATGCCGTTAGGTGCCTTTACAAGATCCCAAACTTGATTGGAATACATGAAATCTAATTCTGATTTCATAGCTTGAACCCAATGATGTGCATCTATATCATTTATTGCTTCTTCATAAGTGTAAGGATCAGTTTCGGCCTCCTCTGAGATAGCCTCATAAGTCTCTCCAAGACCTATGAATCTTATAGGTGGCCTAACATTCCTCCCACTACGACGAGGCAACTGTGTACTAGACATCTCATGAGTAATATCTTGTGGTGTATCCAATACAGCCACATCATCCCTAATTTCAACCATTGGTTGTTCAATTACAGGTTCATTCATTTCAGCCAAGACAACTCTACTTCTAGGAGTGAAATCATTCATATAGTCATTTTCCAAGAATTTGGCATTTGTACTAACAAACACTTTATTATCTTTATGACTATAGAATAAACCTCTAGCAGTTCCTTTTGGATACCCTACAAAGAATACCACTTCTGTTTTAGACTGTAACTTGTCAGACTTTCCTTTTAACACATGTACTGGACAACCCCAAATATGGAGATGTCTCATACTAGGCTTACGCCCATTCCACAACTCTACAGGTGTTTTAGGAACAGACTTCGAAGGTACTAAATTCAGAAGATACATTACAGTATTTAAGGCATATCCCCAAAAAGAAGTTGGTAGAGTTGAATAACTCATCATGGACCTAACCATATCTAAAAGAGTCATATTCCTTCTTTCTGCTACACCATTTTGTTGTGGAGTTCCAGGTGCAGTCAATTGAGATAAAATCCCATTTTCAGTTAAGTAATCCTTAAAATCCCCAAGAAGGTATTCACCACCACGATCAGATCGAATGGCCTTTATGCGTTTACCCAATTGATTCTCAACTTCAGCCCTAAACTCTTTGAACTTTTCAAAGGCTTCGGACTTCCGTTTCATTAGGTACACATAACCAAATCTAGAGTAATCATCAGTGAATGTAATGAAATACTCATAGCCACCTCTTGCTTGGATTGACATAGGACCACAAACATTCGTATGAACTAATTCTAGCAACTCTTGGGCTCTTCTACCTTTTGCATTAAAAGGTCGTTTGGTCATATTTCCTTCCAAACAAGATTCACAAACTGGAAATTCATCAAAGTCCAATGGCTCTAAGAGACCATCTTTGATCAGCCTTTGAATTCTGTTTGGATTAATATGACCCAAACGCAAGTGCCAAAGATATGCATCATTAGTAGAAGGAAACTTTCTCTTTAATGATTTTACATGAGAGTTATTATCTAATTCAGAATTATATAATTCATGCTTATCAGGAGTTAAAATATAAAGACCATCCACAATATTGCCAGAACAGATAAATGATTTACCCTTCTTTATTACAACATTGTCTTTAAGGATAACACAATATCCACTTTTACCTAAATAAGTTGCAGAAACTAAATTCTTACGAACATTAGGTACATATAGACAGTCTTGTAATATTAAAACTCTAGTTTCAAAGCATAAATTAAACACTCCAATAGCTACAACTGGAATCCTACTCCCATCAGCCAAGGTCAGAAACAACTCTCCTTCTTTAAGTCTTTTGGTCTCCTGGAACCCCTACAAAGAATTACAGATATGATTAGTACAACCTGAATCCACACACCAGGAATCCGTGGGATTTTGTACCAAACATATTTCAAGAAGGAATGATATATTCATACCCTTATTGGCAGCCTTGAACTATGGACAATTTCTCTTCCAGTGTCCTTTCTCACCACAATGGAAACATTTTCCTTTCAGCTTATTTCCTTTGTCGGCAACCCCTAAGACAATTTGTTTACCCTCTTGCTTAGTGAAGTCCTTTTTCTTCTTCTTCTTCTTACCCTTGCCTTTCGACTTAGGTTGAGAAGTAGAAGCTTCACCCACATTGGCTTCAACATTAGAAGTACCAAGGATGCCTTCCGCCGCTACCAACTCATTCATTAATTCAGACAAAGAATAAATCTTTTTGTTCATGTTATAATTAAGTCTGAATTCCTTGAATGATTCCGGTAGTGACTGGAGTATCATATCCACTTGGGATTCTCCATCAATGTCGGCACCCAAAACTTCCAATGTATTCAGATTAGAGATCATTGTAAGACAATGTTCTCTTACTGAACTACCTTCAGCCATTTTGGTATTATAAATTTGCCTCATGGTTTCTTGCCTTGCAGAACAGCCTTGCTCACCAAACATCTCTTTCAGACTGTGCGTAATGTCCGAAGCTAGTTCTACATTCTGCATTTGATGCTGTAGAACATTTGAGATGGACACTAGGATGTAGCACTTGGTCATTTCATTAGATTTCTGCCAACGATCATATCGTTGTTTTTCCTCGGGAGGAGCATCTAATGAAGGAAAGTTAGGACATGGTTGAGTAAGCAAATATTTGTGCTCTTCAGCTGTGAGAACTATGTCCAAGTTTCTTTTCCAGTCAACATAATTGGTTCCAGTCAGTTTGTTTTGATTAAGAATGCTAACAAGTGGGCTAAATGATGCCATGTTCAAATCTGAAATAATAAACATGAATATAATAAGTAAACTAGACATTATCAATTTAGCATAATATAATATATGCAACGACAACCCAATCCCATACTCAATATCCCTCAGCATAGAGTGAATATTAAATACTATGATTGATTGAGAACTATTCTCTTTATTAGTGCTATCATGATAACTCTTATCAAACACTTAATAATATGCCGTTATACATTTGGCCTCTAAATGATTATAGTAAGAACTCAGCATAGAGGATACTATAATATTTAGTCTAGTGTATACCATTGTCTAGAATCATGTGTAGCCACATTTCATCCCCTTAACAGGCTTACCATGTAGTACCATGATACAAAACACCCTCCGCATGGAATGCAAAGCTCGAAGCTAAGACAAGGTGTTTGATCAAACCACTATAAACCAAGAAATTCAATCTTGTAGGACCATGAAATACATATTCTCCGCATGGAATGCAAAGCTCGAAGCTAAGACAAAATATATATTTCATACTACTATGAACCAATAATGAAGGCCGTGAGATCCAACCCTTGTATCTCTCTCCCACTAGATATTTTAAATTAAAGGTTTTTTATCTTATAAACATGCATAAACTAATTATACACAACCTTGCACTTTTTCTTACCAAAAAGGCGTAAGATTTTCTTTGAAAAATTTTGATTTTCTTTCTTTCGATCGATCGAATGTGCCCCTCGATCGATCGAAAAAATTAAACAATTCGAACTAAACCTTCTGTCTGATTCGATTGATACTCGACCGCCTCTCGATCGATCGAAAAAAAAATTCGATCGATCGACTAGCAATCGAAAATTAATCGATTCAAAAGGATTAGTCTTTGTTTCACTCGATCGATCGAAAGTAAATTTCGATCGATCGAAACTCGTGAAACTCGAATTCTAGAAATTCTTCTAAGGCAGTTTTCAACCGTTTTGCATGAATAAACAACCATCATACGAAAATGACAAACAGAAATTGATATCAAAACTGAAATCTATTGATGCTATAGCCTTAAAGATCAATTTAACATTCTCAAATTCATATTTAAACAACATCATAATATCAATATTAGTTTTTATCAAATCATAGTTTCAAAGACCATGCAGAAATCTATCAACTTGAAACTATAATCTCTAATTCCAAAACGAACAAAACATGTTATACAAAACATACGCAGCGGAAAATAAACGGATCTACTTCATTCGCAATCGATAACATGCACTATATAAGTTTTAGAATATAAGAACAAGAGAGTGTACCTTGATGCGGTGAAATTCAAAACCGAATGAAGAAGTACTCGGGAAGACTTTCAATCTTCACTCCAATTTCACTTTATGCCCAAGATGTGTGGTCTCTCAATCAGTTCTATGTCTAGAGAGAATATGAAAGAGTGTCTCTCTTTCTTATTTCATTACCATAATTATGATAAAACATACAAACCATTTTATTCTATATAAAATTCTGTATGTTTCTCTCCATATAACTGATTATCTAATTGGGCTAGCCTTTTGGGCCTTCCCAATTGGGCTTTAGTGTGTGGCTTGGAGTGGGACCAAAAGGGAACAAATAAGACACTAGCTCCAATGGGCCTTGGGTTTTTCTGTCAACTCTTGACAAGTCCAAAGTTACCATTAATTATATTTAATACCACTATATAAATATAATTGCACTCTAGGCCTCATTAATAAATTATATCCCAAAACTTTATTATACGTGCAACCCCTTCATAAAATATTCGTAGTAATACAAAGTCATGAATATAGACTGCCACTTTGTAAATTACTACATCTTAATCCTTGAGTACCCGGTTTAATCCTTTTGAGTTATTCACCATATATTTATGAAATCCAATTTCATAAATATATACTTTAGTCTTACTAAAGTGGTTAGGCCTAACTCTTTGAATAACTGTACCCATTAAACTTATCTCAAGGGAACATTTTATATCTCCGTTAAGAGACTATGAATTCCATCTTGAGAATATATGTTCCATCAACACTAAATGTGGCTGCCCAACATACTGAGGTTTTGACCGTTACTTTAGATCTCACTCCTGATATATCAAAGCAACCTACATTTCATGATCAGGTCCATTATTCTCTCAGGATTAAGAGTTCATATGAATACAAGTTGTGAGATTTATTATTCAATTGACAGTCGTTAGGAGAATAATAACTCTCACAGTGGTCCAGTTCAATATGTCTTAACTCTTAAAACATATCAACATATTAACTAGAAATCACCATTTCCATGATCAAGACAAATCATCGTAGTTAATATATTATAGTCTTCGCAGATGAAATGCCCAATTTCATCACCGACTACGAACCAAAATTCTGAGTTTACAAAGAACTTGTGATCTATATCTTCTGTGACTTTTCACATAAATCACATATTATGCATCTCTTGAACTATTTGATAATGTCCGAATATTCATGTTACCATTACTTTAGATAAGAATAAAACAACTTTATTGCACACAATATTAAATCATACATCATTTCTCATATAATGTCATACATAATATCATACATAGCATCATACAATAGGATTTAAGGGCACATATCCTAACAGGTGTTTTGGTAGAGTTTTGGTACAGAAAGCCTAATAAGTTTTTTTTTCCCCAAGCCAACAGTAGAGCGAAGCAGACATTGTTCATAATACCATGGTTCTAACAAAGGAACAAGACAGAGAAACTTCAAAAATAAAAAAAATAAAAACAAAAAAAGAGGCATAAACGTGAGTAGCTATACTTGAGTAGAGAGTAAAAAAAGAGACATAAACAAGTATTCACAGCCAAGTTTCAGTAAACACAACGCAAAAAATGGAGGAACATGGAAATGGAGGAACATGGAAAAAAAAAAGGTAGAACCCAGCAGCTTCGGGCATGTAAACAGATGGAAGGGAGCGTTTGCGCCTTACCGAAAAATGGAATCGGTGAACGGAGCTTCATTGGAACTGGGCCTTGTGCTGATCTATGAAACTGGAGCTTGATTTTCGGATGGATTAACAGTGACGATTTTTGGTTGTGCTTGTGTTGTGGGTTTAGGAGAAGGGAAAAGGGAAAGTGATGAAGAAGAGTGGTCGGGGTGTTTGGGAAAATAATGAGGAAAAGATTCGTTAGAGTAAAAGCCTGCAGTGATGGGACGAGACACTGGCTGTAGGACTCGTTTGTGCTGAAAATTTATGAAATTTCCATTGATTATTCATAACCCATAACTTGAAAACACCTCAACCATGTTTTTGAATTTGCTCACCCATATCTCAAAATACTAAGATTTGTTAACTGAGTTAAGTGTTTGAATAATCATCCAAACAAGCCTCCTACCCATGGGCCTCATCGATTTAGGGCTATGAGTTAACAAAACTCAGATTTGTTAACTCAGTTCACCAAAATCCAAACAAGGCCTGAGGTTCTCAAATCTTAAAGAAATGTTTGTTAATTTTGGATATACCAAGTATATTAATATAAAATAATTATTTCTTATAATCCAATGAATACTTTTTTTTATAGAAATGATAAAAATATAATATATTCTTATATATTGTAAATTTGTTCACTCCCATATCTATATATCTATATATATAATAATAGGTGAAATTGAGAGAAACTCAAATTAGAATTCCAAATTAGAGTTCCAATTTTGCACTATGTGTCCTAAATTATTTATTCTTAAAGAATTTTATTTCTTAATTTTAGAATCAAATGTGGGACTACATTATAAATATTCATCCAAGTGAGTTATTAAGTACAAAAACCAAAGTGTCTAGAATAAATGAATCGTAAAAAAAAAAGTGCTTCACAATAATTTTAAAAAAATGAACAATTTACATTTTATACCTAATAGTATCCTTACAAAAATTTTTAAAGAGTTAACAAAATATAAAAATTACTATCAATAATATTTAAATTATATATACATATTATATTATGCATCTTATTGTATATCTTTAAGTAGGAGTGTTCGCGGTGCGGTGCGGTTTTGGGCAATTTTTAGCATCGCACTTTGTGATGCAGTTTAGCTAAAACCATAACTGCACCACATCTTGTTTTTGTGGTCACATGTGCAGTACGGTGCGGTTTAGAGTTTAGCCAAAACCATAACCGCATCGCACCTCATTTTTGCGATCATATGTGCGATACTATGTATAAGATGCGGTTTGAAGTCGGTTTCCTACTCAGCATAAAACTAATTTTTCCCTTTTTTTGGGCCAAGTTTTAAATTATTGAGCTAGTATTTCTTTATTTTGGGTTGGCTTTTCTAGTCAACATTTGCTAGGGTTATTAAACTTTTTTTTTTAAACTACGATTATTAAACTATTAATAATATATTTAATATTATAAATAACTAAATAAATAAATATATAGAAAGGGTGCGGTGCGGTGCGTTTTGTGCGGTTTTCTTATTATAAAACCGCAAACCGCACTACACCTTGCGGTGTGGTGCGGTGCGGTGTACTATTATTTGCAGTGCGGTGCGGTTATGCCATTTTGCAGGCGGTTTTGGTGCAGTTTTTGTGGTTTGTGTGGTTTATACGGTTTGGAGAACACCTCTATCTTTAAGTGTATCTATGCAAATGCTGTTGGGATTTATGCCCTAAAATCCAATTTCTTGGCATGTCATAAATAATTAAATTGTTTAATTATATAAAACTATCTATAAATGACTAATGGGACATTATCTTAATCCATGAGATGCATAGTATGTGATTTATGTGAAAAGTCACAGAAGATATAAATCATAAGTTCTTTGTAAACTCAGAATTTTAGTTCGCAGTCGGTGATGAAATTGGGTATTTCATCTGTGAAGACTATAACTTATTAACTAAGATGATTTGTCTTGATTATGGAAGTGGAGACTTCTAGTTGATATGTTGATATGTTTTAAGAGTTAAGACATCTTGCATTGGACCGCTGTGAGATTTATTATTCTTCTAACGACTGTCAAATGAATAATAAATCTCACGACTTCTATTTGCATCAACTCTAAATCCTGAGAGAATAATGGACCTGATTATGAGGTGTAAGTTGCTTTGATATATCAGAAGTGAGATTTATAAGTCACAATCAAAACCTTAGTATGTTGGGCAATCGCATTTAGTGTTGATGGAACGTATATTCTCAAGATGGAATTCATAATCTCTTAACGGAGATATAAAATATTCCCTTGAGATAAGTTTAATGAGTTTGATAATTCATAATGTTGGGCCCAACCACTTTAGTAAGGAGTTACTAAAGTACATATTTATGGAATTGGATTTCATAAATATATGATGAATAACATAAAAGATTAAACCGGGTACTCAAAGATTAAGATGTAGTAATCTTCAAAGTGGCAGTTTATATTCATGACTTTGTATTATTACGAATATTTTAATGAAGGGGTTGCACGTATATTAAAGTCTCGAGATATAATTTATTGATAAGGCCTATTGTGCAATTATATTCATAACGTAGTGTTGAATATAAATAATGGTAACTTTGGACTTGTCAAGAGTTGATAGAAAAGCCTAAGGCCCATTGGAGCTAGAGTCTTATTTGGTCCTACTCCAAGCCACACACTAGAGCCCAATTGAAATGGCCCAAAAGGCTAGTTTAATTAGATAATCAATTATATTTAAGAAGAGAAACATACATAATTTCTAAGAGAGTTTTCTGAGTAGTTTTCATTAGGATCACATGAGAACATGAAAAGGTTTATGTGTGAGTGTTGGACATTCTCTTATTTTCTCCTTAGAAACTGATTGAGAGACCACACTTCTTGGGCATTAAGTGAAATTGGAGTGAAGATTAAAAGTGTTCCAAAGTACTTCTAATATTTTGGTTTTGAATTTCACCGCACCAAGGTACACTTTCTTGTTCTTAAATTTTAAAACTTACATAGTACATGTTATCAATTGCAAATGAAGTAGATCCGTTAATTTTCCGATGCGTATGTTTTGTATGTGATACAAACATCTATTTTCTCAACATATGCATGCGGTTATAAGCTAGTAAGGGGCAGTGGATAGGGTTGAGCCAAGTTGATGGATTTTTTCAATCCAACCCATCATAATCGGGTTTAAAAAAAAAAAAAAAAAACCAACCCACGTAGATTAGGTTGACCAATGGGTTGGTAGATTTTTTTTAAAAATTAAGTATTAAAATAATAGAGAGAAAGACTCCTATTAGGGCTCTATTTGCCACATCATTATTATTATTATCTATATATAATATAAAACCAAAGATTAAAAAAATCATTATAATTTTTTTTAAGTAGACCACACGTTAGAATTTTAAAAAAAGGACTCACTTTAGGTTTCAAAAAAAAGAAGAAAAAGATTTACGTTAAAAAAAAAAACTTTAGGATTAAGAAAAAAAGAAAGAAACTCTTGTTAGGACTCTTTCTTCTCTCCTCAAAACCCTAGCAATTACCACCTTAAAACCCTAAACTTAACTTCATATTAGGATTAAAAAAAAGAAGGAAAAAGAAGAAGAAGAAGAGACTCACGTAAAAAAAAAAAAAAAAAGGTTCTTTCATTTTTATTTGATTTCATATGCGCCTGAGATTTTCTTTCTATATTATTTTTTTGTTTTGTTTAGAATTGATTTTCTTTTGAGTATTTGGGTTAATCTCCATATTTTGACAGTGTTTTTGTGGGTTTGGTTTTTGGGTTGAAATTTCGAATAATTATTTTATATTGTATATGGCAAATGAAGTATCTCTATTTTGTGGAGAAAAATCAAAGTTACAACCTATGTCTTCCAGCCCAGGGAATGGTAAATTTTTATTTGGTATATTATATTTGAATTTTTTGAATTTGAAGGGTTTTTTTTTTGTTGAAGTAGAATTTGGGGATTCTATAAAATTTGGAAGTTGTCTTGGGGTTTTTGGTATTTATGTCTTAGTAGGTTGATCTTAATTCTTTATCTTATATGTTTTTGCTTTATTGAGATTTTTTATTTGGGTTCATGTGATTTTTTGTTTTCTTAATTAAAGCTATGATTTTTGGTTGATTAACTATTTGTTTGGATTAATTTCAATTAATTATTTGTTTGGATTCAACATAAAAGATAATGGAATTAGGTGTTATAATTTTGATATTGTTCCATGTTTTGAATTGTCTATATTATTATTACTTTTGACTTGTGTTTTCCTCATATCATGGTCTTTGTTTATATTTTTATAGTTTATATTAATTTTGAGTGGTGTATATATAACTTTTAGGAATTTTGCTTTATTAATTTATGAATTGTAAATTACTTTGTAGGTTTTGGTAACTATGCACCTGCAGTGAGATGTTGACAACATAAGCATATATATATATATATATATATATATAAATATATATATATATGGTATCAACATTTTATAAAAATCTCTCTTACAACCCAATAACATTTTATGTGAGACAACACTTCTAAACTATAGAAAAGCATAAAAGTTAAATATTTCTTCCCATTGTATTTTATTTAATTATGAAAGTTTTATTTTTTTTAAATGCTAACTAGCAAAATGTCTATAATATGCATATTATTGACCCAATTTTCTATTTCAAAATTTCTTAGATTTTATTATATAAATAACTTTTCTGTGCATTGCACGGGTTAATGACTAGTTAATTCAATTCCTAATTCCCATTCCTTTCTCGATGATAATGAAAATTTGAAGAGAAACTCAAAAAAGAGCTATTAAGATAGGCATTATAGTTTTTTAGCCATGGGCTATGTGGAGTAAGTAGCAAACCAAAATAAGAAAGAAGAAGAAGAGGAAGAAGATTCCAATTCCAAGTTTATCATTGTCTATTTGTCTTGTATCCATTGCAGTCATAACAACTTGAAGAAGAAATCTCATTTCTCCTTAGTATTACTGTCTCTTAAATCATGTTAACTCCTTAACTAGGTTAGGGATGGTCATGGGTAGGGTATGGATCGGGTATACCCATACCCTACCTGAAATATTGCCCATGGATACCCAAATAGTAATGCCCATTATCATTTACACATGATTCCTACCCAGATTTATTATTTATGGATATCCATACCCTACCTATCGACGCCCGGCCTCGATTGGAGCAGAAAACTACCGTCGTCTGGCCTTTGTTTAACTGCTTGCCGTGGCGTCAATCTGGTTTGCGCGAGGCTCATTAGAGGCCCCTTTCGATTGGTTGGTGCGCTTGGTGCGGTTCGCGCAGAGCTTCGTGTGCTCTCTCTCTCTCTTTCTTGGTGGAGGAAGGTATTTGTCTACCTTTGGCAGTATGGCAGAAATCTTGGCCAAATTTTAAGGGATTACCTAAGGTAAGTGAAGTCGCCACCAATCATTAGGTTTTTCTAAGGTGTGATTGGTCACCTGTTTCTAGTTGATTTTATTATCGATCCTAGGATAAGAAAAAAAAAGTCTTTTTCCTAATCTAATATGGATTTTAAAAAATCTTGATTCTTGAGTCCGAAAGTTTGGTTACGTGTGGGGAAGGTGTTACGCACCCCACAACGCCTGTCCAAGGACAGTCATTTGTTTTGATAAAACCTTAATTTTTGGAGATTGGTAGTAAAAACATGATTTTGGCATTGGCTTTCGGGGCTATGCATGCATGGGGGCTTTGAGGTTTGGCTTTTGAATGGGTGTGGTCCCAATCAATGCTTTCCTAAGGCATTCGGGCAAAGTACCATATTTTCACGATGAAAATTCGGCAACACGTCACCTTACTTTCGCGGCGGAAATTAGGCGTCGCTTTGCCTTAGGTGACATGGACTATGACAATCACACCGGGAGGGGCGAATGGTACATGAAAAGTAAATGCCTATATAGGTGCAGGAAAGTAAATGCCTATAACCCTGGAGCACGGCCCAAAATATAGGTGTAGGAAAGTAAACATGGCCTGCCATATTCTAGAGATGGGGACGAATGGTACTTGACATGATATATACTTAATAGTTGCATCTAAGAGAGAAAGCAAGGAGGAAGGAAGGGGGTTTAAAAGAGTACATAACCAAATGGGAGAGGCTAGACCCCTAAACCTACTGAGCATAACCGCTTGGCTTATGTCCACATGCTTGCATCCTTACCCTTTTTGCTTGCACTAGGGAAACCATGCCCTAGCTCCAAGAGGACCAAGCGTCCTCACTTCATGTGTGTACATGCAAAGGCAAAGGCAAGAAACTAGCAGACAAACAATGAAAGGAAAAAGATGCAAAGTGCATGTGAAAGAGGCATAAAGTAGATAAGCATGGTAGACATGGCAAGCAAAGAAACATGAAAGCAAGGAAACACACTAGTAAGCAAGACTCATGCATGAACATGTAAGCAAGCGTGTAAAGATGCATAAAAAGCCAACGGGTGGCATAAACAAGCATGACAAGCATATCATTGCACAGAGCAAAAAGGGGGAAAGACATGCACGAAGCAACTGGCATCATGGTGATACATCCCAATTGGTTACATCCAAACAAGGCTTCATGGGCGTCGAATGTAACCACATAACCACAAACCTGCTAAGGGCGTCAAGCATGGCAAAGCCTAGAAATAGAGAGACTAACATGGAAGATAAAGTATAGAAGCAAGTAAACATAGACATGCAAAAAGGATGATCCAAACCCTTTGATGTGGGCCTCGGTGTATCGACAATAACAAAGACCATAGGGTCTAGATCGGGTCTTAACCATTGGGCCAAAACACAAGAAAATGCGATAAAAGGAACAAACTGGCTACAATAGCACATGATATGATAAACAAGGTCTAGGCCTAAGCACATAAACATGGCGTGAAGCATGCAAGCACATAGATGATGGCATAAAGCATGTAGAGAACATAGATCCAAGCACATAGACATGTGAGAATATAGATCTTGACATATAGGCATAGAAACATGCATGTAAACATGTAGAAGCCTAGCACATAGACATAGAAGAACATAGATCCAAGCATATAAGAATGTGAGTTAATATGTTGATATGTTTTAAGAGTTAAGACATATTGAATTGGACCGCTGTGAGATTTATTATTCTTCTAACGATTGTCAATTGAATAATAAATCTCACGACTTCTATTTATATGAACTCTTAATCTTGAGAGGATAATGGACCTGATTATGAAATGTAGGTTGCTTTGATATATCAGGAGTGAGATCTAAAGTAATGGTCAAAACTTTAGTATGTTGTGATCTAAAGTAACGCTTAAAAGATGCCATGTTCAAATCTGAAATAATAAACATGAATATAATAAGTAAGCTGGACATTATCAATTTAGCATATAAACATATAATATGGAACCTTAATAAAACCATAATATAATATATACAACGACAACCCAATCTATGTCTATAATTCCTTGGTAACAAGTTTATTATAAACATCAATTAGTTGAGAACTATTCTCATTATTAGTGCCATTATGATAACTCTTATCAAACACCAATAATATGCCGTATTATCTTTAGCCTCTAAGTAATAATGACATAGCTCCTTTGGGAGGTTAACATTACACTTAGTCTAGTGTACACCATTATCTAGAATCATGTGTAGCCACATTTCATCTCTCTTTATGGTGTTTAAACTTGTAGTACCATAGAAGAAAACACCCTTCTTTGGGATCGCGAGGCATATACGCCAAGACAAGGTGCTTGTCCACACTACTTTAATCGGGTAAGTTCAATCTTATAGTACTATGAAGTAAACACCCTCCTTTGGGATCGCAAGGCATATACGCCAAGACGAGGTGCTTACCCCACACTACTATGAACGGATAATGGAGGCCGTGAGATCCAACCCTTGTATCTCTCTCCCACTAGATGTTTTAGATTAAAGATTTTTATTTTTTAAACATGCATAAACTAATTATACGCAGCCTTACACTTTATACATGTGAAAACATTTTGAAAGAACTTCAAAAATCCCTTCATAAGCATTTTCGCGAGAATACCGCGACTAAGCACTTCCTGCGAAAAAGGCGTAAGGAAAAATAGTGAAAACACAAAATCTAGACAGAAACTTTCGCGACTGTCTAGCGGGTATCCCGCGACTGAGCGCTTCCCGCGAAAACAAGTTAAGGAAAAAATTGAAAACACCAAAAATCAGACAGAAACTTTCGCTACTGTCTTGCGACTGTTTCGCGAGTAAAGCTTACCCGCTAAAAGTTTTTGTCTTCAAAATCATTTTTTGCGAGTAACTTCGCGGGAAGTTAACCCGCGAAAAACCCATGTTTTCAGTTTTTCCAGAACAATTTCAAATAGTTTTCAACGATTTTTCATGAACAAACAATTACTATACGAACATGATATGCAGAATTTGATATCAAAACTGAAATCTATTGATGCTATAGCCTTAAAGATCAATTTAACATATATAAATTCAAATTTAAACAACAACATAACATCAATATCAGTTTTTATCAAATCATAATTTTAACAACCATGCAGAAAATTAAATGCATATAAAATTTTCTAACATCATGAAATTATTATCTCTAATTCCAAAACTTACAAAACATGTTATACATATTCGAAATGAAAACCTAGCTCTGATACCAATTGTAGGAAAATAGCATGTCGCATACAAAATATATGCAGCGAAAAATTAACGGATTTACTTCATTCGCAATAGATAACATGTGCAATGTAAATTTCAGAATATAAGAACAAGAGAGTGTACCTTGTGTTAGGATATGTGCCCTTAAATCCTATTGTATGATGCAATGTATGATATTATGTATGACATTATGTGAGAAATGATGTATGACTTAGTATTGTGTTTAATAAAGTTGTTTTATTCTTATCTAAAATAACGGTAACATGAATATTCGGACATTATCAAACAGTCCATGAGATGCATAGTATGTGATTTAGTCACAGAAGATATAGATCACAAGTTCTTTGTAAACTTAGAATTTTGGTTCGTAGTCGGTGATGAAATTGGGCATTTCATCTGCGAAGACTATAACATATTAACTACGATGATTTGTCTTGATCATGGAAGTGGTGACTTCTAGTTAATATGTTGATATGTTTTAAGTGTTAAGACATATTGAACTGGACCGCTGTGAGAGTTATTATTCTCCTAACGACTGTCAATTGAATAATAAATCTCACGACTTGTATTCACATGAACTCTTAATCCTGAGAGAATAATGGACCTGATCATGAAATGTAGATTGCTTTGATATATCAGGAGTGAGATCTAAAGTAACGGTCAAAACCTCAGTATATTGGGCAGCCACATTTAGTGTTGATGGAACATATATTCTCAAGATGGAATTCATAGTCTCTTAACGGAGATATAAAATATTCCCTTGAGATAAGTTTAATGGGTTCAGTTATTCAGAGAGTTAGGCCTAACCACTTTAGTAAGACTAAAGTATATATTTATGAAATTGGATTTTATAAATATATGGTGAATAACTCAAAAGGATTAAACCGGGTACTCAAGGATTAAGATGTAGTAATTTACAAAGTGGCAGTCTATATTCATGACTTTGTCTACGAATATTTTATGAAGGGGTTGTATGTATAATAAAGTTTTGAGATATAATTTATTAATGAGGCCTAGAGTGCAATTATATTTATATAGTGGTATTAAATATAATCAATGGTAACTTTGGACTTGTCAAGAGTTGACAGAAAAGCCCAAGGCCCATTGGAGCTAGTGTCTTATTTGTTCCCTTTTGGTCCCACTCCAAGCCACACACTAAAGCCCAATTGGGAAGCCCCAAAAGGCTAGCCCAATTAGATAATCAGTTATGTGGAGAGAAACATACAGAATTTTATATAGAATAAAATGGTTTGTATGTTTAATGAATAAGATAATATAAGGAAGAGAGACACTCTTTCATATTCTCTCTAGAAAACATAGAACTGATTGAGAGACCACACATCTTGGGCATCAAGTGAAATTGGAGTGAAGATTGAAAGTCTTCCCGAGTACTTCTTCGTTCGGTCTTGAATTTCACCGCATCAAGGTACACTCTCTTGTTCTTATATTCTGAAACCTACATAGTGCATGTTATCAATTGCGAATGAAGTAGATCCGTTTATTTTCCGCTGCGTATGTTTTGTATGTGATACAAACATGTATATTTCCTAACACCTTGGTATGGTGAATTTCAAAACAAAAATTAAAAGTACTCGGGAATACTTTTAATCTTCACTCCAATTGCACTTGATGCCCAAGATGTGTGGTCTCTCAATCAGTTTTATGCGTTTTTTCTAGAGAGAATATAAAATAGACTCTCTCTTACATATATAAACATACAAACCATTTCATTCTAATATAAAATTCTGTATGTTTCTTTTCACATAACTGATTATCTAATTGGGCTAGCCTTTTGGGCCTTCCCAATTGGGGTTTAGTGTGTGGCTTGAAGTGAGACCAAAAAGGAACAAATAAGACACTAGCTCAAATGGGCCTTGGGCTTTTTTGTCAACTCTTGACAAGCCCAAAGTTACCATTAATTATATTTAATACTACTATATAAATATAATTGCACTCTAGGCCTTATTAATAAATTATATCCCAAGACTTTATTATACATGCAACCCTTTCATAAAATATTTGTAGTAATATAAAGTCATGAAACTAGACTGCCACTTTGTAAATTACTACATCTGAATCTTTGAGTACTCGGTTTAATCCTTTTAAGTTATTCATCATATATTTATGAAATCTAATTTCATAAATATATACTTTAGTCTTACTAAAGTGGTTAAGCCTAACTCTCTGAATAACTGAACCCATTAAACTTATCTCAAGGGAATATTTTATATCTCCGTTAAGAGACTATGAATTCCATCTTGAGAATATATGTTCCATCAACACTAAATGTGGCTGCCCAACATACTGAGGTTTTGACCGATATTTTAGATCTCACTCCTGATATATCAAAACAACTTACATTTCATGATCAGGTCCATTATTCTCTCACGATTAAGAGTTCATGTGAATAGAAGTCGTAAGATTTATTATTCAATTAACAGTCATTAGGAGAATAATAAATCTCACAGCGGTCCAGTTCAATTTGTCTTAACTATTAAAACATATCAACATATCAACTAAAAGTCTCCACTTCCATGATCAAGACAAATCATCTTAGTTAATATGTTATAGTCTTCGTAGATGAAATGCCCAATTTCATCACTGACTATAAACCAAAATTCTGAATTTACAAAGAACTTGTGATCTATATCTTCTGTGACTAAATCACATAAATCACATACTATGCATCTCATGAACTATATGATAATGTCCAAATATTCATGTTACCATGATTTTAAATAAGAATAAAGGAACTTTATTAAATGCAATATTAAGTCATACATCATTTCTCACATAATGTCATACATAATATCATATATAGTATCATACAATAGGATTTAAGGGCACTTATCCCAACACAGACATGTTCCAGATCTTAGAAAGAATTTAATTTTTTTAGGAGTATTGGATGATTTGGGCTATTCATACTCATCAAAGGGTGGAATCATGAAGATTACCAAAGGTGCTTTGATGGTGATGAAGGGACAGAAGGTAAGCATGCTTTACAGATTGATTGGGAACACAGTTGTAGGAAGAGTTGCAATCACCACTCCGGTGGAGTCCAACACAAACGACACAAAATTATGGCATATGCGACTTGGCGATATTGGTGAACGTGTTATGTTAGAGTTGCACAAAAGAAGTTTATTGAAGGGGGTGAAGGCATGTAAGCTAGACTTCTGCAAGTATTGTGTGTATGGGAAGCAGCATAGAGTCAGTTTCAAGACAGGCTCTCCTACAAGTAATGGTGTTCTCGACTACATTCATTCAAATATTTGGGGTCCAGTATCAGTTTATTCTCATAGCAGTGCTTAGTATTTCGTTAGTTTCATTGACGATTACTCTAGAAAGGTATGGATTTATTTTATGAAGCATAAGTCCGATGTGTTTGGCATATGTAAAAAGTGGAAAGCACAATTTGAGAATCAGACTGGCAGGAAAATAAAATACCTTAAAACAGATAATGGAAAAGAGTATAGAGATAAAGAATTCTTAAGAGTTTGTGAATTAGAAGGCATTACTCATCACTTCGTAGTTAAAGGAACTCCATAGCAGAATGGGGTTGCAGAAAGAATGAATAGAACCTTAGCAGAAAAAGCTAGATGCATGAGAATGAATGCAGGGTTGCCTAAGGTGTTCTGGGCAGAGATAGTTAACACAACAAGCTTCATTATTAATAGATCTCCATCATCAGCCAAAGATTTCAAGATTCTAGAAGAGGTTTGGTTAGGTACACCAGTTGACTATTCGAGTCTAAAAATCTTTGGTTGTCCAGCTTATGTGCATGTGCAGAGTAGAGAGCGTTCTAAATTGGATTCGAAGTTAAGAAAATGTGTTTTTCTTGGTTTTGAAAAAGTTGTTAAAGGCTATAGGCTTTAGGATCCAATCTCAAAGAAAACTATGACCAGCAGAGATATCATATTTGATAAAGCCTTTATGTTGAAACAGAATGAAGTAAAGACATGCGATGATGGTCCACAGGAGAAATTAACTGTTGAGGTAGAGTTTGATGAGAATAGTTCACCCAGTGATAAGGGTGATGTTGAGATTGATCCACAACAACAACAAGAAAAGCTTTATTCAATTGCTAAAGGTAGAGAGAAGCGGGTTCACAAAGCACCGTAGAGATATGGCTTTAAAGACATGGTTAGCTTTGCTCTCATAACTAGCAGTGGAGATCCATTGTCTTACAGGGATGTAGAAGAGATGGGGTCACTACAGAAGAATAAAACTAGGGAATCCTCTAGTATATTGACAAAGCCAGTTCCAACAGATAAGTTCAAGAGCTACTTGGACTTGGTTGATGTTTGTAGCTTGTAAGCCCTTAAGGGGCTAATGTGGAGGCGATGGAGGAGTTTACTTGTGTAGCTTGATCAATTCAAGCTAAGGTGGAGATTTGTTGATATTGCGCCCGTGTGGCTTGAATTGCCAAGCCTAAATTTGGTCACCTTAGTTGACCGAATCCAAATTGTAAAAGGAATGCTCCTGCTGACTTGTTAATAACACACACACACACACACACACACACACACACATATATATATATATGTTGTTATGTGAGGCACTAAATAGAGAATTAGAGAATTCTTAAAAACCTAGAAGCAACTGCATAAGAAGAAGAATAGTGTTTTCTTGTCTTCTGGGTGAGAGGGAGTTAGGGTGTATTGGGATTTGGGTTTCTTGAGAGTGTTCTTGTGCACTATTATATCTCCCTATTTTTATAGTGAAATTTCTTCATCGTTGCCGTAGAGGTAAGCAGTTTGCCAAACCACATAAATTCTTGTGTTCTTTGTGTGTGCTTGTTATTTGATTTCTACTTATTTACTATTTTGATTTGAGTCCTAGGGTGCTATCTACACAACATGCAGGTCTTAATGTCTTTCACGAGTAAAGGAAGTACTAGCTATATCTTTTCATGGTATAAGGCCTTGACTAAGGATACAAAGACCTTGGTGCACGTGGCCGGCTTTGAACCTATTGTTTGTTTGATTCTGGTAGGTTCTACTAGTGGTATTCTGGTGCAGACACTAGGTGGAAGGATACCACCCATACCTTTCACATTATTGAGTGGGAGATGATAGTGACTCCCTATGACTTCCACCGGATGACGGGTCTGAGATTCGATAGGCCTTTCATTGATCTAGAGGGTGAGTCCGAAATTCAGCTAGGTGTAGACCTACTAGGGCATAGGTACTCTAGTGAGAGCAATCGCTACTTTGATCTTGAGACAGACTATGGGCCTTGCTCTTAGGCGACGCATGACGATTGTGCTCGGATGGCCAAGGCGTTCCTGTTGTATCTGCTAGGGGTGTATCTCTTTGCCAATGGAGGGCAGATAGTATCCTTGAGGTGGTTTGCCATCCTTTACGACTTTAGGCATGCACGTGAGGCAAACTGGGGCTAAGCTTGTCTCACCTACCTCTACGGTCCTAGACACACTCAGCCGGGGGACTTTGCACCAGTGAGTGGGGCCTTGGAAGCTCCTTGAGATGGACCTTTTTCTTTTTCTCATGCCGTTCCACATATTGTACTACATACTCTTGCAAACTGTATTTATTCATTTACCATCTAGGCCTACAAAACTACATTTCATACTCTTTGTAAGTTGTATCAACTCTATCTTGTAACTATCATCTTACAAACTATCATTTCTATCTTGCAAACTATCATCTTGCAAACTGTATTTGTTTTTCTCTCTTACAAACTGTATCTCTCTTCTTTGTAGCACTAGGCCTTGAAATATGACCTTTGAAAGTTCAATTAGCGTATAAAATACTATGAACGTTTAGACCCCCAATATACAAATTACCAATTCAAGCTTTAAATCAAACGATGAACGTGCGGAAGATGAACTAAAGCTTAAAACAGAATTGATAAACAATCTAAGTCAAATAAAATCACATCCATAACAGAAATTAAATGACAAAAATAAAGGGAAGAGAAATGCAAACACAAGGACAACACAAGACGTGTTATCAAAGAGGAAACCGAAGCCCTCGGTGAAAAACCTCTCTGCCGCCCTTCAAGCGGTCAAATGATCCACTAAAGAATGTAGTTGGGATACAAGGACAGCAATAGACCCTCCAAGCCTAATCTACCCAGGTACCTAAGCCCTCCAAGCTTCTTGCTTCAACGAGGTTACACCGAACTTATTTCTTCTTTAGCTTCCAAGATCCCGCTACTAGTCCATAGCATCTACCAATATGAATTGGTTCCTTCCTAACTGCTTCCCAAAGTACCAAAGAGCCTTCTCACAGGTATGGGTATAGTGAGAAAAGGATTTGGGTAATGAACCTCTTAAGGATCTACAATGGAGAGGAAGAGAGTAGAGGAATTTGAAGAGACACAAGGTAAAGATTGTAGATGCGTCAATCTTGTTTTTCTCTAGGGTTTCTCTCTTATAATTCTCTCTGGAAGCTCTCTACATTTCGTGGGTATAAGGGGTATATATACTAGTAGGTGTTTGGAATGCAAAGACACAGATTTTACAAAACAGAGTTGGTTGGCAGCTTGGTCTCGCGGCTTGACTGAGTCATGAGTTCAAGCAGCGAACAAACTGAAAGGTCAGACTGGAATTTTTGTCCTGTAGTGCGACAGCTGGTATGACGGTTCAGATTCTAGCGCCTTTCCAGTCACAAGCCACCCGCGAGATCCAGTCACGAGTTCTTCTCGGCACGCTTCTCTCGTGTGCAACATCTGGCGGCTTGCTAGTCGCAAGACACCAGCGAGGTCCAGTCGCGAGTCCCTGTTTTGCAGCACAGTCTTGAGCAATTCTTCGCACTCTCGCACACACTACCCTTACATGATTCCCACCTAAATACTGGGTTTCTAAATACTGAAAATACAAGCAAATTGGCACGGAATAAAGCCAAAAAAATGGTTGATAAAATTCAACCTTACAATCTCCCCCTTTGGCTATTCCGTGACAAAACCCTACAACAAACTCTAGACTTAACGCGTGAGTGGGGAACAGTTGACCAAAACTCACTCACACCTAACTCTAAAATCTGTGAAGCTCTTGAATCATAAGTACAAGTATCTCCTGAAAAGCAACCACACAATAAGTTCATTGTATGCAGAAAAACTTGTATTGCATATGAAGCAAGTACAATGCGATCAAGCAAAATGGATTAAAGCAATAGAGCATGGCTTGATCAAAACAAACAACCACTATAAATAGTGATCACAATACTCATTCTCACATGGAATGAACATCCAGACATACAATCTAATAAGCTCAATGTAAAGAATCATTTGCATGTCCAACACTCAACCAATGCAATAACACAAGGTAATTGCATTAAGGATAAAAATCCAACAGAGGGCACAAGAGTGAAGTACTTAAAGTAAAGGCATAGCATTTAAACGATAAGTACAAAAGCCACAAGGCAAGAAAAACATAGTATGCTTACAAAAGCCAGGTACAAATCATAACCATAACACCATATAAGCAAAGGTACAAAATAAAAGGCTACAGAAGCATAGGTACAAAAGCTAAACTAAAAAAACATCTAATATATAAACCAGAGTATCACAACTAAGAACTATATCCAACAGATAAAACCAAAGGTGATTAGCAAAAAGATAAATAATAACAAGACATAAGAACATAAACATATAATAAATGCAAATGCCCCCCCTCAACAAGTGCTCCCCCTCAAGAGCTATCCTTAGCTATCCTCCACCAAAAATCTCCCCCTTTTTGACCAGAATGGCCAAAGGGTCAACGCTGTGTGTGAAAGCTGTCAAGCTTTGCCGAAAGAATGTTCATTTGGTCTTGGATTGCAACTAGCTTGTCAGAGTGTTCATTCTGGACCTCTCTGAGCCCATCAATCATTTCCAAGATAATCTGGAACGCATCTGGTGGTACTTTTGATGAAGATGATGCTCTGCTTCTCTTACTGCAACCTTTTGAACTTGAGGGTTGACCTACATCTTCTGTTTCAGTTTCCATGCTTTCACCTCCTTCTTGATCACCTCATTCTTCATCACCCGGAAGACGCACTCGTTTCCTTGAGATTGTTATGTTGTTAATTGCTGATGGAGTAGACATGAGTCCTATATCTTGAGGAATTTCCACCCTTTTTTGCCTAAAAATTCTCATGAGAAGACTAGGGAAAATCAGCTTGGCTCTGGAAGTTGTTCTGGTCTCATCAACAATGGTGTAGTATATATGAGCACTGATGTCTATGAAAGTCTTTTTCTTGAGCTCCATTAGAAAAATTTCTCTGGCATTGTTGATTGTGTTAGGATATGTGTCCTTAAATCCTATTGTATGATGCTATGTATGATATTATGTATGACATTATGTGATAAATGATGTATGACTTAATATTGTGTTTAATAAAGTTGTTTTATTCTTATCTAAAATAATGGTAACATGAATATTCGGATATTATCAAATAGTCCATGAGATGCATAGTATGTGATTTAGTCACAGAAGATATAGATCACAAGTTCTTTGTAAACTCAGAATTTTGGTTCGTAGTCGGTGATGAAATTGGGCATTTCATCTGCGAAGACTATAACATATTAACTACGATGATTTGTCTTGATCATGGAAGTTGTGACTTCTAGTTAATATGTTGATATGTTTTAAGAGTTAAGACACATTGAACTGGACCGCTGTGAGATTTATTATTCTCCTAACGACTGTCAATTGAATAATAAATCTCACGACTTGTATTCACATGAACTCTTAATCCTGAGAGAATAATGGACCTGATCATGAAATGTAGGTTGCTTTGATATATCAAGAGTGAGATCTAAAGTAACAGTCAAAACCTCAGTATGTTGGGCAGCCACATTTAGTGTTGATGGAACATATATTCTCAAGATGAAATTCATAGTCTCTTAACGGAGATATAAAATATTCCCTTGAGATAAGTTTAATAGGTTCAGTTATTCAGAGAGTTAGGCCTAACCACTTTAGTAAGATTAAAGTATATATTTATGAAATTGGATTTCATAAATATATGATGAATAACTTAAAAGGATTAAACCGGGTACTCAAGGATTAAGATGTAGTAATTTACAAAGTGACAGTCTATATTTATGACTTTGTATTACTACGAATATTTTATGAAGGGGTTGCATGTATAATAAAGTCTTGGGATATAATTTATTAATAAGGCCTAGAGTGCAATTATATTTATATAGTGGTATTAAATATAATTAATGGTAACTTTGGACTTGTCAAGAGTTGACAGAAAAGCCCAAGGCCCATTGGAGCTAGTGTCTTATTTGTTCCCTTTTGGTCCCACTCCAAGCCACACACTAAAGCCCAATTGGGAAGGCCCAAAAGGCTAGCCCAATTAGATAATCAGTTATGTTGAGAGAAACATACAGAATTTTATATAGAATAAAATGGTTTGTATGTTTAATGAACAATTTGAATATGAATATAAGGAAGAGAGACACTCTTTCATATTCTCTCTAAGAAAACATAGAACTGATTGAGAAACCACACATCTTGGGCATCAAGTGGAATTGGAGTGAAGATTGAAAGTCTTCCCGAATACTTCTTCATTCGGTTTTGAATTTCACCACATCAAGGTACACTCTCTTGTTCTTATATTCTGAAACCTACATAGTGCATGTTATTAATTGCGAATGAAGTAGATCCGTTTATTTTCCGCTGTGTATGTTTTGTATGCGATACAAACATGTATATTTCCCAACAGATTGTTGTCAACTTCCTCACTGGATAAAGGTTGAACATCATTATCACAGTTAGACATCTCTTGTCTGTTGGAAATGCATTTGTGTTGAGACATTTCCCTTCTCTAACTCCCCCAATATGTGCCTGAACAGTTTCTATGGACATCATTCTATCCTTGTAATGTGTGAAATCATGATCATCCATTCCCTCAAAACCTAGCACCTCATCAATGTCATCCACATCTAGTATGAATTCATGTCCTTTTACTAAACAATTGATCTCATTCTCTCTCAGCACATCATTACCATAAAACTCCCTAATCAGAGGTTCACATACCCTAGGGAGATCACTCAGCAACTTCTCCTAACCTCTTCCCTCAAAGCAGCCAGGAATGAAGGTATCTTCAAGTAAAATTGGGTGTATCTCTCAAAATGCCAAGTCCACAAATCTTTCTTGAATAATAGGTGCCTTCAAGTAAAATTGCCAAGTCCACAAATCTTTCTTGAATAATAGGTGCCTTCAAGTAAAATTGGGTGTATCTCTCAAAATGTTGAGGAGACCTGAACTTAGAGTTGTCCATCTTCATTCTTCTGCCACCTTTCTTGGCAACAGTTTTCTTCTTTGTAGGAGTCATCTGAAAAATCAATGACAACAACAACCACAAGGACAGAACACAATAGATGAAACATTCAAAACATCAGTGCCTGATTAGATGGAAACAAAGAGGCTAAACCAGAAGATCATACCACAAAGTGATAAAAATTCTAAGGATATAACATACTATATAGTATGAAACTACTACCGGAAAGAGAGTCAAACCCTAAAATGATATAATGCAGACATAGGGCAAAAAAAATATGGTTCACAATGCAGGACAGAAAATGTAGATGTGAGACAAGCAACAATGTTTAGACAAACATAACAAAAAGCTAAACCAAATCATTAAAACCCCTATGACTCAATCAAAATCCAACAGGACATATCATGATGGGTAGGGTAAGCTCAACAAAGGTCAATTCAATAAAAGTACACAATGAGGGTAGACAAGCATGACAAAGGGTATAACATGCGTTAGATAAGTGAAATCAACAAAACCCATACAAGCAAAACCTACAAAATGATTCAAACCCATAGTAGAAACCCAAAATAACTCATCCAATCAAACCAACACAAAATCCAAGAAAATAAGGCATAAAAGCATGAAATAGATAATGAAAATATGAAAACCCATACCTTTTTCTTGAAGATTGATGAAGAAACGATGAAGAACAAAGAGATCTTTGAGAAGAACATGATGAGTTTGAGAAAGAACATGGTTAAGACAATGAACAGTCACAAATATTCGAGGGAAAACTGAAAAGTTTTTTTTTTAAAAATGACTTTAAAGGCGCAAAACACGCAATTTTCGCGATTGAAACAAGTCGTATAAAAGTCGCCAAGTCCGGCCGCCAGAACACTCTAAGGAAAAATTTTGAAAAATTTTTCTAGGTGTTTTTCGTGACTGGAGGTTCAAACCGCGAGCTGAGCCGCGAAACCTTCTGTGTAATTCTCGTGACTGTACCTTCACTTGCGACAAAGTCGCCACATCAAGTCGCGAGAGCATAAAAATCCATATTTTTGCAAAATTTTCTAATTCTTTTTCGCAACTTGGGTATTGACCCTCCAAAGAGGCGCGAAGAAAATCTGAATAGAGCTCGCGATTGGGGCATGCGACTAGACAAACCCGTGAATGAGTCGCCAAAAAAAGATACAACAGATTTTGACATTTTTGACATTTTTGCTAAAATAAAAAGACTTTTTTAAAAACACCTAAAAATACTCAAAAATCTTTTTGTGCTTGATCAACAAAAATTGAGCATGTGAAACACATTTTATCAAGTACAATCACACAAATGAATAAGGCATTCAATGAACATAAGCATGGTGATGTGTGTAGATATCAACAATGAGATAGTCCTTAGTCTAATGTGAAGCTTCAATGATCAATTCAACCAAGGCATACACAATTAGCACTAGATAATGTGATCCATCTCAATTATAGAAATATACATATATGACCTCCCACAAGAACTTGATAACATCACATGGAAGCTTTACATTTGGCTTCTAATAAAACATTTCATTTGATCTTTTTGAAACAAAACATCTCATTTTGGAGATCGATGCCTGAAATTTTTGATAGTTCAACTTGATGAATAAGCCTTTGGCTTTTGGGCATCATATATTATATTTTGAGTCGCTTTCCCTTTTTCCTAGTCAAATACTAGTATGTGCAACAAGCTTTTGCAGCTTCATATCTCTTTTCATTTGGAGATTTACATTTAAAGAGCTCTTTTAAGCAAAAACAAAAATAAAGAGTAGGAAGATATATAGACACAAGTCTATGCATGTCTCAAGATCAACAAAATCATTGACTAATCATTCATGACAAGTTTGAAGATTGATTTACAACAATCACATAGATTTCAAGATTTTTTCTACATTGATATGAGTGCATTAAAAACAAGCTACGCTCATGAATGCATAAAGCCATTAGTACAAAGGTACAAGGAAAAACAAGTTTTAGGACAAAAACTCAACAAAGTTGACCAAACCTTTTAGATTTTATACTTTTTATATGTTTTTGAATTTTTGACCAAAAGAATTAAAAAAAAAAAAAAACCATGTAAAAACATTTAAAGCAGGAACACAAATAAGCAAGCACAAAACAAACAACCAAGCATAGTCACTTAAGATAGGAAGAATTAATGCAAGGACATGTTGTAATGCTTATGCATAAGTACCTTTTTCACCCACACGTCACTTGCGTTTGGGGTGATATTCCTATAGGATTGGGTACGAGAGTTAGGACTTTCAAACCTTTTATTGAAGCTTTCCAAGCAAGTGGTGAAGGCACCAATCATCTTCATCACATCCTTCATTCCATAATCACCATCTCGACTTCTTGATTGCTCAATAGCCCAAGTCCTCTTGTCATTTCTTGGTCCTTTTGTCCTTTGATCACTTGCATTAATCAATGCTCTCAGTTTGTGACAATTCGGTTTGGTGTGCCCTTGAAGACCATAGTAATGACAAAAATGATTTGTTCTTGGACCTCTTTGTGATCTTGGAAGAGATTTCCTTCTTGCTTCAGGTCTGACCTCTGAGTAGTTACGGGGCTTATTTAACACCCTTTGATCAGCCACATTCTTCTTTTTCTCTGGCTTCACCTTTTCAACAGCTGGAGTTTTCATCACCGGCTCCTTTGCCTTCACAAACTTCATGTCCTTGGAGATTTTGACAATAGAACTACTTTCTCCAGTATATCCCAAACCAGTTTTTTCTGAGAAGTGTTTTTGCGAGGAGATCACATCATCTAGCTTCTTTGTTGAGACTCTTTCTATCTTGGCATTTCCTTGAATCACCTCAAGCTCAAGAAACCTCACCCTTGCATAGGCTTTCGACAACTCTCCATTCAGCTTCTCTATATTACACTTAGCCTCCTTATGTCACACTAGGAGACTTCTATAGTTCTCCTCAGCTTTCTTCATCTTTCTCACGACTGCCTTGGCCACACGTGTATAGTCTCCAGATTTTTCAAGAAGTAAGTTGTAGTTTTCTTGAAGACTTTCAGCACACTCATTTTCTTCACCATCTGATTCTTCAACAATCCCCATTGATTCCTCATCACTATACTCTCCAAGTTCTTGTACAAGCAAATTTAAGTCCTTCGAAGATTCAACATGAGCAATAGTCATAAACGCGGAGTAATTCCCTTCTTCATCATAGCTTTCCTCAGAATCGGAGTTGGATGAGTTCGAATCACTAAGAGTTGCGGCATAAGCCTTACCTTTCATTTTCAAACAGTTTGGACATTCTTTCTTGATGTGTCCATGTCCATTGCACTCAAAACATGTGATTCCTTGAGAGGATTGAGACTCCTTACCATCTTTCCTTTTAAAATCCTTTTTCTCCTTTCCGAAACTTGGAAATTTTTCTTTCTCAGTAAATTTTCCATTCTTCTTGAACTTCAAGAACTTTCGGAAGTTCTTCACAAGATATGCAACATCTTTATCGACAACATCTTCATCAGATGAGTCATGAGCTTCCACCCTTTCATTAATTGTCTTGAAAGCAAGAGATTTGCTCCTCCTTTGCGATGGCAAAGACAACTCATAAGTTTGAAGTGAGCCAACTAATTCTTGGACCTTAATATCGTCCAGGTCTTTGCTCTCTTCAATTGCTGTAACTTTTGCATGAAAGCTCTCCGGCAATGATCGAAGGATCTTCCTTACAATCTTTAAGTCCCCCATTTTCTCACCCAAGTTGAACTTGCCGATGACAACTTCATTCAGCTTGCTATAGAAAGAGTCAGAGGACTCATCCTCACTCATCTTGAGCTCCTCAAAGCGAGTGGTCAACATCTGTAACTTGGTATTTTTTACCTTCTTGGTTCCTTCATACGTGGTCTCCAATATTTGCCACACCTCCTTAGCCACCCAGACATGGGATATCCTGTGAAACTCATCTGGAGACACACCATAGAAAATATCATTCAAAGCTTTACTATTAGCATTAGACGCAGCAAGGGCAGCTTTATCCCAAGTGGATTTTTCGGCCTCCGGCTAACCCATCCAATATCAACAGTATCCCACACACTTTCATCAATAGAACATAAAAATGCCATCATTCGGACTTTCCAAAAAGCATAGTTGCTACCATCAAAATATGGTGGTGCATTCAAAGATTGAGACCGATCCATCTCAAAAGGGGTCAAGGATCGCACAGAGGTAATTAAACCATAGCAAGTTCACCCGCTCTGATACCAATTGAAAGTTCAATTAGTGTATAAAACACTATAAACGTTTAAACCCCCAATATGCAAATTACCAATTCAAGCTTTAAATCAAAAAATAAACATGCGGAAGATGAACTAAAGCTTAAAACATAATTGATAAACAATCTAAGTCAAATAAAATTACATCTATAACAGAAATTAAATGACAAAGATAAAGGGAAGAGAAATGCAAACACAAGGACAACACAAGACGTGTTATCGAAGAGGAAACCGAAGCCCTCGGCAAAAATCCTCTCCGCCGCCCTCTAAGCGGTCAAATGATCCACTAAAGAATGTAGTTAGGATACAAGGACAGCAATAGACCCTCCAAGCCTAATCTACCCAGATACCTAAGCCCTCCAAGCTTCTTGCTTCAACGAGGTTATGCCGAACCTATTTCTTCTTTAGCTTCCCGGATCCCGCTACTAGTCCATAGCATCTACCAATATGAATTGGTTCCTTCCTAATTGCTTGCTAAAGTACCAAAGAGCCTTCTCATAGGTATGGGTATGGTGAGAAAAGGATTTGGGTAATGAACCTCTCAAGGATCTATAATGGAGAGGAAGAGAGTAGAGGAATTTGAAGAGACACAAGGTAAAGATTGTAGATGCGTCAATCTTGTTTTTCTCTAGGGTTTCTCTCTTAAAATTCTCTTTGGAAGCTCTCTACATTTCGTGGGTATAAGGGGTATATATACTAATAGGTGTTTGGAATGCGAAGAGACAGATTTTATAAAACAAAGTTGGCTGGCAGCTTGGCCTCGCGGCTTGACTCAGTCGCGAGTTCAAGCCGCGAACAAACTGAAAGGCCAGACTAGAATTTTTTTCCTGTAGTGCGACAGTTGGCACGACGGTTCAGATTCTGGCGCCTTTCCAGTCGCGAGCCACCTGCGAGATCCAGTCGCGAGCCCTCCTCTGCACACTTCTCTCGTGTGCAACATTTGGCGGCTTGCCAGTCGCGAGACACCAGTGAGGTCCAGTCGCGAGTCCCTGTTCTGCAGCACAGTCTTGAGCAATTCTTCACACTCTGTCATACACTACCCTTACATGATTCCCACCTAAATACAGGGTTTTAAATGCTAAAAATACAAGCAAATTGGCACTGAATAAAGCCAACAAAATAGTTGATAAAATTCAACCTTAGAGTCTTGTTATACGTGGTGTGGATGTGGACCTAAAGAACTTCCTCTCGATTCGAGCTCACCTCAACAACCTCTCCTCTAAAGACGAGAGTGAAATTTTTCTTTTTTAGTTGTTATTGCTCGTTTCAAAGGTTTTCTTTCTAATTATGAGTGCTTTTTACAAATCACTTCAAGACCTTGGGTGAGTGTCCTCCTATTGCTGACCTTGGTTTGGAGGCATTTGCCATCATCTTTACTAGTGACCACTCAACCCTTAGAAGGTGTCGGTCTGAGAATTCTTTACATGGCTAAGAAAGTCTCTTTTCAGCTGATGAGTGAGGACATGCCTCAGGTTCCGATGGATCCTCCCCTATTTGTTCTTGCCTTGCTCTCGATGATTGACGCCGAGTATCAACTATGGAAGAATGGCGTCCCCTATGCTTGGTGGCTTGTGGACGATCTCGACTATGAGGAATTCTGTGAGACTCGACTCATGTCTTCCTTTCCTATCAGAGTATGCGTTTTCTCTCTTTCATCTTTCCTTTCTCTTTATCTTGCATATTCAGCATGTGATGATATTCAAATGTGGTGATCATGTCAGGATGTGGGAGGTCCTGTTGACCCTTCTCACTTGCCTTGGTCGGTCTATACTTATGGACTTGATGGCTTTGCTCACGAGCGTTATTTGGGACGTATCCCGAATGTCATGGGTTACCCCTTCCCTCCGAACACGCGAGCAGTAAATTCTCTTTATTCTTGACCTTCTTCTCTTTCTTTCTTTCCTTTTGCACCCTTTAAGCTTGTCTTAACATTGTATTTTTTTTCAAATCTAGCCCACAGTGACAGACACGGGGAGCTTGTCTAGCTTGTTAGGAACCTTAAACCGGAGGTGATCGAGTATTCTAGGTAGATCTACAGGTCGGGAGTGATGAGAATCAACAAGCATTCAAGAATCCATTGCATGTTTCAGTTGGACCTATTACTAGAGCAAGATCCAAGAAGTTCAAAGAAGCACTTAAGGGGCTGATTCAAGAGATTTTGGCTGATTCTAACGTAGGACATTCCAAGCTTGGCCCAAAGGAAGATGAAGGCATAATAAATTTAATCCAACTTGTGATGAATAGAAGAAGAAACTATGAGAGGCCTATTAAGACGTGGGAGGAAATGAAGGCCACCATGAGTAGGTGGTTTGTCCCTAGTCACTACTATAGGGACTTGTATCAGAAATTACAGAGTCTTACTCAAGTTTATAGGAGCATGGATGACTACCACAAGGAGATGGAGATTGCCATGATTTGAGCTAATGTAGAGGAGGATAGAGAAGCTACTATGGCAAGGTTTCTGAATGGGCTGAATCGTGACATTGCCAACGTGGTGGAGTTGCAGCACTACGTGGAGTTGGAGGACATGGTGCACATGGCAATAAAGCTGGAACGACAGCTTAAAAGGAAAGGAACTCGATCATTTCAAAATTTGGGCTCCTCTACTTCATGGAGGTCAAATGGGAGGAAAGACAAAAGGGCTGTTTTCAAGTCTAAAACCGAACCACCAAAAAGAAGAGATGAAGCTCCTAGTGTCAACAAAGGTAAAAATGAATCCCAAACTTGTAATCGTGATATTAAGTGTTTTCGTTGTTTGGGAGTAGGTCATATAGCTTCACAATGCCCAAATGATGCGAACCTCAATCGACACGCTTTGAGACCCAACAACAATATTGGAATATTTGCCCAAGAAAGCTAAAATTCAGATTTTGATAGAACCATAACCCAACATTTATAAGAGAAACACGAACCAAAAGTATAAGTAACAGATCTTTGACCCAATGATTATAATGGATTCACGAACCGAAGGTATAAAGTTTGAACCCCACAAGGAAAAATCCCTAATAAGTTCACAGTTATTGAAGAACCAAAAAGAAGAGCAAAGCCTCACCTTTTTCTGAATTTAATTCAATAATCCCTTTATTACAATGAGTGCATGATATTTATAAGACATGACTGAAAATAAAAAATGTAAAAAAAAAAAATGTACTAAATAATAAAATCCTAAATAAAAGCTGATTCGGTCTGAAATTAGCAGATCCAAAATAGGAAAATAGCTAAAAAATGTTCTAAATAATGAAAGCCTAAAATTAAGGTAGATCTGGTCTGAAATTAGAAGATCGAGATTAGAAAAAAATGTCTGATAATTGATATTGAGCTGGAAAGTCAATCAGACATTAATCCTTGCCATAAATCACGCCTAATTAAGCTAGATCAGCCCTCAATAGCTTGGATTAAATTTATTATGTCTTCATCTTCCTTTGGGCCAAGCTTAGAACGTCCTGCATTAGAATCAGCCTAAATCTCTTGAATTAGCCCATTAAGTGCTTCTTTGATCTTCTTGGATCTTGCTCTAGTAACAGGCCCAACTGGAACATGCAATGGATCCTTGAATGCTTGTTGATTCTCATCAGGGAGGGTATGCCCACCCTGGTGATGATGATGATGATGATGATAGCGATGACCTTGAGACGACTCCGAGCTACCCGCGGTGGAAGAGGCATTACCGGTGATGATCTTGCGAACGGACAAACACACATACACATCCTTTTTCTAGTTTCTTTTCTTTTTTCCTTTTTTAGCATTATCTTCTGCACTTTATATTTTATTTGAGACATTGGGTTGTGTTTAAGAACATCTTTACATTTTCTGTTTTTTAGGACATGTACTTATTTTACAACTTATGGGAATTTTAAATCTGTATGCATTTTATTTCATTTTTCTTTTCCTCTTTGATGTGTGAAAATCTGAGTTCAAATCTGTCTTGAATAATCCCTTAGGCCATTGGAGTCATGGCAGAAGCCTTGATAATGAAATCACAATCCAAATAGGAAAAGGAATTTGAAACCTCAAAGAACCTGTGCACGCATACGCACGCATACGTACGCAAGCTTTAACCATGCATACGCATCTAAAACAACCTTGGTAGGCTTCCAAACCTTCATAAAACGTGCTCTAAGCCCAAGAAACAATTTGTAAGGTCCCTAATTGCAGAATTCACCCCTTTGGAGGTCTCGGCGTGGATTAACAAGCTTAATCTCAACATCAAAGATGCTTTCATCCCTCTTGGTCTTTCTTGTATTTCTTCCTTCATCAAATCAAAGTGAACGAGCCACTTTTGTGGGATGCTACTGAATTTTGGATCCCTACACGACTTGTTTTTCAATTCAATGGTGTGGAATTGTGCCCCACTCTAGAAGAATTTGGTGCGATCATAGGCGAGCGCGACTTTGGTGCCATCATTCTTCCTACTCTTGAGGAAGATCTTTCTGACCAAGCTCATCAACTCTTAAGGGTGCCTCTAGCTATGGCTAAGTGATGGTGCAAATCCGAAAAGTTAAACGCCTTCATGGTTTTCAAGTATTTCTCTAAGATGGATGTCCCTTTGGCTGGGGCGAAGCATTCTCATCATCTCAACACTTTCTTCCTCTGTTTTCTTGCAAGGTTCTTCTTGGTTCATGAAACACCTAGTGTGGATCCTGGAATTCTTCATGTGGTCAAGAATCTAGGGAGTGAGAGCCCAATAGCCATTATCTTGGTTGATACCCTCAATGGTTTGGATGCTGATCATAGGGAGGAAACAACATTCATTGCGAGGAGTACCCTTCTTCGTAAACCTATTGTATTCTTTCTATGGCTTACGGGTAGGAAAATCCTTGTGTATTTATATATTTGTTAGATTAAATTTCTAATAGTCAGTACATACTATAGGTTGCTATGCCCTACGGGTAGAGTTTTATATGGATGCTATATATATATTTGGATCTTATAGAGTAGTTCATGGTGGTGTTGAAGTGTTATATGAAATCTTAAAGAAAATATGAATCTGACACTTAACTAGACAATGGTGGTGTTGAAGTGTTATATGAAATCTTAAAGAAAATATGAATCTAACACTTAACTAGACATGGTTGTATTGATATTAACCTATTAGGACTTGATAAAAATCTTGGTGAACCGCTAGCATGCATATTCTCATTAGATGGTATCCTTACGGGTTGTAATACCTCTATTAGCCTCAAAAACATAATAGTAGTAAGGAGAAGTAATATATTATGGAGGATTGTAGAGATGTTAAAATTGAAGACTAGTAAATTATTAGGAAGTGTCCCTTTCATCCTTATGATATACGTCAAGGTGGATTAATTATATAATTGTGTTACTCCTTTACTTTTAGGTGTGAAGCAAGAGCCCATTTGATTTTGGATTTAAACTACGAGTTTAGCAACTAGAGGTAAGTGGACTTCAGAACATGACGTCTCTCAAGACGTGTATATTTATATATATTTTTGGTAAAAATATATTTATATATACATAATTGCATAAATGAAGTTTCAAAAACTTATACCATTGTCAATGCTTTATACATACATGAATTTTATTATTTCTTGCATATTACTTTGAAACTATATAGGTTAAGAATAACTCAAAACTATATTTTTGAGAAAGTATTTGTCATATGATATATGATTGGTATTGACAATATTGTAATAAAGTAAGAATATTTTCAAACGGTTAGCTAGACAGTTTGCAACCTCTTCCAACACAGGGTTAAGTGTTGGTCTTCGGCCGATGTAGTGTTATTGTGGTGTGGTGCAGTGTTATCATTTGCTCTTTGGAGTCAGTGTTGCCTCTTTGAGGTTAGTGTTATTGTTCCCAATGGGAATCACCTATCGAGTGTTTAGCAGTTTATGTCTTTGTCTGGCTAATGTTTAATGTTTTCCATATGAAACTATTGTCTTATTGTTATTGACCTTTATAAGTGGAAAAAGTTGTTTATTGCTATAATATATTGTTTCTACCTATTTAGTGTATATTGGCTAACTAAAATGGTTATTATTTTATTTAATGAATACAACATTATAGTTAAATGTTTTATTCTTGACAGTTTTATAGAATATATTATATTACTATTAAAACTATTTGTAAATGTTTTGTAAAGACTATATTTTGTCAATGATACTAATAGTTTGTTTTGAAAGACATCTTCATGTCATGTAGTCTCTTATTGGGCTTCTAGCTCACCCCCCTTTCTCCACCCTTTCAGATTAGAGCAATGCAATATCTTTTGGAAGTAGATCATTGGAGAAATAGATTGAAGACTTCTTTTGAAGCTATGTTAGTTGATGGACTGTTTTATTATTATTATTATTTTTTTTTTAGGATAGTGAGTTTGGCATTTGTGGAACTCTTTGAATTTGTATTTGGAGACAATACTGTTAAACTTTTGTTTTTATGGATTTCATAGGAGAGATTTTGATGGTTTGAAATTGGTTTGTGGATATTTAAATTACGCTCTGTTCCATTATATTATTGTTGATTACATATAAGACAGGTTGTGCGTCTAAATCCTTGGTATAGGTTTGGGGTGTTACACATCCATTTTCCTCAGTTTCTTCAGCCAAGCTCGGGATACAAGGATTGACTATCCATTAATATGAGGGTAGTCCATAGGGATGAGATAGGCCACAAGAAGTCTAATAATGAAAGAGGACTGAGTGACTACCTTGATATGCCCCAAATTTTACTTTTCTACGCTTTATGATTCCATGTCTTTCATTTGAGTTAATAAAGGATTGGAATTTTCCAAATTCCCATGAAAACAATTTATTATCTTTTAATTTGAGCAATGTGAGAATCTTATCATTTATTATCTCTGCTTATTGTCTTTATTTTTCTGTGCCACGTAGTTTTTGCCCATGACGTCCTTGCAAGAATTTTCGTTGTGTCCATGGTCTTTTTCCCTATCTTTTGCTTAGATCACCCTTTTAGGTTTTCAAACTAGTAGGGTTTCTTTACCTTAACTTTTTCCTAAGCCGCCATTTCGGGTTTACAACCTAGTAGGCTTTTTTTCTTTTTCTTTTTCAAATGTTGTATTTTTGGAGCCTGTTTGTGTTGATTGGATGAAGCATCTCTTCTCTATCCAAATCTGTAATTCTTGTAGCACCTCTTGACATGATCTTCTTGATAACAAAAGGCCCAGGCCATCTTGGCTTCATCTTTCCTCTTGGATCAAAAGTTTCATGTCTAATTACTTTTAAGACTAAATCTCCCTCCTAATGGTTTCTAGGTTTCACATTTTTTTTAAATGCTCTAGCAATCCTCTTTTGGTAACCTTGTGCATGGTATTGGGCTTTAATCCTCCTCTCATCTATCAAGGCTAACTATTTATATCTTTCTCTCGCCCAATCTTCTTCTAGAACTTTGGTATCCACCAACACTCTTAAAGACTGTATCTTAACCTCAATGGGAAGCATTGCTTCACTCCCATAAACCAAAGAGTAGGGGGTTGCCCTAGTTAATGCATGGATAGAAGTCCTATAGCCCTACAAGGCAAATGGAAGCTTCTCGACCTAGTCCTTGTATGTAATTACCATTTTGGCCAGGATGTTATTGATATTCTTGTTGGTTGCTTCTACGGCCCTATTAGTCTGTGGTCGATGTGGTGAGGACTTGTGATGCTCAATGTTGTACAATTCCATGATTCTTTAAACCTCTCCCACAAAGTGGAAACCATTATCAGAGATGATCTTTTATGGCACTCCAAACCAGTGAATGATGTTGTTTTATTAAATTGGGCCACGTGTTTGGCTTTCAATATGGAATTGGGGGCTACCCCTACCTACTTGGTGAAGTAATCAGTTGCAACTAGGATGTATTAATTTCTGTTTAAAGCCTTGGGAGCTATTCTTCCAATCACGTCTATGTCCTATACCGAGAAAGGCCGTGGAGAGGACATGCTGTATAGCTTGCTAGGTGGCACATGGTTCAAGTTGGCATGTGTTTAGCAATCATGGAAACTCTTCACAAAGTCTATGCAATTAGTTTCCATTGTATTCCATTAGTATCCTATCCTTAAAATCTTCTTTGCCAACATCCTCCCATGCATATGGGGACCACAAATTCCTTAATGGATCTCTTCTATGACTTTTTTCGGCTTCTTCTTTCTTTAACCAATGAAGGTGTATCCTATCATAGGATCTCCTATAGAGTTGGCCTCCACCCAGGATGTATTGCATCAATATCATCCTGACTAAACAACGTTCCTTCTTATTGGCTCCATCAAGATAAATTCCTAATTCTAGAAACTTCATAATGTTGTAATACCATAGGGCTCCTCCTTCGTCTATGGCTAAGATTGACAACTTTTCTTCCTCTTTATATACCAACTGATAACTTTGCTTGATCTTTGAGGGCCGTGTCCATACTCCTTTTGGTATTTCAACCCTAAAAGCCAAGGTAGCAAAGCATCTGTAAACTAATTTTGAGCTCCGGGGATAATGGTGTATTCAATTCTGTTGAAGGTTTTTGTAAACTCTTGCAAGTATTGTTGGTATGGTTTTTGGTGTTGTAACACCCGTCTCACTTAAAATTTAATTTAATTACTTCTAGAGAGTAGATTTGATAAATTGCTTAATTATTTTGGAGGAGATAATTAATTTTATATTGTGATTTTTATAATGATAACAATAATAAAAATAATATTAAGGTGTTTAGTGGGAATATAAGTGGGTCTTGGAAGTTTATTTTAGTGTAGTGGGCTTCTAAATTTTTAGCCCAACTGAAATTAGCCTTATCATGGAATAGGCTTCTAAACTTTCAGCCCAAGTGCAACAGCTTTATAATGAAATAAAATTAGGGTTTCCTATGTGAAAGGTGGAGAAAGAGACCCTTGAAACTAGAAGCGGCTGTGAAAGAAATTCTGCCAAACTGACAAGACGACATCAAGGTAATTTTCAGCAACTGATATTCGATTTTGTGGTATTGAGATTGCCGAAATTGTGTTTTGCTGGAATTTCACATTCACGTTGTTGGCTGAAATAGTGATTTGTGCTATTAGATTTATATATAAGTATATATAGATATATAACATTGTTATGTAAACGGTTATAGCCGTCGAACTTGGTTGAGTATAACTAATATAATTCGTTTCTATTATATTAGTTATTGAATATAACCGCCAAGATCGTCTTGCGTGAATCAAATAGTTGCATTGCTTGGCCATATATGCGGGTTGTATAAACATACATGCATGAATTGACAATTGTTCATATAGATTGAGTGAATTGACAATCCGTATCCACCAAAGGCACTTGGATCCCTCATTGCATGGCTTGGATATTGATTGCACCTTTTGGATTCATGCTAAGGCTTATATCTATATATATATATTACAATTATTAGTGCATTTGATGGTTTGATTCATATTGGTTGACCGAATTGTATAGGTTTGCAATTGTGGGCAGCTTTACAATTAAATATATGAGTATTTTAGATGTTAGTTTAGGGAATGCTTTACAATTATTTTAAACTGGAATAGGTTTGGGGATATGTTAGAAATATATGTTAAATTTTTACTTTGCCGAATCTTCATAGTGGTTGAGGAATTTGTGGTTATTAGAGAACCTGCCCTTATTGAATTGTTTAATTATTATTTAGGTTCTAGTTGACGTTGTTTCGAGCAATTGAAGTGAAGCTTGGTTTAGCCACTAGAGGTAAGTAGACTTCAACACATGACGTCTCTCAAGACGTATATATTTTTATATATATATATATATATATATAATTGTGGTAAAAATATATTTATATATATATACATACACATAATTGCAAAAGTGAAGTTTCAAAGACTTATACCATTGTTAGTGCTTTATACATACTCAAACTCTATTATTTATTGTATATTTTTGTGAAACTGTATATGTCAAGAGTGTTTCAAATGGTCAACTAGACAGTCTGCAACCTTTGCCAACACAGGGTTAAGTGTTGGTCTTCGGCCGAAGTAGTGTTAGTGTGGTGTGGTGCAGTGTTATTGTTGCTCTTCGGAGCTAGTGTTGCCTCTTTGAGGTTAGTGTTATTGTTCCCATGGGAAATCACCCACCGAGTGTTTAGCAGCTTTTGTCTGTGTTTGACTAATATTTTTCATATTGAAATTTTCATATTGAAATTACTGTTTATTTACTACTGTTCTTTTAGGTGGAAAATTTCTTATTTTCAAAATAAAATTTGTTTCTACCTATTTGGTGCATATTGGCATATAAATGTGGTCATTATTTTATTAATGTTTATAGTGTTATAGTGAAGTGTTTTATTTTAACAGCTTTATAGAATATATTATATTACAGTTTAAACTAATTTTAATTGTATCGTGATGACTATATTTTGTCAATGATATTATCGTTTTGTTTTTGGAAGACATCCTCATGTTTGTAGTCTCTTATTGAGCCTTTAGCTCACCCCTTTTTCCATCCTTTCAGATTAGAGTTATGGAGTGTCTTTTGGTGGTAGATCAGTGGAGCCTTAGATTGACGACTTCGTTTGGAGCTTGATAGTTGCAGAATTGTTTTAGTAAAATTGTTTCAGGAAAATGAGATTATTATTTTGGAACTATTTTGAGATGTTATTTGGAGATTTTACATTCAAGAATATTATTGTTGTTTTGTTTTTATGGATTGTTAAGGAAATCTGATGATATTCAAGAAGTTTATTTGAGGATAAATATTACGCTCTGTTCCATTATATCATTGTTGATTATTTCTAAGACAGGTTATGCATCTAAATCCTTCTTAAGGGTTTGGGGTGTTACAGGTGTTCCTCCTTTACCTTCCACAACTTCTATGCTTGTGCTATGACCAAAGTCAAGTCTTCAAAGACTTCAGCTTCTCGTACCCCTAACCTTCAAACGGCTTCCATTCTGGCAATACAAGCCTCGTATTCTACCATGTTGTTGGTTACTTCGAAGTTCAACTTAATAGCCAAAGGTACATGAGATCCATCGGGGGTAATCAAAAGTACTCTTATCCCATTTCCATATTGGTTCGCAGCTCCATCGAAGTACATCTTCCCTGCCCCTAGTTCGAAGTCCAAGATGTCTTCATATGGAAAATCTTCTTTACCATTTTCTCAATCCACAGGGTTCTTGGCACAAAAGTTTGACACGATGCTTACTTGAATGGTTTTTCTAGCCACATACTTCAAGCCAAATTCTGCCAATAGGATCAACCATCTTGTCAATCTTCCACTTAGAGCACACTTCTCAAAAAGGTATTTCAATGGGTCCATTCTAGCCACTATCCACACTTGGAATGGTAGGACGATATGTCTCAATTTCTACACAGCCCATACAAAAGTGAAGCATGATTTTTTCTATAGGTGTGTATCTAGTCTCATAGTCATGGAATCTCTTGCTTAAGTAGTACATGGCTTTCTCATTCTAATTATTATCTTCTTGTGCTAGTATACTTCCTACTGCATCCTTTATGATTGAGAGATAGAGGAGTAAAGGTTTTCCAAGTTCTAGAGGTACCAAGATAGGTGGGCAGAGAAGGTATTCCTTGATAAGTTCAAAGGCTTTTTGATACTCATCATTCCATGCATGGGGTTCATTCTTCCTCAAAATTTTGAATATGGGCTTACAAGTGGAAATGAGTTCGGCGATGAATTGGCTAATGTATTGCAATCAGCCTAAGAATCCCCTTACCTCTTTTTCACTCTTAGGTTGTGGCATGCCCAATATGGCTTTGATTTTGGATGGGTCAACTTTTATCCCTCTATCACTTTCTAGGAAGCTTAATAATAACTTTCTTGCAGTTACCCCAAAAAGTACACTTCTATGGGCTCAACCTCAGTCTATATTCCTTGATCTTCTCTAAGAACTTCCTTAAATTGGTTATGTGGCCTCCTCTATTTTTATACTTCATGGTCATGTCATGAACATATACCTCTACATAGTTGTGCATCATGTCATGTAGCAAAGTTACGGCCATCCTTTGGTAGGTTGCACTTGCATTTTTTAGCCCAAACGTCAAAGTTTTGGTCATGCCTTTAAGAGCCATCTGATGGAAAAATACATGCTTGTATCGCATACAAAACATACGCAACGGAAAATTAATGGATCAACTTTATTCGCAATTGATAACATGCACTATGTAAGTTTTAAAATATAGAATCAAGTACCTTGGTATGGTGAATTTCAAAACCGAAGATGAAAAGCACTTGGAAAAACTTTTAATCTTCACTCCAATTCCACTTGATGCCCAAGATGTGTGGTCTCTCAATCAGTTATATGTGTTTGTTCTAGGGAGAATGAGAAAGTGTCCAACACTCACATACCTCCATTTCATTAAGAAATCTCTCTAATTAAATTTTGTATGTTTCTCCCTAAATAACTGATTATCTAATTGGGCTAGCCTTTTGGGCTTTTCCAATTGGGCTTTAGTATGTGGCTTGGAGTGGGACCAAAAGAAAACAAATAAGACACTAGCTCTAATGGGCCTTGGGCTTTTTTGTCAACTCTTGACAAGTCCAAAGTTACCATTAATTATATTTAATACCACTATATAAATATAATTGTACTCTAGGCCTTATCAATAAATTATTTCCCAAGACTTTATTGCACATGCAACCCCTTCATAAAATATTCGTAGTAATACAAAGTCATGAATGTAGATTGCCACTTTGTAAATTACTACATCTTAATCCTTGAGTACCCAGTTTAATCCTTTTAAAGTTATTCATCACATATTTATGAAATCTAATTTCATAAATATATACTTTAGTCTTACTAAAGTGGTTAGGCCTAACTCTCTGAATAACTGAACCCATTAAACTTATCTCAAGGGAATATTTTATATCTCCGTTAAGAGACTATGAATTCCATCTTGAGAATATATGTTCCACCAACACTAAATGTGGCTGCCCAACATGCTGAGGTTTTGAACGATACTTTAGATCTCACTCCTGATATATCAAAGCAACCTACACTTCATGATCAGGTCCATTATTCTCTCAGGATTAAGAGTTCATGTAAATATAAGTCGTGAGATTTCTTATTCATTTGACAGTCGTTAGGAGAATAATAAATCTCACGGCGGTCCAGTTCAATATGTCTTAACTCTTAAAACATATCAACATATCAACTAGAAGTCTCCACTTCTATGATCAAGACAGATCATCTTAGTTAATATGTTATAGTCTTCGCAGATGAAATGCCTAATCTCATCACCGACTACGAACCAAAATTCTGAATTTACAAAGAACTTGTGAACTATATCTTCTATGACTAAATCACATAAATCACAAACTATGCATCTCATGGACAATATGATAATGTCCAAATATTTATGTTTCTATTATTTTAGATAAGAATAAAGTAACTTTATTAATCACAATATTAAATCAAACATCATGTCATACATAATGTCATACATAATATCATACATGGCATCTTACAATAGGATTTAAGGGCACTAATCCTAACAATCTCCTACTTGCCCTAAAGACTATTGTGCACTAATCTAACTCCCATTCCCTCCAAATGTGACTCGAAGGTAAAGGGATCCGCTAGATTATTTGCACTTTCAATCTTTGCTACCACCACATCTCCATGAGCAACAATGTCTCAAATGATGTGGTACTTTCTCTCAATATACTTTCCTTTCTTATGATTCCTTGGATCTTTAGATTGTGCAACCGCTCCACTATTGTTGCAAAACAATGTGATAGGAACTTGCTCCATTCTCAGTACACCAAGATCGAAAAGGAATTTCTTGAGCTAAACAGCTTCCTTTACTGCCTCACAAGCAGCAACATATTCACCTTTCATGGTTAAGTCCGTAATATAAGATTGCTTAACACTACTCCAACTTATGGCTCTACTTCCCAAGCTGAACACATAACCTGAAGTGGACTTTCTGAAATCTAGATCCTATAGCCAATAGGAATCAAATCCTCACAACGGTAAACAAGCATATAGTTTCTCGTTCTCCGTAGATACTTGAGAATATGCTTTATAGCTTGCCAATGTTGTGGTCCTGGATTTGATTGATAACGGCTGACCATGCCAACTGAATAACATATATCTGGTCTGGTACAAAGCATGGCATACATGAGACTTCCTACTACAGAAGCATAAGGAACTTGTCTCATCATATCTTCTTCCTCTTGAGTCGTAGGCTTTTGGTCATCAGACAGAGGAACTTCATGTCTAAAAGGAAGTAATCCTTTCTTGGAGTTTTGCATGTTAAACCGTTCTAGAACCTTACCTATATATCCAGCTTGTGATAAGCCTAACATCTTATTCTTGCAATCTCGCCAAAGCTTGATCCCTAGAATAAAGTTAGCCTCACCCAAGTCCTTCATATCAAATTGGCTTGACAACTAAACCTTTACTGATGACGTGACCCCTACATCATTACCAATGAGTAGAATATCATCAACATAAAGCACTAGGAACATTACTACTTTGTCTTGATGTCTTTTGTACACACATGGTTCATCAAGATTTTGTTCAAAACCAAATGACTTGATTGCTTGATCAAATTTAATGTTCCAAGACCTAGATCCTTGCTTAAGTCCATAAATGGACCTTTTCAACTTGCATACCATATGCTCTTGGTTCTTTGCTATGAAACCTTTCGGTTGCATCGTATAGATTTCCTCCTTAAGATTGCCATTGAGAAATGCAGTCTTGACATCCATTTGTCAAATCTCATAATCATAATAAGCAGCAATGGATAAGAAAATTCTGATAGATTTAAGCATTGCTACTGGTGAAAAGGTTTCCTCATAATCAATACCTTCTTTTTGAGTATACCCTTTCGCCATTAGCCTTACTTTAAAGGTTTCAACCTTTCCATCTATCCCTCTCTTCCTTTTGTAAACCCATTTGCAACCAACAGGTTTAATGCCATTAGGCGCCTTTACAAGATCCCACACTTGATTGTAATACATGGAATCTAATTCAGATTTCATAGCTTGGACCCAATGATGTGCATCTACATCATTCATTGCCTCTTCATAAGTGTAGGGATTCGATTCAGCCTCTTCTGAGATAGCTTCATAAGTTTTTCCCAAACCTATGAATCTTATAGGAGGCCGAACAATTCTCCCACTACAACAAGGCACCTGTGTACTAGACATCTCATGAGTAGTATTTTATGGTGTATCCAATACAGCCACTTCATCCCTAGTTTCATCCATTGGTTGTTCATTTACAGATTCATTCATTTCAGCCAATACAACTCTACTTCTAAGAGTAAAATTATTCATATAGTCATTTTCTAAGAATTTAGCATTTGTACTAACAAAAACTTTGTTATCTTTACGACTATAGAATAAATAACTCCTAGTTTCTTTTGGATAACCCACAAGCAAACACACTTCCAATTTTGGTTCTAACTTATCAAGTTTCCCTTTTAACACTTGTGCTGGACAACCCCAAATATGGAGATATTTCATGCTAGGCTTACGCCCATTCCACAATTCCATGGGTGTTTTGGGAACAGATTTTGATGGAACTAAATTCAAAAGATATATTGTTGAATCTAAGGCATAACCCCAAAAAGAAATAGGTAAAGTTGAGTAACTCATCATGGATCTAATCATTTCTAAAAGAATCCTATTCCTTCTTTCTGCTACACCATTTTGTTGGGGAGTTCCAGGTGCAGTCAATTGGGATACAATCCCATTTTTGGTTAAGTAATCCTTGAAATCTCCAAGAAGGTATTCGCCACCACGATCAGATCTAATGGCATTTATGTGTTTACCCAATTGATTCTCAACTTCAGCCCTAAACTCTTTGAATTTTTCAAAGGCTTCAGACTTTCGTCTCATTAGGTACACATAACCATATCTTGAGTAATCATCGGTGAAAGTGATGAAGTACTCAAAATCTCATTTTTCTTGGGTTGACATAGGACCACAGACATCCATATGAACTAATTCAAGAAACTCTTTGGCTCTTCTACCTTTTGCATTAAAAGGTCGCTAGGTTATTTTGCCTTTCAAACAAGATTCACAAACAGGAAATCCATCAAAGTCCAATGGCTCTAAGAGACCATCTTTGATCAGTCTTTGAATTCTATTTGAATTAATATGACCTAAACGCAAGTGCCAAAGATATGTATCATTAGTAGAAGGAAACTTTCTCTTTAATGATTTTACATGAGAGTTATTATCTAATTCAAAATTATATAATTCATACTTATCAGGAGTTAAAATATAAAGACCATCCACAATATTGCCAGAACAGATAAACAATTTTATCCTTCTTTATTACAGCATTGTCTTTAAGGATAATACGATATCCATTTTTACCCAAGTAAGTTGCAGAAATTAAATTCCTACGAACATTAGGTACATACAAACAGTCTTCTAATATTAAAACCCTAGACTCAAAGCATAAATTAAACACTCCAATAGCTACAACCAGAATCCTACTCCCATCAACCAAGGTTAGAAACAATTCTCCTGTTGGGAAATATACATGTTTGCATCGAATACAAAACATACGCAGCGGAAAATAAACGGATCTACTTCATTCGCAATCGATAACAAGCACTATGTAAGTTTCAGAATATAAGAACAATAGAGTGTACCTTGATGCGGTGAAATTCAAAACCGAATGAAGAAGTACTCGGGAAGACTTTCAATCTTCACTCCAATTCCACTTGATGCCCAAGATGTGTGGTCTCTCAATCAGTTCTATGTTTCTAGAGAGAATATGAAGAGTGTCTCTCTTCCTTATTTCATTACCATTACAAATGATAAAACATACAAACCATTTTATTCTATATAAAATTCTGTATGTTTCTCTCCACATAACTGATTATCTAATTGGGTTAGCCTTTTGGGCCTTCCCAATTGGGCTTTAGTGTGTGGCTTGGAGTGGGACCAAAAGGGAACAAATAAGACACTAGCTCCAATGGGCCTTGGGCTTTTCTGTCAACTCTTGACAAGTCCAAAGTTACCATTAATTATATTTAATATCACTATATAAATATAATTGCACTCTAGGCCTCATTAATAAATTATATCCCAAGACTTTATTATACACGCAACCCCTTCATAAAATATTCGTAGTAATACAAAGTCATGAATATAGACTGCCACTTTGTAAATTACTACATCTTAATCCTTGAGTACCCGGTTTAATCCTTATGAGTTATTCACCATATATTTATGAAATCCAATTTCATAAATATATACTTTAGTCTTACTAAAGTGGTTAGGCCTAACTCTCTGAATAACTGAACCCATTAAACTTATCTCAAGGGAATATTTTATATCTCCGTTAAGAGACTATGAATTCCATTTTGAGAATATATGTTCCATCAACACTCAATGTGGCTGCCCAACATACTGAGGTTTTGACCGTTACTTTAGATCTCACTCCTGATATATCAAAGCAACCTACATTTCATTATCAGGTCCATTATTCTCTCAGGATTAAGAGTTCATGTGAATACAAGTCGTGAGATTTATCATTCAATTGACAGTCGTTAGGAGAATAATAAATCTCACAGCGGTTCAGTTCAATATGTCTTAACTCTTAAAACATATCAACATATTAACTAGAAATCACCATTTCCATGATTAAGACAAATCATCGTAGTTAATATGTTATAGTCTTCACAGATGAAATGCCCAATTTCATCACCGACTACGAATCAAAATTCTGAGTTTACAAAGAACTTGTGATCTATATCTTCTGTGACTTTTCACGTAAATCACATACTATGCATCTCATGGACTATTTGATAATGTCCGAATATTCATATTACCATTATTTTAGATAAGACAACTTTATTAAACACAATATTAAGTCATACATCATTTCTCACATAATGTCATACATAATATCATACATAGCATCATACAATAGGATTTAAGGGCACATATTCTAACATCTCCTTCATTAAAGTGTACCTTGGTGCGGTGAATTTAAGAACAAGAAAGTGTACCTTGGTGCGGTGAAATTCAAAACCAAAAATCAGAAGTTCTTGGTAAGACTTTTAATCTTCACTCCAGTTCCACTTAATGCCCAAGATGTGTGGTCTCTCAATCAGTTTTCAAGGAAAGAATAAGAGAGTGTCCAACACTCACATACAAACCATTTCATTCCTTGTGTAATCTTGATGAAAAACACTTATGAAAAGACTTATGAAATTTTGTATGTTTCTCTCCTTATATATAACTAATTATCTAATTGGGCTAGCCTTTTGGGCCATTCCAATTGGGCTCTAATGTGTGGCTTGGAGTGGGACCAAAAGGGAACAAATAAGACTCTAGCTCCAATGGGCCTTGGGCTTTTCTGTCAACTCTTGGCAAGTCCAAAGTTATCATTAATTATATTCAATACCACTATATGAATATAATTGCACTCTGGGCCTTATTAATAAATTATATCCCAAGACTTTATTATACATGCAACTTCTTCATTAAAATATTCGTAGTAATACAAAGTCATGAATGTAGACTGCCACTTTGAAGATTACTACATCTTAATCCTTGAGTACTCGGTTTAATCCTTTATGTTATTCATAATATATTTATGAAATCCAATTCCATAAATATATACTTTAGTAACTCCTTACTAAAGTGGTTGGGCCCAACACTCTAAATAACCAAACCCATTAAACTTATCTCAAGGGAATATTTTATATCTCAGTTAAAAGATTATGAATTCCATTTTGAGAATATATGTTCCATCAACACTAAATGGGGCTGCCCAACATACTGGGGTTTTGACCGTAACTTATAGATCTCACTTCTGATATATCAAAGCAACCTACATCTCATGATTAGGTCCATTATTCTCTCAGGATTTAGAGTTGGTGTAAATAGAAGTCGTGAGATTTATTATTCATTTGACAGTTGTTAGGAGAATAATAAATTTCACAGCTGTCCAGTTCAATATGTCTTAACTCTTAAAACATATCAACATACCAACTAGAAATCTCCATTTCCATGATCAAGACAAATCATCTTAGTTGATATGTTATAGTCTTCGCAGATGAAATGCCCAATTTCATCACCAACTACGAACTTGTAATTTACAAAGAACTTGTAATTTATATCTTCTGTGACTTTTCACATAAATCGCATACTATGCATCTCATGGACTAAAATAATGTCTCATTTGTTCATTTATAAATAGTCTCATATAATTAAACAATTTAATTATTTATGACATGTCAATTAATTGGATTTTAGGGCATAAACCCCAACACCTTGAACTTTGGACAATTCCTCTTCCAATGTCCTTTCTCACCACAATGGAAACACTTTCCTTTGATTTTCTTTTCCCTGTCGGCATCTCCTAAGACAATTTGCTTACCCTCTTGCTTAGTGAAGTCCTTCTTCTTCTTCTTCTTCTTCTTCTTACCCTTGCCTTTCAACTTAGGTTGAGAAGTAGAAGCTTCACCCACATTGACTTCAAGACTAACATTAGAAGTACCAAGGATGCCTTCTGCCGCTACCAAGTCATTCATTAATTTAGACAATGAATAAATCTTTTTGTTCATATTATAATTGAGTCTGAATTCCTTGAATGATTCCGGTAGTGATTGGAGTATCATATCCACTTGGGAATCTCCATCAATATCGGCACCTAAAACCTCCAATGTATTCAGATTAGAGATCATTGTAAGACAATGTTCCCTTATTGAACTACCTTCAGCCATTTTGGTATTATAAATTTGCCTCATGGTTTCTTGCCTTGCAGAACGACCTTGCTCACGAAACATCTCCTTCAGACTTAGCATAATGTCCGAAGCTAGTTCTACATCCTGCATTTGATGCTGTAGAACATTTGAGATGGATGCTAGGATGTAGCACTTGGCCATTTCATTAGATTTCTGCCAATGATCATATCGCCGTTTTTCCTCAGGAGAAGCATCTAATAAAGGAAAGCTAGGACAAGGTTGAGTAAGCACATATTTGTGCTCTTCAGCTGTAAGAATTATGTCCAAATTTCTTTTCCAGTCAACATAATTGGATCCAGTCAGTTTGTTTTGATTAAGAATGGTAACAAGTGGGCTAAATGATGCCATGTTCAAATTTGAAAATAATAAACATGAATATAATAAGTAAACTGGACATTATCAATTTAGCATATAAACATATAGTATGGAACCTTAATAAAACCATAATATAATATATGCAACGACAACTCAATCCCACAATCAATATTCCTCGGAAGCGAGGTCATACCGATCACTGTGATCAAGAGAGAATTATTCTCATTATTAATGCTATCATGGTAACTCTTACCAAACAAAAATAATTTGCCGCTTTTCCTTCAGCCTCTAAGTTATAATGACATTGCTCCGAAGGAAGGTTAACATCATATTTAGTCTAGTGTATATCATTGCCTAGAATCAATGTGAGTCACCAAGTAACTCCACGGAAGCATGGTCGTTCTCGATGTAAAAACACACTTCATCTATCTTTAAGAAGTTTAACCTGTAGTACCATGAATTAAACCCCCTCCGAAGGGAGCAAGGCATATACGCCACGGCGAGGTGCTTAATCATACTACTATAAACTGACAATGGAGGCCGTGAGACCCAACCCTTGTATCTCTCTCCCACTAGATGTTTTAAAATAAAGGTTTTTAAAATATAAAACATGCATAATCTGATTACATATAACCTTGCACTTTTAAGTTTGAAAACACTTAGAAAAAATTAAGATTATCCTTCTTTCGATCGATCGAATGTACCATTCGATCGGTAAAAAAAATTAAAAAAAATTTGAACTTGACCATCTGCCTAGTTCGATTGATGCTCGATCACCTCTCGATTAATCGAAAAGAAAATTTGATCGATCGACTAGCAATCGAATATCAATTAATTCAAAAAGATTGGTCACTGTTTTATTCGATTGATCGAAAGTAAATTTCGATCGATCAAAACTCGTAAAACTTGAATTTCCAGAAATTTTCTAAGGCAGTTTTCAACGGTTTTGCATGAATAAACAACCATCATATGAACATGATAGACAGAGATTGATATCAAAACTGAATTCCATTGATGCTATAGCCTTAAAGATCAATTTAACATACTTAAATTCAAATTTAAACAACATCATAATAACAATATTAGTTTTTATCAAAAACATAATTTCTACAACCATGCAGAAAATTAAATGTATAATCTTCTAACAACATGAAACTATTATCTCTAATTCCAAAACGCACAAAACGTGTTATACAAATTCGAAATTGAAGACCGCTTTGATACCATTTGATGAAAAAATACATGTTTGTATCGCATACAAAACATACGCAGCGGAAAATTAACGGATCTACTTCATTCGCAATTGATAACATGCACTATGTAAGTTTTAGAATATAGAATCAAGAGAGTGTACCTTGGTGTGGTGAATTTCAAAACCGAAGATGAAAAGCACTTGGGAAAACTTTTAATCTTCACTTCAATTTCACTTGATGCACAAGATGTGTGGTCTTTCAATCAGTTATATGTGTTTGTTCTAAGGAGAATGAGAAAGTGTCCAACACTCACATACCTCCATTTCATTAAGAAATCTCTCTAATTAAAGTTTGTATGTTTCTCCCTAAATAACTGATTATCTAATTGGGCCAGCCTTTTGGGCTTTTTCAATTGGGCTTTAGTATGTGGCTTGGAGTGGGACCAAAAGGGAACAAATAAGACACTAGCTCCAATGGGCCTTGGGATTTTCTATTAACTCCTGACAAGTCCAAAGTTACCATTAATTATATTTAATACCATTATATAAATATAATTGCACTCTAGACCTTATCAATAAATTATTTCCCAAGACTTTATTGCACATGCAACCCCTTCATAAAATATTTGTAGTAATACGAAGTCATGAATGTAGACTGCCACTTTGTAAATTACTACATCTTAATCCTTGAATACCCGGTTTAATCCTTTTAAAGTTATTCATCATATATTTATGAAATCTAATTTCATAAATATACACTTTAGTCTTACTAAAATGGTTAGGCCTAACTCTTTGAATAACTGAACCCATTAAACTTATCTCAAGGGAATATTTTATATCTCCGTTAAGAGACTATGAATTTCATCTTGAGAATATATGTTCCATCAACACTAAATGTGGCTGCCCAACATACTGAGGTTTTGACCGATACTTTAGATCTCACTCCTGATATATCAAAGTAACCTACACTTCATTACTAGGTCCATTATTCTCTTAGGATTAAGAGTTCATGTAAGTATAAGTCGTGAGATTTATTATTCATTTGATAGTCGCTAGGAGAATAATAAATCTCATGGCGGTCCAGTTCAATATGTCTTAACTCTTAAAACATATCAACATATCAACTAGAAGTCTCCACTTCCATGATCAAGACAAATCATCTTAGTTAATATGTTGTAGTCTTTGCAAATGAAATTGCCAATTTCATCACCCACTACGAATCAAAATTCTGAGTTTACAAAGAACTTGTGATCTATATCTTCTGTGACTAAATCACATAAATCACATACTATGCATCTCATAGACTATATGATAATGTCAAAATATTCGTGTTTCCATTATTTTACATAAGAATAAAGCAACTTTATTAATCACAATATTAAGTCAAACATCATGTCATACATAATGTCATACATAATATCATACATGGTATCTTACAATAGGATTTAAGGGCACTAATCCTAACACTATCTTGATTTGGTTGTATCTTGAGAAACCTTCCATAAAAGATGTCAAGGTATTTCCAGCGGTGTTATCTACCAAGATGTTGATGTATGGTAGAAGAAAATCATCCTTAGAGCAGGTTTTGTTAAGGTCTCTAAAGTCCACATACATCCTCACTTTCCTATCCTTCTTAGGTACATGCACCACATTAGCTATCCATTCGGCTTGGTGTACGGGTTTGATGAACCCTACGTTCAACTACTTGGTGACTTCTTCCTTGATCCTAAGGAGCCATGCGGTTCTCATGCACCTCAATTTCTGCTTGACGGACACCATGTGAGAATGAGTATCAATGTGATGTTGTGCTATTTGGGATCAATGCCAAGCATATCTTCATAAGACCATGCAAATACTTCTTGGAATTCAGTGAGAAGCACTATGAGGCATTTTCTTTCTTGTTCATTTAAATTTGAGCCAATTTTAATTGATCTTGGATTCTTATCATTGCCCATATTTTAGAGTTTCAAAAGTTGGTTCCCAAGGTTCAATTTTCTTTTCCAATTTTTTATTAATTTCATTTTCAAATTCATTGGAATCATTTAAGTGCAAAATTTCAATATTCAAAATAAGCCAAATCAGAATTCATCGTATTAAAAATTTTGAAAAGTACATTGGAACTTGCATTATAAGACATCCTTCACATGCTATTAGTAAACCCAATCCAAGTCCAATTGCTAATTTGCCCATCGGTAGGTGAGATCAATTTAGACCTTCCTTTCTTTAGGCGCCCTTGGTGTCTTTACCATCTTTTTCTTCGAAGAGGGTCAACAGATATATGGACCAATCCCTTTCTCCATATGGCCTCCAAATGTGCAGGGCTTCAAATAACTCGTTGCGGCCTTCCTCTTGGTCGGAAAAAGGTGCCATCTTCCTCTCCATATTACCAAGTAAGCTCAATATCGGTGTAGTAATCTATGTGGTTATACTTGTCGTTATCTTCTCCCTCATCGTCGTCATCTTTGTCTTGGGCCAAGACAAAATACCATTCAGCTTTAGGAGGTGGGGCAGTGTCTTGTTCAATCAAAATTCGAGCAAGGACAACTTGGGTTGTTCCAACCATCAAGGTCCAATCTCGCCAATCATGATCTTCTAAAGATCTTGCACTTCCCATTTAAGAAAAGTCGTTGACATAAGCCCTTGTGAAAGTCCATGACCAAGGATTATGCTTCAGCACCAGGAAAAGAAAGTGGACCATCCCTTCAATTATCACATGATAGACCTCCTCTTGAGTCGTGTAGTCAGACATCGTGGCACGTGGGAAATCTGGAAGAAGCCATCAAAAGTATGAAGAAATGTCCCTTAAAAAAAGTTTTTTCTATCTAGATGTTCTTTAGAAAATCTTTAAGTTAGTTTTAATGAAAGCCCAATTACAAAATCACTCACTTTCATCTCTTGAACCTTGCCCTTTGTTTCACATGGGCTTAGTCCATTTACAATAAAGTTCTTAACTCACTTTCATGGTTTTCATTAGAATGTGCTCATAGATTTTCAACCCTTTGTCTCAAACATGTGCCAACAATGTATTCATCACCTTATGGCCCTTCCTTTCTCATTCTTTTACACTATTTTTTTTTTTGAAGTAACCCTTTAGTTAGCATACATCATGGCTTTCTCTCAAAGCTCATGAATCTCCCATCATTTTAAGCCAAACTTGCAACAAAGAGGCCCAAGATTAGGGAGATTCGTATTGACTTCAAAGGATGTTGGATGCTAGGTCCTAGCATATTTGTTACCTTAGACCTAAAACTTTCTTTCTCAAAAGGCATTTGATCTCGGGCTTTTGATAGCAACTAGGCTATGATCTTGTGAACCTTTCAAGTTAAGATATACCTTTGGACTTCGGGATAAGCCTTTTATATGTGAGAACTCCTTTTCTTTCCATCCCAATGTCTTAAGGTATGCCATAACTTTTCGGTTATCCTTCCAAATTTTTCATCTTTTATTTTTCCTTTTAGAATTAGTTGAACACAAGGTATATGGTTGAACAAACAAGAGATATAAAGAGTACCATCTTTTCTCTCTAAGTGTAGGTAAGTTCCTTAAAGCTAAAGTAATAGATCAATAGGTCACTCACAACTAGGTGGGCCATAATTTCTACCTTAGGCCTAAATGGACCGTAATGTATTAGTGGCAAACTGTTAATGTACTCAAAGCACATTATAGGCACTGGCATGGATTGTGAGTTGGTGGAATGAACTTCTGAAAGTCTTGGCCCGAATGGAGCCTCCATTTTCCCACTCATCACCAACCATGGCAAAGGGACAAAAGAACCAAGTGAAAGTGTGTGCAAACAATATTTAAACAAGGCTTTATCAAGATTAAGAAATGGAACATTTGGAATCAAACTCTCTATCGCCAATGGACTCGCCACTATGGGCACAAGTACCTGCGAACGTGGGGTCATTCTCGTGGATCGATGAGTATGCGTTGGCCTAGGGTGGACCATGGCAGAGGGTGTAAATGGATTCATCACCTAGTTTAGGTCTAGGAACCACAGATATAGCCCTTTCGTGGAAGGACTAATCTTTAACCAAAGCACGTGTTCGGAGTTTAGGTATAGGGATGGAAAAGTGTTAGGCACCCAACCCCACCCCGACTTATGAATTGGCTTCCACTCATTGTGTTCTAAGTCCTAATCTCATTAAAGGAATATATAACATGTTATTATAACTCACACAAACTCTAACACGCATCTAAAGCAAACAAACATGGCATAATCATCCCAAGCCTAACATTCATCTATCATGGTGTTTAAACATACACTTTCCAAGGGCAGAAACATTACAAGACAGATTCAAACAAGCATGTTACAAAATATAAACCCAAAGACATGGGATTTAATCAAGCATATTATGTTCATCAACCAAATCTTACATAACAACCGAATTGAATGCATGTTCATGTGATAAGGCATGACTTACCTCACTACATCACAACACCTATGCATCAATGCATGTCATGGTATTCAAACAAGTTAAAACCCTAATATGCATAAAAGGAATAGAACAAAACAAAACAAGTTAAATAGGGAGACAGAGGTTCAAGGACAGACAAAACAAATTAGATAGTCGCTAAAACATATGAATAAATCAAAAAGAAAACAAACAAGAAAAGGGTTAGGGTTTCTAGGCAGAGATATGCATGCGCATACATAGGGCATGTGTGCACAACCCAGTTGCATGCGTACGCAAATCATATGTATGCATGAACATGCATGCGCATATACACCCAGAATACATAAACCAGAAACCGCAGAACAGAAACTTAGAAAACAATAATTTAACATCCTAACATGCTTTAAACATAAACACTAAGTAAACTTGGGCTATACAAACATATTATAAATGCATAAACACACACACACACACACACACACACACACACACACACACATATATATAAACATTAAAACAAAGGAAAAATAAAGAAAAGTGAAGAACCAAAGTTAAAAACTTAACCTCAACACTAGAATTCTTTAGAGCTTGATTTTGACCATTCCCCTTAGTCAATCTATTCACAACCAAAACAAAGATGAGTTAGTAAACTTAGAACTCAAATATCAAGACCAAAAAAGGTCCCAATCAAGCAAAATTTGACTTGACGATTTTTTGTAAAAAAACTCCATCTTTGATTCACTACTTTCTAGTGAATCTTATGTGTTTCACCACTAGAATCCATCCTCTTTGAAAATGTACCATTTATGGCTTTATATAGTTGAAAAATAGGGGTTTGGGGCGTTTCGTAGATGATGTGGGATTCGTTCCAAACTTAGTTTAAATGCAAAAAACTTGTCTTTCATAATTTCTGGAACCTTGGCATGCGTACACATGCACGGGTATGCGTATGCATGCATGAAGCATGCACACACTAAGCGAGCATGCACGCGCATTCACGTGTATACGTACGCATACCCTAGGGTTTCTGTGGCCTTTCTTTTCCATAAATATTTTATTTGTTGAAAAAATAAGTTATATTTTTTACAAACACTTTCACCAAGTCAAATTTCATCTGATCGAGCTCTAAACCAACCTTGGGCTTTTGAATTCTAACATCATCAGGGAACGAGGGCCTGAGTCTTTAGGGGTATAAAATGCGGTGTCTACACCACCTTGTTGATCACAAGGGCCTCTTTGTTGAATCGGGCCACATAAAACCTTAAGCTTTCATCTTCCTGTTGCTTGATGTTTAGAAGGCTTGCCAAAGACCGCTTGTACTTCTATCCATCAATGAAGTGTGTGACGAAATGGCCACTCAACTTCTTGAAGGTTAAGCCGGAGTTTGGAGCGATCTTGCTGAACCAAACCCTGGCCAATCCTTTGAGCGTGGTTGGAAAGCTCTACACATTATCTTGTCTGGCACACCCTGAAAGTGCATAAGAATTTTGAAGGACTCTAAGTGATCAAGCAGGTCTTTCGAGCCATCGTAAACCTCTACTTATGGCATCCAAAATTTGGGTGGTGTGAGTGACTGCGACCTTGATCCCGGTGCACCAATATTTTCTTAAATTGGGCCTAACTCACGAGAACGGGTGGGATCGTGATGCTCAAAATGTCGAATTCACTGTAAAATGTACTCCTCCCTAGATCGAGGGTTTTACATGAAGTCGCCACTTATTTAATTTAAATGGAAAAATAAGAAATCCTTCTATATAATAATAAAAAAAGCTTTTGTTGTACTATTATATATGACAATTTACATCAATTTTGTAACAAAAATTTACAATGCTTTTTTGGTCCTGGATACAATATAAGAAAGTAAATTACATTACTTTATTTCCTAGTTACATTCTAAAAAAATGTAAAATTGCATATATAAGAGCCTAGTCTAAAACTCTTGATCTTGGTTCAGAGGCTAATTTACGAGATGGGAAAGGATTAAGCACCCATCTCGCCCGGTAAAACCGGTCTCCTAGGTTTAGGTGGCCAATATCATATCATGTCAAAAAAATACAAATAATAAATCATATAAACATGTTAATTTGCAAGAATTGTAAACAAATATGTGTTGGGGAATTTAACATAAAGAGAAACAAAAAGTGAAATTTGTTAGATAACAATGTAAATGTAAAGAAAGCATGGAAGTAATGATATTTTCATCCAAGAAATTAATGTAAACAAGGAATTCCTAGCCTAGACATGTTCATCTTGATGGAAAAACATGTTTGTATCGCATACAAAATATACACTGCGGAAAATTAACGGATTTACTTCATTCGCAATCGATAACATGCATTATGTAAATTTCAGAATATAGAATCAAGAAAGTGTACGTTGGTGTAGTGAATTTCAAAACCGAAGATGATAAGTACTCGAGAACATTTTTAATCTTCACTCCAATTCCACTAACGCCCAAGATGTGTGGTTTCTCAATCAGTTATGTGTGTATGTTCTAGAGAGAATGAGAGAGTGTCCAACACTCACATACATGCCATTTCATGAAGATGTCTCTCTTAAAATTTTGTATGTTTCTCCCTTAATAACTGATTATCTAATTAGGCTAGCCTTTTGGACTTTTCCAATTGGGTTTTAGTATGTGGTTTGGAGTGGGACCAAAAGGGAACAAATAAGACACTAGCTTCAATGGGCCTTGGGCTTTTCTGTCAACTCTTGACAAGTCTAAAGTTACCATTAATTATATTTAATACCACTATATAAATATAATTGCACTCTAGGCCTTATTAATAAATTATATCCCAAGACTTTATTGTACATGCAACCCCTTCATAAAATATTCGTAGTAATATAAAGTCATTAAAGTAGACTGTCATTTTGTAGTTTACTACATCTTAATCCTTAAGTACCCGGTTTAATCCTTAAAATTATTCATCATATATTTATGAAATCCAATTTCATAAATATACACATTAGTAACTATTTACTAAAGTAGTTAGGCCTAACATTCTGAATAACAAATCCATTAAACTTATCCCAAGGGAATATTTTGTATCTCCATTAAGAGACTATGAATTCCATCTTGAGAATATATGTTCCATCAACACTAAATGTGGTTGCCCAACATACTGAAGTTTTGACTGTTACTTTAGATCTCACTCCTGATATATCAAAGCAACCTACATTTCATGATCAGGTCCATTCTTCTCTCAGGATTAAGAGTTTATGTAAATAGAAATCGTGAGATTTATTATTCATTTGACAGTCGTTAGAAGAATAATAAATCTCACAGCAGTCCAGTTCAATATGTCTTAATTCTTAAGACATATCAACACATCAACTAGAAGTCTCCACTTCCATGATCAAGACAAATCATCTTAGTTGATATGTTATAGTCTTCACAGATGAAATGCCCAATTTCATCACGGACTGCGAATTGAAATTCTGAGTTTACAAAGAACTTGTGATTTATATTTTCTATGACTTTTCACATAAATCACATACTATGCATCTCATGGACTATATGATAATGTCTGAATATTTATGTTACCATTATTTTAGATAATAGTAAAACAATTTTATTAATCACAATATTAAGTCATACATAATGTCATACTTAATATCATACATCGCATCATAAAATAGGATTTAAGGGCACTAATCCCAACACATCTAAGCATGTGAAGGAAAACAAAATCGTCATGTTATTTTTCATCAACATAATTGCAAAAGAAAATTTATTTTTAGGCCTACCAATCATCCAAGCAATCATGAGAAGAACAAAGAAAATCACCCAAACATGTTCATCCAAGTATTTAAGCGAAAACCATAATGTTAATTAGACTTGTTCGTCTAAGCCTTCAAAAAAGAGAGAAACAATTACCTAGACATGTTCATCTAAGAATGTTATGAAAGCAAATAATAACTTAGAAGTGTTCATCCAAGCATGTGAAGGAAAATAGAGAATGGTCATGCTATTTGTCATCCACACAATTGCAAAGAGAAAACAAAAAATTTAAGGATATTTGATCATCCAAGCAATTATGAAAAAAAGTAAAGAAAAATCCCTTGGACATGTTCATCTAGAGAAAATCAAAATACTTGACATTATTGTTTAAGCATTTATGAAAGTAAAACGACTACCTAGACATGTTCATCTAAGCATTCAAGAGAGAGTTGCGCATTAGCCTAGAAGTGTTCATCTAAGCATGTAAAAGGAATATCAATGAGATATATAGGCATGTTCATCCAAGCATATCATGAATGAAACAAATAAAGACGTGGAAGCATTTATTCAAGCAAGTGCAGAAATTTAAAGAACATAATTAACTACTTACCAGCAAAGTGCCTAAATGAAAGGGGGAAAAGATCGCTTAAAGGGCTAGGGAGAAAGTAAGGAAGTACTAAACTATAACCAAAGTAAGATGCACAATAGCTTTTCTTTTCTGCTTTCTCACTAGCTCTCTAGAGAGCATGGGGTGCTGAAAATGGAAGAAGTCTTCTCTATTTATTGGAGAAGGGATGGCTTAGCTTTAAAGCTAAGTTATTAACTTTCTTCTGAAGCTAAGGGAGGGATAAAGCTGTTTAGATAAGCTGGAACGGATTTGGTGTTGATCCCCATTTGAATTTTGAAAAATGATGTTGAACTTGTGTTATCTTTTGCCCCTGTTTCGTATTTTGACTCTAACTTTCTGCTCAAAATTTCAATTGATTCATAATTAGTTTATTTTGAAATGACATTTAATTCTCTACAACTTTTCCAAAAATAGAGAAAACCAAATTTCAATGTTTTTCAGGCCAAAAATGAGATTTAAGTTGCTGCTGAAAATAGTAACATTTTTTGAGCATTTTTCTATTTTTAAAATTTTTTTTATCTGTTTCTCTATCCAACTTGTTTTTCAAAAGCTCTTTCTGAAACTAAGGGAGGGGATAATCCTACTAGATAAGCTTGAACAGATTTGGTGTTGATCCCCATTTGAAATTTTGAAAGAAAGTTGAAGATGATGCTGAATTTGTGTTATCTTCTGCACCTGCTTCGTATTTTGGCTCTAACTTTCTACTCAAAATTCCAATTAATTCGAGATTGATGCTTTTTGAAAGTAAATTCAATTTTCTACAACTTTTCTAGAAATAGAGAAAAGCAAAGTTTAACGTTTTCCAGGCCAAAAATGTGATTTACATTGCTGCTAAAAATAGTAACGTTTTTTGAGCATTTTTCTGTTTTTTTGAAATTTTTCATAAAATGTATCTTTTCCTCTATCCAAATTTTTTCAAAAGAGCAGATACGATTCCATAAAGGAAAACTTTATTTATATATTATTTCTTAAAAAAAATCAATCCAATCAAAATTCACACTTAATTAATTTTAAATTAATTCTTGTTGGAACTAATCAAAATTAAGTGTTTAAAATAGAATGTGATCGGGCCTATTGTGTGAGTGAGCCATGATCATTAAAAATTGTTTGTATCATAACTTTTGATCAGGTGGTCTGATCAAAGCCCATGACATACCATTGTGATCTTTAGAGCATCAAGATTTGTTTTGTATCACAAACCCAATGATCTAATTGTTGAAATTACAATCATGCCCTTGGTGCAAAATTACTGCTTTGCCCTTAATATTGGTTAAATGCAAGTTGTAAAATGGGGTGTCTATAGAATGCCCCTCATTGACAGAGCTTGAAAACCGAATGTCAATGTAAAAGAACGACACCAAATTTTGCAACTTGAAATTTAACCGATGTGTGATGAAAATTTGTGAAAGTATGGGACTTTCATGGCAAAGTTTTGGAAACTTGTTGGTTTCCGAAAATTTTTGATCCAGAATGTGTTGGCAATTTTCTCAAAAAAACTTGTTATTTCTTTCAAAAATTTTGAACCTGTAAATTATTTAAAAAAAAAACCTTGTTGGGTTTTCTTGTGAAAATCTTGGCAAATTTTCTTAAAAACTTGTTGTTTTTTTTTTCTTTTTTGAAAATTTTTTAACTTGAAACTTGTTGAATTTTCTTTTAAAAAATTGTGTGTTATCTTGTCAAAATTTGTATTTGTGAAAACATGTTGGGAATTTTTGGAATGATATTGTCATGTCTTTTGGAAATTAGATAACATTGTCAAACATTTTTTTGAGAGATGTTGAAAATCTTGTTGGATTTTTGAGAAATTCATGAAAATCTTATTTCAAAAAATTGTTGAAAAACCTTGATCAGTTTTTGCAAAAATTGTGTAATCGTTTTGACAATATTGTCGAGCGTTCTTTTTCTGAGAGATGTTTGTAAATCTTGTAGGATTTTCCTCAATTTTTAAAAAAGATGCTGAAATTTTTTGAAAATTTTGTTTGATTTCTCAAGAATGTCATGAAAACCTTGTTTTGAAAAATTGTTGAAAAACCATGTTGGGTTTTTTGAAAATTTTGTTCACAAACCTTGTCAGGTTTTGAGAATTTTTATTAGAAAAACTTTTCTGGTTTTTTGAAAATATTTTTGAAAAACCTTGTCAATTCTTTTGAAAATTTGTTAAATAAAGTATGAAAACCTTGATGGGTTTTGTTGAAAATTTGTAAGAAAATCGAAAAAAAATCTCAGATTTTCTTGAAAAAGTTATGAATTTTCTGAAAATCTTGTTGATTTTTTTAAAAACCTTTTTGCGACTTTCAAGAAGAAAAACATTGACAAACCCTAGAGCCTGAGATGTTAGACAATACTAGTCAACTTCAATGAATCAAGAGACCCCTTAGTCGAGCCTTGTGTGATGTAGGAGACTTCTTAGCTAATTTGGTGATCTGGACTTAAAGCTACTATTGAATGCCAAAATGAATGAGAGATTTTTGCTTGATTCGTGCAAAGATGAAAATCTTCCTTTCTCAAGCTTGTTAGAAACTAGTTAATTTGGACCAATGCCCTTAGTAAAAACATGCTTGCAAAGAAAAATAGATGAAAAGCTTGCATACGAAAACTAATGGCCCAATGCTCGTAATTTAGGCATGCTTAATGCAGATAAAAAAGCAAACGGGCCAATGCCCCTAGTTTAAAGCTATTTGCAAACAACTTTGGGTCATTGTCTTGATTTCGTGCCTATTGTTTACCGAGCCTTTAACAGGTTGCCTACGCACCTCTCTTCAAGAAGACTAGGTCAAACATAGTTCAAGTCTGTAGGGAAGACATCTAGTCCACACAAAAGATGATCATGGCTTCCAACCAAACCTTCAAGATATTTTCAGAATGGACCTGTCCATGAAAATTTTGTTTTTGAAAGAAATTGATTTCCTTCTTCAAAAACCATTTGGTGCATAGTGGTGTCTTTTGAGAAAATTCTTTTTCTTTTCTGAAATTTACATGTACTATGTAAATTTCAGAATTTAAGAACAAGGGAGTATACCTTGGTGGGGTGAATTTCAAAACCAAAAATCAGAAGTTCTTGAAAACACTTTTAATCTTCACACCAATTCCACTTGAGCCCAAGAAGTGTGGTCTCTCAATCAGTTTCTATGAATTTGTTCAAGGGAGAATGAGAGAGTGTCCAACACTTACATACAAACCATTTTATGTACTTACAAAAATTCTGTATGTTTCTCTCTTTATAACTGATTATCTAATTGGGGTAGCCTTTTGGGCCTTTCTAATTGCGTTCCACTTGTGCCCAAGAAGTGTGGTCTCTCAATCAGTTTCTATGAATTTGTTCAAGGTAGAATGAGAGAGTGTCCAACACTCACATATAAACCATTTCATGTACTTACAAAAATTCTATATGTTTCTCTCTTTATAACTGATTATCTAATTGGGCTAATCTTTTGAGCCTTTCCAATTGGGCTTTTGTATGTGGCTTGGAATTGGACCAAATAGGAACAAATAAGACTTTAGCTCCAATGAGCCTTGGGCTTTTTAGTCAACTCTTGACAAGTCCAAAGTTACCATTAATTATATTTAATACCACTATATAAATATAATTGCACTCTAGGACTTATTAATAAATTATATTCCAAGACTTTATTGTACATGCAACCCCTTCATAAAATATTCAAAGTGATACAAAGTTATGAGTATAGACTGCCACTTTGTAGATTACTATATCTTAATCCTTGAGTACCCAGTTTAATCCTCTAAGTTATTCATCATATATTTATGAAATCTATTTTCATAAATATATGCTTTAGTAACTATTTACTAAAGTAGTTAGGCCTAACATTCTGAATAACAAACCCATTAAACTTATCTCAAGGGAATATTTTGTATCTTCGTTAAGAGACTATGAATTCCATCTTGTGAATATATGTTCCATCAGCGCTAAATGTGGCTGCCTAAAATACTGAGATTTTGACCGTTACTTTAGATCTCACTCCTGATATATCAAAGCAACCTACACTTCATGATCAAGTCCATTATTCTCTCAGGATTAAGAGTTCATATAAATAAGAGTCGTGAGATTTATTATTCATTTGACAACCGTTAGGAAAATAATAAATCTTACAGTGGTCCAGTTCAATATGTCTTAACTCTTAAAACATATCAACATATCAGCTAAAAGACTCCACTTCCATGATCAAGACAAATCAACTTAGTTGATATGTTATAATCTTCGCAGATGAAGCACCCAATTTCATCACCGACTACGAACTAAAATTCTAAGTTTACAAAAAACTTGTGATTTATATCTTCCTGTGACGTTTCACATAAATCACATACTATGCATCTCATGGACTATATAATAATGTCCAAATATTCATGTTACCATTATTTTAAATAATAATAAAACAACTTTATTAATTACAACATTAAGTCATATATAATGTCATACATAATATTATACATAGCATCATACAATAGGATTTAAGGACACTAATCCTAACATTGAGAAATTAAGAAACTGTGTCGTGGAGATTACTTGCCAATGTAGCTTGATAACCTCAAGCATTTGTCCTTTTTAATCTAAGAGAAAATATTGCCAGAGTTAAGGGTGTGCCTATGACTAGCAGAATTTCAAGGAGGTCTTATGCATGGGTTGTAATGTAGGCTAGGTTCAGGTTATGAAAGAAATTATATAAAAAGGCTCAAAATCCCCTGTATGATATTCCCCTCAAGTGTGCATTACTCAAAAGTTAGGCATTAGAAAAATTTTCTTGTTTCTCCCTTTCTTGACATTGTGCTAAAATTCTCATCATTCTTGTCATCTGCTCACTAGTCATCATGGATCATTTGTATCAATGTCATATCATGCTTGTTTGCCTTGTATTCTTCTTAGGAAAATTTTTTGAGCTTCAAATTTTCTTCTTTGATTTGACTTTGTGCTGAGGTCTTTGATGTGATTGAATTCTTCTGACTTTCTCTTCATTGATCTATTGTGTGAATGTTCTTTCATGCTTGTTTTTCAAACCTCAAATCTTTCTTCTTCTTTTAGAACTTGTTACTAGGCCATCTTTTCGATTTCTACCTTCTTTGTTGTTCTTTGTTCACTTCTTTTGAAACCTATGACAAGGTCGCCTTTTTAGCCCTTGTGACTAGGCCGCCTCTTCGATTTTTGACCAATTGGACTTCTTTTGTTCTTTTCTTATTCCTCTTTCTTTGATAGCAAATGAATGAATGAATTTTTTTTATATGACCGTGCTTGAAAAAGCTGCCTGCGTACCTCTTTTAAAAGAAGGGATGGTCATCTGTAGTTCAAAATAATTTTTCATGCCTGAATTTTTGCCTAGACCTCCCTTTTGGGTTTTCAATCTAGCAGGCTCTCTCACACTTGATTTTTTTTTTCTCTTTCCTTTTGCGTAGACCGCCCTTTCAGGTTTTCAATCTACCATTATTTTTTGTATCCCTAATTTTTGCCTAGATTGTCCTTTCAGGTTTTCAATCTAGCGGGATTTTTTTTTTTGTTGCTTCATGCTTTTTGATTTGATGAGCTCTCATCTCTTTCAATATGATGGAATCTCTTAGCTTTTAGCTTGATGAATTCTTGTCTACTCACCTTGATGGAGTATTATCATCTTTGCCTCGATGCACTATCATTATTTTTTTTAGATCTCTTTATTTGACCTTTACATCTTTCAATGGAAACTATTAGTTCCCTGCATTCTCATCTTTGATAGAGTGAATGTGATCTCCATTGTTTCTTCTAATCTTAATGGTCTTTGCTTTCCTTGATGTCTTCATTGAAGCTATGAGATTGTCCTCCTCAACATAAAATTTGACTATACATACTCGAATTTTCCCACGCTAGGTTTAGGTTGTTATAGGTTCATGAAAAAAAAGGCTAACTATTTAATAGCTCAAATGGGCTAGCAATGGATAATATTTGTAATGGGTGTCAAGGAATAATGTGGCTAAACCAAAGATGGCCTCTTATCCCTAGTAAGACTTGTTTATAGGTATAGTAACTTAAGCTCTTTTAGTAAATTCCTCTTGGAATAAAAATTATGAATGCTCCAATATTGTGACACAAAAAATGTTCTAAGATGTGGATTAAGTGTACATTGTTTGAGAATTTCTAATTGATGGAACCTCTTTCTGTTGAGATTTCCTAATAACTGGATATTCTTTGATTGCCTTTTAGGGCGTTCTCTTCTTATGTTCTAAGTGTTTTAGCAAAGATCCTTACATGAAACAGATGAAATTAATTCTCTCTTGGTGCACATTGATTGGTTGGTCCATTAAGCATTCTGATTTGCAAAAGCTTTACCAAATGAATTCTCACATAGTGGACTTTCTGAAATCAATATCTGATTGAAAATATGAATTTGTATAGCCAATGGGAATCAAATCCTCACACCGGTAAACAAGCATATAATCTCTTATTCTTAGTAGATACTTGAGAATATGCTTTACAGCTTACCAATGTTTTGGTCCTGAACTTGATTGATATCAGCTAACCATGCCAATTGAATAACAGATTTCTAGTTTAGTACAAAGCATGACATACAAGAGACTTCCTACTACAGAAGCATAAGGAACTTGTCTCATCATATTGTCTTCCTCTTGAGTCTTAGGCCTTTAGTCATCAGATAGAGGAACTCTATGTCTGAAAGGAAGTAATCATTTCTTGGAGTTTTGCATGCTAAACTGTTCTAGAACCTTATCTATATATCCAACTTGTGATAAGCCTAACATCTTATTCTTCTGATCTCGCCAAAGCTTGGTCCCTAGAATAAAGTTAGCCTTACCCACATCCTTCATATCAAATTGGCTTGACGACCAAACCTTTACAAATGACATTACCCCTACATCATTTCCAATGAGTAGAATATCATCAACATAATGCACTAGGAACATTACTACTTTGTCTTGATGTCTTTTGTACACACATGGTTCATCAAGAATCTATTCAAAACCATATGACTTGATGGCTTGATCAAATCAGATGTTCCATGACCTAGATGCTTGCTTAAGTCTATAAATGGACATTTTCAACTTGTATACCATTTGCTCTTGGTTTTTTTGCTATGAAATCTTCTGGTTGCATCATATAGATTTCTTCTTCAAGATTGCCATTTAGAAAAGCAGTCTTGACATCCAATTTCCAAATCTCATAATCATAATGAGTAGCAATGGATAAGAGAATTTTGATAGATTTAAGCATTGCTACTGGTGAAAAGGTTTCTTCATAATCAGTACCTTCTTTTTGTGTATACCCTTCGCCAATAGCCTTGGTTTAAATGTTTCAATCTTTCCATCTATCCCTCTCTTCCTCTTGTAAACTCATTTGTAACCAACAGGTTTAATGCCATTAGGTGCCTTTACAAGATCCCAACGATGTGCATCTATATCATTCATTGTCTCTTCATAAGTGTAAGGATCAGTTTCGGCCTCTTTTGAGATAGCTTCATAAGTTTCTCCCAGACCTATAAACCTTATAGGTGGCTTTACAATCCTCCCACTACGACGAGGCACCTGTGCATTAGACATCTCATGAGTAGTATCTTATGGTGTTTCTTATACAGTCACATCATCCCCAGTTTCATCCATTGGTTGTTCATTTACAGATTCATTCATTTCAGCCAACACAACTCTACTTCTAGGAGTATAATCATTCATATAGTCATTTTCCAAGAATTTGGCATTTGTACTAACAAACACTTTATTATTCTTATCACTATAATATAAACCTCCAACAGTTCCTTTTGGATACCTTATAAAGAAAACCACTTCTGTTTTAGATTGTAACTTGTCAGACTTTCCTTTCAACATATGTGCTAGAAAACCCCAAATATGGAGATGTCTCATACTAGGCTTACGCCCATTCCACAACTCTACAGGTGTTTTAGGAACAAACTTCGAAGGTGTAAAGTTGTGATTTACAACTATGTTTTAATGTTGGCTTATTCCATGAAAAAAAGTGTTGTAATTGCTTTAATTTTGTTCCTTATATTTTGTGGGATTTTATTGTATTGGGTTTAGTATTGAGTTGGTGAAGAATCGAGCTTAAATGAAGAAGTAGTGGATTTCGTGAGAAACTTGCGAGAAGCTAACCCGCGAAGTAGCCACGTAAGGAGCACATGACTGGAAGTTGAAGAGTCGTGCTAGGCTGTTAATTTCGCGAGTGTCTCGCGGGTAAGACCTTCCCGCGAGATAGTTGCGAAACATTCTGCTTGGTGGATTTTTTAAGTGTGACTTTCTTACCCTTCACCCATACTATATATACCCTCATTATCCACAAATTGTAAGGAGGCCATTTAGAGAGAAAAACCCTATATAGGTTTTCAACAACACACACACCCATCTTGTAGAGAGAGAGCTACTCATCCTTAGTGAGAAATCATTCTAGCCTCTTCTCATTCCCTCTCCCATTGTCATACCTTGAGGGGAGATTTGTACCTAAACACAACCCACATCTTTTCAGAGTGTAGAGAGTGTTTTGGAGCTGGGAAGCATTGGAGATTTGTCAAAAGAAGCCAGTGAGGCTTGGCAGATGCAATCGGGAGTATTGCAGGATCTGAAGAGCTAGAGAAGACAAGGCTTGGCGTAGTCAGTGGGTAGCAGGAGCTTGGAGGGCTCAAGTACATTGGGCAGACTAGGCTTGGAGGGTCTTTTGTTATTCGTGTACTCCAACTTTATTCTCTAGTGGATCGATTACTGCTTGGAGGGCGGCGGAGAGGTTTTTCGCCGAGATCTTCGGTTTCCTCTTCGATAACACATCATGGTGTTGTCTTGTGTTTGCATCTCTTCCCTTACTCTTATGCTTTACTTTTATTGTTTGCTATTCATGTTTATGCACTAGAATAGTTATCGGTTTATTGCACTTCACTTACTCTTGTTCCGCACTTAGATAAGTTAGAGTAAAAGCAATCTAGCTGTAATTTTTAATATAGGAAAATAACAAGTTTGTATCGCATACAAAACATATGCAGCGGAAAAATTAATGGATCTACTTCATTCACAATTAATAACATGTGTTGTGTAAATTTCAGAATATATGAACAAGAGAGTGTACCTTGATATGGTGAATTTCAAAACTGAATGAAGAAAAGCACTTGGAAACACTTTTGATCTTCACTCCAATTCCACTTGATGTCCAAAATGTGTGGTCTCTCAATCAGTTCTATGTATTTGTTCTAGAGAGAATATGAAGGAGTCTCTTTCTTACATATATGGACATAAAAACCATTTCATTCTCATATAAAATTCTGTATGTTTCTCTTCACATAATCGATTATCTAATTGGGCTAGCCTTTTGGGCCTTCCTAATTGGGCTTTAGTGTGTGTCAGTTTGTTTAGACCCCTGTAAACTTAAATTGTTTAACCTAATTAATTAACCAAGTGAATACTTAGGTTTATTATTCAGATCTAGGTTAAAACAATAACAATCATATCAAGTAAAGCAGCGGAAAAATAAATAACACAACGATATGATGACCCAGGAAAACCAAACCGGTAAAAAACCTGGGGAGGATTTAACCTAGCTATCCTCAAGGTAAAATAGCAAATTCACTAGAAAGAATTGAAGTTTACACAATAGCGACTTAGACCACTAACATCCTATTGCTACTCAAGTGTAGGAAACTTACTACCATGACCCCATGATAGCTCCGAGATCCACGGACTCCTTCTTTCTTTAATCTTTGCAAAACACAAACACCACCGTTTGTGACTTTGAGATCCCACTCAAAGGTTTAACACAAACTCTCCTGTTTGTGACTCCAAGACCACCCTTGAAGGTTTAGATCATCAGCTCCTTTGATGATTAGAGAAGGCAGCAACTTCAGCAATACCGGATCTTGAGATTCTTCAAGGAACAACACCGGTAGAAGCAATAAGAGAGGTTTTAGGAACAAAACCCTAAATACAAAAGAGGCACACTCTTTTCTCTCTAAAAAGCCTTATAAAAAACGTGCTTAGGGTTTCCTTTATATAGTGGGAAAAGTAGATCTGAAACCCTAATCCTTAATGGGCTAGAACTGCTGTTTGGGCCAACTTAAAATTCTGCAGACACGACTTTCGATCGATCGAGCCTGTTTTTCGATCGATCGAACCAGGCAGATTCTTAATTCTTCTTTCTGCAGCTTACATGTTCTTGTGTGCTCATGATTTGCCAATTGTTCTAAACTTTTAGAACCTAACAATCTCCCCCTTTGGCAATTCGTGACAAAACTTTCATACAAAATGAAATGTTAAAATACAAGAACAACCCAATACAATAAAATGCCCAATTACATCACAAATCCCAATCTAAGACTCTTAACCTAGAAGTTGCCAAGAAGAGGTAGAAGGTCTTGATCAGAATGCACCTGTCTTTCCTGAAACACTCAACAAACACATCACCGCATGTGTGGAAAGAAAGACATAAAAACAAAATGAAACACAATATAAAAACAAAAATAAATTCTAACTCTCCCCCTAAGTTAGATACATCAAAACGTTTTTATATTATCCCCCTTTCAAAAACACTTTTCTCCCCCTAAACAAGACAATCAGGATTGCCACATTTCATCTATTTCTCCCCATTTTTGTCACGTATTGACAAATAAAACTCAAACAAAGAGTAAACATGAGAGAAAAAAGAGAACCAAGGGAACATAAAATAGATTAGCTCTATAGAAAAAAGAGACAACTCCCCCTATGAACAACAAAGATTAAAAAAAAACTTCTCCCCCTAGAAAAATAGGAAAAACAAAACAAGTTTGGGAAAAACAGTTTTGGGGAAAATTTAGGAGGTAGGGATAAAGAAAAACACACAAACCAAAAAAAATGTGTTGAGGATACACATGAAGAAAAATATTCTCTCTTTCAATAAATGCAAACTTGACACTATGTGACCCATAAACAGTTGCATGAGTAGAGAAAATATTTGCACATTGATTATCCATCATATCTCTTAAGAAAAATATTTGCTGCAATTCACACATCAAGAAAAAATAGCATATACTAAAATATACAAAGGACTCAAAAATTAATCAATCAATTTCTAATTCAAGTTGAGTACCCAATTTAGCAAAGTGTATGCATGTTATGTGTGAAAACAATGAGAGATATGACTGCAAAACTGCAAGATGGATACAAAAACAATGCAATTCATGTGAATCCTAAACATAAATGATGCATGAAAAAATTTGGTCAAAAACTCTAAAAACTGAAAATTTTTCAATTTCGATCGATCGAGCATCGATCGAATACCAATCGAGTCAAACAGAATCAAACCCAAATTTTAATTGCAATTTCGATCGGTCGAAAAACACCCTCGATCGATCGAAAATCTGGAAAACTTAAATTTTTGAAAAACAGAGCAATTTTATGCAGTAACTCCTCAAAGCACAATATTTCATGAATGAAATGCATGAGTATGAGACTAAAAGTTTTTCAAAAAAAATATAAATACAACCCAGATCTTCCAAAATTAAGATTTTTAATCAATTTGTCCTTAAAACTCAAATTTTGCATCAAAATCAAGGAACATATAATCTTGGATGGCCACAACAAAATCACACACAATAACATGTACAAAGTTTAGCAAAGAGTAACTTTGTGTAGTGTGTGCAACTAGCAAAAGCTTGAGATGCATGTGAGGTGATATGTGAATATTAATCAATCACAAAGTCTACAAAATTCATCACATAAATTTGAAAGAGACTATCACCTAAAGAGTTACATCATATAACTCTCACATCTCCTAGAATAAAAGCTTGCAATCATGTAAGTTTCTTGATTTGCCTCATAATGTACACACCAATTTTAATTAATTTGAATTCATTATAGCCCAATAATGTACACACCAATTTTAGCATTTAAATCCGAGGCTACACCTTATGTTCTTTTTGTGCATGTGCTACACTTTCTCGAGCACAAAATCTTACGATATGCACTAAGGTGTTCATGATTGGCTAGTAAATAGTGGTGAGATGGTTATTTATGCCTTTTTCAATAAGTTCAAGTCCAACAATCAAAGACATAAGACTTCAAGATCAAGATCATGTGATCAACAATTATAGCATCTTCCCACACAACATGCACTACAAAGCTCAAACTAGTAAAGTACAATAAAATAAGTTCATCCAAGCTAAACAAAGTACATAAACATGTTATATAAAAATATTATGGCCAACCTTAACTATAAATCCAAGATATATAATATAAAACACAAAAAAAATATTTTTGGTTTTTTTTAAAAAAAAAAAATTTTATGACCAAAAACAAAAAGCACACATTATGCTAAATGATTAAAAAAAATGCAAATGCAATGCATGACAATGCTTAACCAAGCTATAGAGGGTACACAAACAAGAAATATCAATTTCTTAATTAACCCATGAGTACATGTACAAACTAGTACATACTCACACAAAATCAAAAAATAGCTCAGCACTTATAGAACACATGCTATTCAAGTTTCTCCACAATGTCAAACATGTTCTAAATCAAGAGAGAGAGATATCATAATCCATGTAATCCTCAAGAAAAAATAAAAAAACAACCTAAAACAGAAACAAAACATGTCCACAAATAATTGAAAGAATTAAATCAGGGACAAGTCAACAACACTCACCTTAGAGAATCTTTTCTCACCCATATAGCACGAGTCTTCGGCTTTGTAGGTGAAAATACATGTGAAGTAGAGTGTATTTGAGGGATTACACCAATCTTCTGAGAAAGACTGAAATCCTGCAATTTCCTTTCACAAGCCAACAAGCTTAAATTTTTCAAAAACATAAGAAACAATTTATTTGGACTTATGGTAGGAGAAATATCATCACATGTCCTAGACTGAAACACAGAATGCTTAAATTTGAATTTATGACAATTAGGACGAATGTGACCGGAAACACCACAAAAGTGACAAACAGGAACAAATTTAGGAACATCAGTATTCCTAACAGCAAATCTAATCTCAGATTTTGGTTTTCGCCTCAACAAAGAACAATTTGGTCTAATATGACCAAAAACACCACAAAGGTGACAAGTAGGCACAAAAACAAATTTCTTATGCTCTCTAGCAGTAGGTTTAGACATAGGTTTAGAAATTTCAGCGTCTACATCAGAACTTTTACCTTTGTCTAACCTAGCAAAATAAGCATTTTCTTTATTATTCCTCTTGAAAGGAGGGATATAAACTTTCTCAGTTTTAGGCTTAAGAGAAACAGAAACACTTCTGTTATCATCAGCAGGCTTGGTACTAGTCAAATTTTCAATTTTAGCCTTAGATTCAACTAACTCTTGTTCCAAGCTTTTCATCTTCTCATCTTGAGAGGAAATTTGATTTCTCAAAAATTCATTCTTTTTATTAGATTCATCTAATCTAACAATCAATTCCTCTTTTTCAAGATTAGCCAATTTTAACTCTTCTTTAAATTTCTTAGCAATTTTCAAAGACTTAGACAATTCCTTACGAAGAGTTTCAAAGGCATCAATAAAATCAACAGAAACAACAGTGTCCTTTTTATTCAAATCATCACAATCAGAAACAGTAAGACACTTAAAATTATCCATGATAATAGGGATCAAGGATCAACTCTTAGATCAAAGGATCTAAAACAAAAGAGCTACCTGCTCTGATACCACTTGTCAGTTCGTTTAGACCCCTGTAAACTTAAATTGTTTAACCTAATTAATTAACCAAGTGAATACTTAGGTTTATTATTCAGATCTAGGTTAAAACAATAACAATCATATCAAGTAAAGCAGCGGAAAAATAAATAACACAACGATATGATGACCCAGGAAAACCAAACCGGTAAAAAACCTGGGGAGGATTTAACCTAGCTATCCTCAAGGTAAAATAGCAAATTCACTAGAAAGAATTGAAGTTTACACAATAGCGACTTAGACCACTAACATCCTATTGCTACCCAAGTGTAGGAAACTTACTACCATGACCCCATGATAGCTCCGAGATCCACGGACTCCTTCTTTCTTTAATCTTTGCAAAACACAAACACCACCGTTTGTGACTTTGAGATCCCACTCAAAGGTTTAACACAAACTCTCCTGTTTGTGACTCCAAGACCACCCTTGAAGGTTTAGATCATCAGCTCCTTTGATGATTAGAGAAGGCAGCAACTTCAGCAATACCGGATCTTGAGATTCTTCAAGGAACAACACCGGTAGAAGCAATAAGAGAGGTTTTAGGAACAAAACCCTAAATACAAAAGAGGCACACTCTTTTCTCTCTAAAAAGCCTTATAAAAAACGTGCTTAGGGTTTCCTTTATATAGTGGGAAAAGTAGATCTGAAACCCTAATCCTTAATGGGCTAGAACTGCTGTTTGGGCCAACTTAAAATTCTGCAGACACGACTTTCGATCGATCGAGCCTGTTTTTCGATCGATCGAACCAGGCAGATTCTTAATTCTTCTTTCTGCAGCTTACATGTTCTTGTGTGCTCACGATTTGCCAATTGTTCTAAACTTTTAGAACCTAACAGTGTGTGGCTTGAAATGGGACCAAAAGGGAACAAATAAGACACTAGCTCCAATAGGCCTTGGGCTTTCCTGTCAACTCTTGACAAGTCCAAAGTTACCATTAATTATATTTAATACCACTATATAAATATAATTGCACTTTAGGCCTTATTAATAAATTATATCCCAAGACTTTATTATACATGCAACCCTTCATAAAATATTCGTAGTAATACAAAGTCATTAATATAGACTGCCACTTGGTAAATTATTACATCTTAATCCTTGAGTACCCGGTTTAATCCTTTTAAGTTATTCATCATATATTTATGAAATCTAATTTCATAAATATATACTTTAGTCTTACTAAAGTGGTTAGGCCTAATTCTCTAAATAACTGAACGCATTAAACTTATCTCAAGGTAATATTTTGTATCTTCGTTAAAAGACTATGAATTCTATCTTGAGAATATATGTTCCATCAACACTGAATGTGGCAGCCCAACATACTGAGGTTTTGACTGTTACTTTAGATCTCACTCCTGATATATCAAAGCAACCTACATTTCATGATCAGGTCCATTATTCTTTCAAGATTAAGAGTTCATGCGAATAGAAGTCATGAGATTTATTATTCAACTGACAGTTGTTAGGAGAATAATAAATCTCACAGCGGTCCAGTTCAATATTTCTTAACTCTTAAAACATATCAACATATCAACCAGAAGTTTCCACTTCCAAGATCAAGACAAATCATCTTAGTTAATATGTTATAGTCTTCATAGATGAAATGCCCAATTTCATCACCGACTACGAACCAAAATTCTGAGTTTACAAAGAACTTGTGATCTATATCTTCTGTGACTAAATCGCATAAATCACATACTATGCATCTCATGGACTATTTGATAATGTCCGAATATTCATGTTACCATTATTTTAGATAATAACAAAACAACTTTATTAATCATAATATTAAGTCATACATCATTTAATACATAATGTCATACATAGTATCATACATGGCATCATACAATAGGATTTAAGGGCACTAATCCCAACAATCTCCCACTTGCCCTAAAGACTATTATGCACTAATCTAACTCCCATCCCCTCCAAATGTGACTCGAAGGTCCTTTGAGGCAAGGCTTTTGTAAAGGGATCTGCTAGATTATTGGCACTTTCAATCTTTGCTACCACCACATCTCCACGAGCAACAATGTCTCGAATGTTGTGGTACTTTCTCTCAATGTGTTTCCTTTCTTGTGAATCCTTGGATCTTTGGATTGTGCAACCACTCCACTATTGTTGCAAAACAATGTGATAGGAACTTGCTCCATTTTCACTACACCAAGATCAGAAAGGAATTTCTTGAGCCATATAGCTTCTTTTGCTGCTTCACAAAGCAGCAACATATTCTGCTTCCATGGTGAAGTCCGCAATACAAGATCGCTTAACACTCCTCCAACTTATGGCTCCACCTCCCAAGGTGAATATACATCCTGACGTGGACTTTCTAAAATCTAGATTCGATTGAACGTCTGAATCTGTATAGCCAATGGGAATTAAATCCTCACAACGGTAAACAAGCATATAATCTCTTGTTCTCCGTAGATACTTGAAAATATGCTTTACAGCTTGCCAATGTTGTGGTCCTGGATTTGATTGATAACGGCTGACCATGCCAACTGAATAACAGATATCTGGTCTAGTACAAACCATTGTATACATGAGACTTCCTACTATAGAAGCACAAGGAACTTGTCTCATCATATTTACTTCCTCTTGAGTCTTAGGCCTTTGGTCATCAGACAGAGGAACTCCATGTCTGAAAGGAAGTAATCCTTTCTTGGAGTTTTGCATGCTAAACCGTTCTAAAACCTTATCTATATATCTAGCTTGCGATAAGCCTAACATCTTATTCTTGCGATCTCGCCAAAGCTTGATCTCTAGAATAAAGTTAGGTTCACCCAAGTCCTTCATATCAAATTGGCTTGACAACCAAAACTTTACTGATGACATTACCCCTACATCATTTCCAATGAGTAGAATATCATCAACATAAAGCACTAGAAACATTACTACTTTATCTTGATGTCTTTTATACACACATGGTTCATCAAGATTTTGTTCAAAACCAAATGACTTGATTGCTTGATCAAATCTGATGTTCCATGACCTAGATGCTTGCTTAATTCCATAAATGCACCTATTTAACTTGCATAGCATATGCTCTTGGTTCTTAGCTATGAAACCTTCCGGTTGCATCATATAGATTTCCTCTTCAAGATTGCCATTGAGAAATGCAGTCTTGACATCCATTTGCCAAATCTCATAATCATAATGAGCAGCAATGGATAAGAGAATTCTGATAGATTTTAGCATTGCCACTGGTGAAAAGGTTTCCTCATAATCAATACCTTCTTTTAGAGTATACCCTTTGGCCACTAGCCTTACTTTAAAGGTTTCAACCTTTCTATCTATTACTCTCTTCCTCTTGTAAACCCATATGCAACCAACAGGTTTAATGTCGTTAGGCGCCTTTACAAGATCCCAAACTTGATTGGAATACATGGAATCTAATTCAGATTTCATAGCTTGGACCTAATGATGTACATCTATATCATTCATTGCTTCTTCATAAGTGTAAGGATCAGTTTCGGCTTCCTCTGAGATAGCTTCATAAGTCTCTCCAAGACCTATGAATCTTATAGGTGGCATAACATTCATCCTACTATGACGAGGCACCTGTATACTAGACATCTCATGAGTAGTATCTTGTGGTGTAACCAATAAAGCCACATCATTCCTAGTTTCAACCATTGGTTGTTCATTTACAGGTTCATTCATTTTAGCCAAGACAAATTTACTTCTAGGATTAAAATTATTTACATAATCATCTTCCAAAAATTTGGCATGGGTGCTAACAAACACTTTGTTATCCTTATGATTATAGAATAAATAACCATTGGTTTCCTTTGAATACCCTAAAAACATGCATACTTCCGTTTTTGCTTCCAACTTATCAGACTTTCTTTTCAACACATGTGCTGGACATCCCTAAATATGGAGATATTTCATACTAGGCTTGCGCCCACTCCACAATTCCATAGGTGTGTTGGGAACAGATTTTGATGGAACTAAATTCAAAATATGCATTGCAGTTTTTAGTGCATATCCCCAAAAAGAAAATGGCAAAGTTGAGTAACTCATCATGGACCTAACCATTTCTAAAAGAGTCCTATTCTTTCTTTCTGCTACACCATTTTGTTGGGGAGTTCCAGGTGCAGTCAATTGGGATACAATCCTATTTTGAGTTAAGTAATATTTGAAATCCCCAAGAAGGTGTTCGCAACCACGATCAGATCGAATGGCCTTTATGTGTTTACCCAATTGATTCTCAACTTTAGCCCTAAACTCTTTGAACTTTTCAAAGGCTTCGGACTTCCATCTCATTAGGTACACATAACCATATCTTGAGTAATCATTGGTGAAAGTGATGAAATACTCATAACCTCCTTTTGCTTGGGTTGACATAGGACCACAAACATCCGTAAGAACTAATTCAAGCAACTCTTGGGCTCTTCTACCTTTTGCATTAAAAGGTCACTTGGTCATTTTACCTTCTAAACACAATATCCATATTTACCCAAATAAGTTGCAGAAATTAAATTCCTACGAACATTAGGTATATATAGACAGTCATCTAATATTAAAACTCTTGACTCAAAACATAAATTAAACACTCCAATAGCTACAACCGGAATCCTACTCCCATTAGCCAAGGTTAGAAACAATTCCCCTTCTTTAAGCTTTCTGGTCTCTTGGAACCCCTGCAAAGAATTACAGATATGAATAGTACAACCTAAATCCACACACCAGAAATCCGTGGGATTTTGTACCAAACATATTTCAAGGAGGAATGAACTATTCATACCCTTATTATTGGCAGCCTTGAATTTTGGACAATTTCTCTTCCAATGTCCTTTCTCACCACAATGGAAAACATTTTCCTTTCAGCTTCTTTCCTTTGTCAGCAACTCCTAAGGCAATTTGTTTATCCTCTTGCTTAGTGAAGTCCTTCTTCTTCTTCTTCTTACCCTTGCCTTTCGACTTAGGTTGAGAAGTAGAAGCTTCACCCACATTGGCTTCAATACTAGAAGTATCAAGGATGCCTTCTGCCGCTACCAACTCATTCATTAATTCAAACAAAGAATAAATCTTTTTGTTCATCTTATAATTAAGTCTGAATTCCTTGAATGATTCCGGTAGTGACTGGAGTATCATATCCACTTGGGATTCTCCATCAATATCGGCACTTAAAACCTCTAATGTATTCAGATTAGACATCATTGTAAGACAATGCTCTCTCACTGAACTACCTTCAGCCATTTTGGTATTATAAATTTGCCTCATGGTTTCTTGCCTTGCAGAACGGCCTTGCTCACCAAACATCTCCTTCAGACTTAGCATAATGTCCGAAGCTAGTTCTACATCTTGCATTTGATGCTGTAGAACATTTGAGATGGACGCTAGGATATAGCACTTGGCCATTTCACTAGATTTTTGCCAACAATCATATTGTTGTTTTTCCTCTGGAAGAGCATCTAATGAAGGAAAGCTAGGACATGGTTGAGTAAGCACATATTTGTACTCTTCGGCTGTGAGAACTATGTCCAAGTTTCTTTTTCAGTCAACATAATTGGATCCAGTCAGTTTATTTTGATTAAGAATGGTAACAAGTGGGCTAAATGATGCTATGTTCAAATCTGAAAATAATAAACATTAATATAATAAGTAAACTGGACATTATCAATTTAGCATATAAGCATAAAATATGGAATCTTAATAAAACTATAAAATAATATATGCAACGACAACCCAATCCATGTCTATAATTCCTTGGTAGCAAGTTTATTATAAACACATCAATTAGTTGAGAACTATTCTCATTATTAGTGCCATCATGATAATTCTTATCAAACAACAATAATATGCCGTATTATCTTTAGCCTCTAAGTAATAATGCAATAGCTCATTTGGGAGGTTAACATTACACTTAGTCTTGTGTATACCATTATCTAGAATCATGTGTAGCCATATTTCATCTCCCTTTATGGTGTTTAAACTTGTAGTACCATTGAACAAAACACCCTCCTTTGGGATCGCGAGGCATATACGCCAAGACGAGGTGCTTGTCCACACTACTTTAAACGGGTAAGTTCAATCTTGTAGTACTATGAAGTAAACACCCTCCTTTAGGATCACAAGGCATATACGCCAAGACGAGGTGCTTACCCCACACTATTATGAATCGATAATGGAGGCCGTGAGATCCAACCCTTGAATCTCTCTCCCTCTAGATGTTTTAAATTAAAGTTTTTTATCTTTTAAACATGCATAAACTAATTATACACAGCCTTGCACTTTATACTAAACACTTTTCCTTACAAAAAAGGCAGATTTGAAATTGAAGACCGCCCTGATACCAATTGTTGGAAAAATACATGTTTGTATCGTATACAAAACATACGCATCGGAAAATTAACAGATCTACTTCATTTGCAGTTGATAACATGTAAATTTCAGAATTCAAGAACAAGGTAGTATACCTTATTGTGGTGAATTTCAAAACCAAAAATCAGAAGTTCTTGAGAATACTTTTAATCTTCACTCCAATTCCATTTGTGCCCAAGAAGTATGGTCTCTCAATTAGTTTCTATGAATTTGTTCAAGGGAGAATGAGAGAGTGTCCAACACTCACATGTAAACCATTTCATGTACTTACAAAAATTTTATATATTTCTCTCCTTATAACTGATTATCTAATTAGGCTAGCCTTTTGGGCTTTTCCAACTAGGCTTTAGTATGTGGCTTGGAGTAGGACCAAAACGGAACAAATAAGACTCTAGCTCCAATGAGCCTTGGGCTTTTCTGTCAACGCTTGACAAGTCCAAAGTTACTATTAATTATATTTAATACCACTATATAAATATAATTGCACTCTAGGTCTTATTAATAAATTATATCCCAAGACTTTATTGTACATGCAACCCCTTCATAAAATATCCGTAGTAATACAAAGTCATAATTATAGACTGCCACTTTGTAGATTACTACATCTTAATCTTTGAGTATCCGATTTAATCTTTTAAGTTATTCATCATATATTATGAAATCTAATTTCATAAATATATACTTTTGTAACTATTTACTAAAGTAGTTAGGCCTAACATTCTAAATAACAAACTCATTAAACTTATCTCAAGAGAATATTTTGTATCTCTGTTGAGAGACTATGAATTATATCTTGAGAATATATGTTCCATCAACACTAAATGTGGTTGTCCAATATATTGAGGTTTTGACCATTACTTTAGATCTCACTCTTGATATATCAAAGCAACCTAAACTTCATGATCAGGTCCATTATTCTCTCAGGATTAAGAGTTCATGTAAATAAGAGTCGTGAGATTTATTATTCATTTGATAGTCGTTAGGAGAATAATAAATCTTATAATGGTCTAGCTCAATATGTCTTAACTCTTAAAACATATCAACATATCAACTAGAAGTCTCCACTTCCATGATCAAGACAAATCATCTTAGTTGATATGTTATAGTCTTCGCAGATGAAATGTCCAATTTCATCACTGACTACGAACTAAATTCTGAGTTTACAAAGAATTTGTGATTTATATCTTCTGTGACTTTTCACATAAATCACATACTATGCGTCTCATGGATTATATAATAATGTCCAAATATTCATGTTACTATTATTTTTGATAATAATAAAACAGCTTTGTTAATTACAACATTAAGTCATACATAATTTCATATTAAAGAAAAGAGTTTAATTTTTAGAATACGGATTAAAAACGCATCTAAGTGCAAGTCCCAGTTCAAAAAAATCTCAAAAAATGAGTCCAAAACGGACTAAAACTCGAATGCAGGCTTGGCACCCAAAAGTGCCAAATGGCACTTTTGGAGTGCCGATTGGCACAAATTCAGTCCCCGGCCTGAGGGCACTTGGATGATGCTGAAACACATCCTTTTCTAATTTTTTAGAGATAAGGATGCGTCCCTGTTCATATTCTAATCATCTAGCTATTTTTTCGAGCCTCCCAACCTCTATAAATAGAGGCTGGATCTTAGAATTTAGCACACTTTTTCAATCTCTGAGATTTCCCCTATTTTTAATTTTTTTCTTTTTCCCTTTTACTTTAAAGACATTTTGGAGGCTTTTGCCTTAGGAATTTCTTTATTGTAAGCAGAATAGTTTAGGCATCAAAGATAAATGAAAAAATTTCTTTGAATTCTAAAATATCCATTCACAACAAAGAGCACACATGCAAATCTAAATTTTTTCCAACACAAAAACTAATTTGCATGTTTCTTAGTTGTAAATCTGAATTTTTTCCAACACAAAAACTGATTTGCAGATTCCTTAGATGTAAATCTAAATTTTTTCTAATGTAAAAACTGATTTGCATCTTCCTTAGATGTAAGTCTAAATTTTTTTTACATAAAAACTTATTTGTAGCTTCCTTAGATGCAAATTTGAATTTTTCAAAACAAAAACTGATTTGTATATTCCTTAGATGCAAATCTGAATTTTTAAAATCAAAAACAGATTTGTATCTTCCTTAAATGCAAATCTAAATTTTTTTTTAATTTGAAAATTGATCTATATCTTCTTTAAGATATAGGTTTGAATTTTTAAATATAGCAGATTTTGAAATAAAAAAGAAAGTCATGAGTAGTAATATCCTGTTTGTTTTGTTTGATACAAGTAGCGTAGTTTTATTTCATGAATGTATTTCTCTTCTTAAAAAAGAAAAAAATATTTTTGTTTCACATAAAAAATAGATCTGACTTTTTTTTTTTTAACTCTTTGCAAATCTAAATTTTTTATTACAAAACAAATCTGATTTTTTTTTTTTTTTAACGTACAAACCAAAAACCAGTTTTTTTTTTTCTTTAGTTCCCAAAACAGGTCTGATATTTTTAAACCAAAAGACTTTGTTTTACTTAAAAAAACAAATCTGATTTTTTTCTTCACCAAAAACTATTTTTTTTACATATACAAAATCATATATGATTTTTTTTTAAAACCAAATCAAATTTTTTTTTACAAGACAGATCTGAATTTCTTTTCAAAAGAAGAGGATACACTCATAAATAGACTTATGTGACTTAGTTTGGTTAAAGTGTTTCATGTGTACAACATATCATTCATAGCATGCACAAAGGGATACATTGGTCATGAGTGTCTAGAAGACCAGACTCTGTCTGGGTGGAATGGGTGCCTAACACCTTTCTATTCCGTAACCTAGCCTCCAAATTTAGTGTCTTTGGATAGGTAGACCTAGGCTTTTCTTTGTTTTTTGTTCTTTTTTTTTTTTTTTTGGTAGATTGTAACTTGGACAAAAAGCCATGTAATTCTTTGGTAGTTTGTAACTAGGACCTAAAGTCATGTAATACTCAATTTATTAAGCTTGTATTTTTATTCAATCAATGAGAATGAAATAATTCAGTCATGTAAATTTGTATTTAATTTTTTTCTTGTGTTTTTGTATAAAAAATAAGTGACGACTTCACACCACTTACCCAAAAAGAGAGGTGCCTTGAAAAAGCATCCAAAAATCTCTTTTTTGAGAGCACCTACATTTCCCCAGTCTCTCATAGTGGCCACTAGGCTAGGGATGTCGAGGGCTAAGCTTTGTATTAGAATTAAGTGACCAAATATGTGCCTTTGTTTTTGCATGGTCTTACATGATATTGTTGTTTGTTTGTTTGTTCATTTATCTTTGTTGATATATTGAATGATATTTTGTTGTTTGTATTGTTTGTTAAGAACTTTCCCTAATTGTCATAGTGTGTGCCATCAAAACAAATATGTACACACCCCTTTCAACAACATGTGGTGATAGTAAACCATGGATCACCGGTCTTCATTAAATTTGTGCACCAAGTGGTGAACTTGTTGGAAAAATACATGTTTGTGTCGCATACAAAACATACACTGCGGAAAAATAACGGATCTACTTTATTCGCAATTGATGACATGTATTATGTAAATTTCAGAATATAAGAACAAGAGAGTGTACCTTGGTGTAGTGAAATTCAAAACCAAAGATTAGAAGTACTAAGGAACACTTCTAATCTTCACTTCAATTCCACTTGCGCCGAAGAAGTGTGGTCTCTCAATCAATTTCTATGTGTGTGTTCAAGGGAGAATAAGAGAATGTACTACACTCACATACAAACCATTTCATTCTCTTACAAAATTTTGTATGTTTCTCTCCTTATAACTAATTATTTAATTGGGTTAGCCTTTCGAACCATTCCAATTGGGCTTTAATACGTGGCTTGGAGTGGGACCAAAAGAGAACAAATAACACACTAGCTTTAATGGGTTTTGGGCTATTCTGTCAAATCTTGATAGGCTCAAAATTTTTATTAATTATATTTAATACCACTGTATAAATATAATTGCACTCTAGGCCTTATTAATAAATTATATCTCAAGACTTTATTATACATTCAACCCCTTCGTAAAATATTTGTAGCAATACAAAGTCATGAATGTAGACCACCACTTTGAAGATTACTATATCTTAATCCTTGAGTACCCGGTTTAATCCTTTAAGTTATTCATCATATATTTATGATATCCAATTTCATAAATATATACTTTATTAACTCCTTACTAAAGTGGTTAGGCCTAACACTCTAAATAATCGAACCTATTAAACTTATCTCAAGGGAAAATTTTATATCTCCATTAAGAGATTATGAATTCCATCTTGAGAATATATGTTCCATCAACACTAAATGTGGCTGCCTAACATACTGAGGTTTTGATCGTGACTTTAGATCTCACTTCATGATCAGGTCCATTATTCTCTCAAGATTAAGAGTTCACGTAAATAGAATTTGTGAGATTTATTATTCATTTGATAGTCGTTATGAGAATAATAAATCTCACAACGGTCCAGTTCAATATGTCTTAACTCTTAAAACATATCAACATATCAACTAGAAGTCTCTACTTCCAGGATCAAGACAAATCATCTTAGTTGATATGTTATAGTCTTTGCAGATGAAAAACTCAATTTCATCACCGAGTAAGAACTATAATTCTGAGTTTACAAAGAACATTTGACTTATATCTTCTGTGACTAAATCACATACAATGCATCTCATTGGCTATATGATAATGTCCAAATATTCATGTTACCATTATTACTAGACCACCATGGAAGCCGATTGTGTAGCTCATGTTTGAAAGTGCCATCAATGCCAAGTCCACGGAAATTTGAAAAACATGCCACCCATGCCACTACATAATATGACATCCCCTTGGCCATTTTCTACATGGGGGATAGATATTATAGGGAAGATTCACCCTACAGCATCCAATGGCCATGAATTTATACTTGTTGTTATAGACTATTCACCAAATGGGTTGAAGTTGCCTCATACAAGGTTTTGAAATTAAAGAAAGTTTTTCAATTCATTCAAACAAATATCATTTGCCAATATGAGGTACCATATAAAATTATCTCTAACAATGGGCTGCATTTCAAGGGAGAAACAGAGAAGCTGCTACGACAGTTCAACATTCAGCACCATTAGTCTTCACCTTACCGTCCTCAGACTAATGGTGCAGTTGAGGTTGCAAACAAGAATATAGGGCGAATTTTGAAGAAGAGCATGAGGAACTACAAGGACTAGCACTTGCAATTGCCTTATGCACTCTGGGAGTATTGGACATCAACTTGATCTTCCATAGGAGCCACTCCTTATTCAATAGTGTATGGGATGAAAGCAGTCCTCTCTATTGAAATGGGTGTCCGTTCACTGAGGACAATACTAGAAAGTGAAATCTCTAAAGTAGATTGGTTGCAAAGCAGATATGACCAGTTATTCATGTTAAATGAGAAAAGACTCAAGGCCCTATATCATATTCAGGGATATCAAAGGAGGCTTAGGAAAGCTTTTGAAAAGAAAGTAAGAACTAGAGATTTGAAGTTAGGGGATTTAGTGTTGAAAGAAATCCGAGCCCTGGTTCAAGATGCAAACGGGAAGTTCAAGAAAAATTGGGCAGGTCCATCCATTATCAAGCAGATATATTATGGGGGAGTAGCAAGGCTGATGGATTTAGATGCAAACCCTTCACTGAGCCAACTAACATGGATCAATTGAAGAAATACCACGTTTGAGGTGGTAATCTCATAGCACCATGTCTGAAGTGGCTGTAAATTATGTTATTGCCCTTCCTAGGCTTGATTAAAAAAAAAAGGGTAGGTTGAAAACCTGAAAGGGTGATCTATGCAAAATGAGGGTAAAAAAAAAGAAAGAGTGAAAGAGCCTGCTAGGTTGAAAACCCGCAAGGGCGACCTAGGAAAAATTTAAGGCAAATAAAAAATAAATGAACTACGTGATGAACTGATCCTTCTAGAAAAGGGCTATATAGGCAACCATGCATTGGTCCAGTCACAACTTTCCCAAACCCACCATTGGCCCATTAAGCAAAAGATTTTTTTTTTCCCAAAATCCAACCATTCCATTAAACTACGTCATTGCAAAAAATCCAAAAAAATCAAACCTTGAAAACCTAAACCCTAAATCAAACCATAAAAAAACCCAAATCCCAAGAACCCAAGCTCTAAACCAAATCCAAAAACCAAACCCTAAAAACTTGAACCTTAAACAAAATCCTTAACTGGAAACTCCTAAATAATTCCTAAACATAAGAGTTTCACATTAACTTTTAAAATAAATATGTTCAAAGCCAAAAATAAGGTCATTTTGTCTTCAGTCTTTTCTCTTTTGGTGGATCATTGATTTCTTCTGTGATAGGTACCTTGTCATCTTTGTCCTGTCTTTTAAATTTATAGTTGTCATCATTGTGTTTTTCCTGACTGTCTCTTAGAAACTGCTTTCTCATAGCAACCATGTCAGCTTCCTTGTCAGCAATCTTGTTCACCAACCAATTAGAGTATTCTGTAGTCATCCTATGAAAGTGAACCTTGACAAAAGACTAATCTAGTCGGTCAGCCATCTCCAAGCCCAACAGCATGTAAGTAGGATTTGTGTCTATAGGAGTGAAAGGTTTTCTTCTTTTTCCACCAGATATTTCATGCTCATAATTTAATAAATTTCTTTGAATCCTAAAATATCCATTCACAACGAAGAGCACGCATGCAAGAGGTAGTGAATTTCTTTTCTTTTTATAATTTTCTTTATTAATTTTGATTGGTGATGCATGAATAGATTTAAGATGTTTTTTTAATTTCTGATGTGGATGCCATGTATTGTTAAATTTTTCCTTGAAAACATGTTCTTAATTCTATTGTTGTTATGGTTTTTCTTTTGAATTTCAAAAATCTGCTCATTAACAAATCTTTTTCAAAACCAAAAACTGATTTGCATCTTCCTTAGATGTAAATTTGAATTTTTTCCAACACAAAAACTTATTTGCATCTTCCTTAGATGTAAATCTGAATTTTTTCTTACATAAAAACTTATTTGCATCTTCCCCAGATACAGATTTGAATTTTTTCTAATACAATTAGATACATTTATCTAATACAAAAACTAATTTGCATCTTCCATAGAGGCAAATCTGAAATTTTTTTTACATAAAAACTGATTTGTATCTTCTTTGGATGCAAATCTGAATTTTTCAAAACAAAAACTGATTTGTATCTTCCTTAAATGCATATTTGAATTTTTAAAATAAAAAACAGATTGGTATCTTCCTTAGATGCAAATCTAAATTTTTTTTATTTAAAAATTGATCTATATCTTCTTTAAGATATAGGTCTGAATTTTTAAACATTACAGATTTTAAAATAAAAGAGAAAGTCATGAGTAGTAATGTCATGCTTGTTTTGTTTGATACAAGTAGCGTAGGTTTATATTATGAATGTATTTCTCTTTTAAAAAATAAAAAATATTTTATTTCTCATAAAAAACAAATCTGATTTTTTTTAAAGCTCTTTGCAAATCTAAATTTTTTATTACAAAACAAATCTAATTTTTTTTACATACAAACCCAAAACCATTTTTTTTCTTTAGTTCCCAAAACAAATTTGATATTTTTTAAACCAAAAGACTTTGTTTTACTTAAAAAAAAGATATGATTTTTTTCTTCATCAAAAAAAATTTTTTTTTTACATACACAAAAATAGATCTGATTTTTTTTAACCAAATATTTTTTTTTTATTACAAGACAGATCTGAATTTTTTTCAAAAGAAGAGGATACACTCATAAATAGACTTATGTGACTTAGTTTGGTTAAAGTGCTTCAAGTGAACAACATATCATTCATAGCATGCCTAAAGGGGTACATTGTTCATGAGAATCTAGAAGACCAGACTCTGTCTGGGCCGAATAGGTGCCTAACATCTTCCCATTCCATAACCTAGCCTCCAAATTTAGTGTCTTTGGATAGGTAGACCTAGGCTTTATCTTTTTTTTTTTTTTTTTGGGTAGATTGTAACTAGGAAAAAAAGTCATGTAATTCTTTGGTAGTTTGTAACTAGAACCCAAAGCCAAGTAATACTCAATTTATTAAGTTTGTATTTTTTATTCAATCAATGAGAATGGAACAATTTAGTCATGTAAATTTGTATTTAATTTTTTTCTTATTTTCTTGTATAAGAAATAAGTGGCGACTCAACACCACTTACCCAAAAAGAGAGGTGTCTTGAAAAAGCATCCAAAAATCTCTTTTTTGAGAGAACCTAAATTTCCCCTGTCTCTCACACATTCTCATCTTGAAAATGACCCTGGGAATGAGAAGGAAAAGCACAAGCAATAAAAAAAAGTTCTTCCTCAGGTCAAGGGATGTCTCTGTAACAGGAGATAGAGATGTTTTCTAAGGAGGTGAACAGTGGAGGAAGTCCACCCTCCAAAGCGAAATAAGGTTTAGCTGTCTAGTCAGTTGGGTCATCTAAAACATTGTTATGGAAATTGTTGGAAGATACTGCTACTTTATTCCAACGCCAAGAGCGTGGCAAACCTTGGGCGCCGGCAAACTAGTCTTATAAAAGCTCAATACTTTAGGGATAGGTGCATAATTCCTAAAGTGTTCCCATAACCATATTTGTAAAAAAGCAACGTGTAAAAAAGTTTCAACTTGGAATCTACCCCAGGAATGTTGCAAGTCAAGGGTAAAATGATCTAGATTAGAATATAAAATTTCTAGAAAATATGGGGCAAGGGGGAAGATTGTCCTCTAGCTAATTTAACAGCTAAAGGAAAATGTATGCTTAGGATATTTTCATAAGGATAACCCTCAAACAAATGGTGAGAAAGTAAGAAGGCAATAAAGGCTTCAAGTTCATAAGAGCTAGAGTTACCTTCTCCAACAACAAAATCACTACCTTCCTTTAGAGAGTCTCCACTGGCTTCCTCATCTACGCCATCAGCATACTTCCAAAATTATCTGATCCACCCCCAGAAGTTGGCTTTGGAGCCTTTGTCTCCGCCAACACTAGTATCCTCTGGTACTTCATCGCTGGGGGCTTTCCTTTTCCTTGCTGCTTTCAGAACTAGTTTCTTTAAAGTTTTCTTCACCGCATCTTCAAGGATCTTCATAGCTTTGGACTCATCAGGAGATAGAGAAATGTTGACTACTTCACCCTCTCCAAACAGGGGAAGTCTCAATATCTCATAGACATCTTCTAAAGATATAGAGATTTATTAACACCTTGTGAAGAATGTGTGAGTAACAGAATTCCAGTGGTATAAAAGAGAAAGCAAGCTTTCACTATCCTTACTGATCTCTAAATTAGAATACAAGGATGGTCTCCACAAGCTTTACTTTCTGCAAGATATCCATGAAATGAGGGTGAGGTAATACCCTTCGACACCAGCTTCTCCAACCTCTGGAAACTGAAGTGTGAGATTTGAAAACCACATCTATGGTGGGAGCAAAATCTTCTCTGCAAGTGTCAAGCCTTAGAATGTGCTTCAGTTCCAAATCCATAGTTAAGAGACCATTAGGCTTCCCTCATGATGTGTAAGGAGGGTCTTTGGAGCAGGGAGTGGAGTTCCAACCAAGACTTTTATTGAATAGATAATCTTCAAAGAAGGAAGAGAAGATCCACTGTTCTTTTATGGAAGGATTTTCGTCTCCTCCTAGAAGGGGTTTGTTACCTTCTGAGGCAGAAGTTTCTACAAATTTGGCAGAGCTAGATCAAATATTGCGTTTCACACCTATAGTCTAATCTATGAGAAGAGTTTTGCGTTTTGGCTTGAAGAAGGAAAAGAGGAAGACAAGAGAGAAAAGAGAAAAATACGGAAGGAAATATTTGTTTTTCCTTTTATACTTTTTGATGAGTTAGTATTTTTACTCCAAAAGAAATTAGTTCATAAAGGGAGACATCTTTTCAAAATTGACACATGTCAGCGTGGGTGAAGAAATTGAGTTTCTGACAAGGAATGGTAGTTAATGGTGCTAAAATCAAGAAAACCACATTTACAGTCTAAGGGCAAAGGTGCAACACTTCACTAACGGGTATGATTTAATTCATTACACTTGACATTTGGTTAACTGATATGTTTATTCTTATGTGTTGTGCAGGAATAATGAAATAAAAATATAATAGAACATTAAAGAAAGAAAATAAACATATAATAAATAACTTTCTTTCTTTTATATATTTTTGTGTCTAAAACTGTTTTACAAAATAGAAAAGAGAGATTTACATGATTTGGCCCTTTTGACCTATCACCACTTTTCTAAATCACAAAGGAACTTAAAAATTTGTACTCAAAATAAGAAAGATAATGTTGTTTTTTTACAACTTAAGCCAAAAAGTTTGGCTAAACAAAATAAACCTAAAAAAAAAAAAACAACAACAAGTTCAATGGCGAGCAACTCAAGAAGACCTTCACGCATAGGCATCCATGTCATCCCCAGAGTCTTCTTGGAGATAGTCTGGAGCCAAGTACTCCATCTCCTCTTCATCATCATCATCATCTTCTTCTTCTTCCTCCTCCATGCCCTCATCATCCCCCGAGTCAAAGTCATCAGAAATGCCCTTAGATGAGTTGTCAGAGGAGCCTGCCTCTTGGGATAGTCAGAGAGCCTTGAAGCGCTGGACTCTAAGCTTTAGTGACCTAGCCTTCACCTTCTCCTACGGCGAGTGGGTGCTTCCAAGAATAGAACAATCGCTGCATCTTAAGCTTCCTCTTCGGCCCTCAACCAAAGGTTTTTGAAGTTCTTTTCCTCCTCGTCACTCCAGTCAAAGGGAGCAACTTCCTTAGGAATGAAGACCTAAGGAGGAAGAGGAAAAATGGGAAAAATAGGGGGAGGATGCAGGGGGCTTGGTGGTGGGGAAGGAGTATGATCAGAAGAAGTACTCCCAACAGAGGCTAAGGAGTGTTGTAGGGAGTTTGAGTCGTCGACGGAAGAGGATGACATTTCTCGTGAATGTTAAGGTTTTGAAGAAAGAACAGAAAGATACAAAAGGAATAAAGACTAAATAAAAATCGTTCTCTATTTAAATTCTCAATTGTAGTTAAGTGAAGAGACATAACATTTACGAGGAGAATGGTCTGTCTGCCAAAACGCAAGTGATGATGTTGAAATCATAAGTAATCCGCACAATACTCACGTGCTCGAAACAAAACTCGTGACACAAAGACAAAGAAAAACCCTAGGAGAGTTTCGGTATGGTACAGGCTAAAGACCATCTGAAGGTTAAGTCAGAACTCTTCACAACTTTTGAGTGCCAGAATTAGGGTGAATTATGTGTACCTTATTTTGTGAAGGTCTTAGGTTTTTATAGTAGCATAAAGTCGACATCTTTTCCTTGCTCAAGAAGGTGTTTCCTTATGGGAAAAGGTCATCATAAATGCACGTATATTACGGGATCCTCCTCATGTTTAACTCTTTTCATGCTGGGATTCTAGGGTTAACCGTGGGACACACATTATTTCCATTTAGGATTTCTTGGCGGCTACTTTAGTCGCGTGGATCCCACGCATTCATAAGATCCATCCACCTTGTGTCCGTGCAATTTTGAGTCCATCCATTAATTTAGCACCGTCAGGTCTAGATTTGTTCATCCATAATTTCACCCTTTTCAGTTTCCCCTTTACTCCATGAGTCCGTCACCTCCTTTAGATGAACCCGTGGAGTGACGGTTTGATTCATCTTGTGTGTAGTGTGTACAGAAGATAGGCTAGCCTAGGGTCATCAATGTCGTAGGGGCACTTGTCGCTTTTTCAGTGGTTTATCTCTTGGAACGAAGCGTCCCTTCATCTTCCTTGCCATTCACTCCTCATTTTTACTTTCCTCAGCGAATTTTATGTTGGGAAAAAATACATGTTCGTATCACATACAAAACATACGCAGCGGAAAATTAACGAGTCTACTTCATTCGCAATTGATAACATGCACTATGAAAGTTTCAGAATTTAAGAACAAGAAAGCGTACCTTGGTGCGGTGAAATTCAAAACCAAAGATCATAAGTTCTTGGGAAGACTTCTAATCTTCACTCCAATTCCACTTAAGGCCCAAGATGTGTGGTCTCTTAATCAGTTTCCAAGGAGAGAACAAGGGAGTGTCCAATACTCACATACAAACCATTTCATTCCTTGTGTAATCTTGATGAAAAACACTTATGAAAAGACTCTTGAAAGGACTTATGAAATTATGTATGTTTTTCTCCTTATATATAACGAATTATCTAATTGGGCTAGACTTTTAGGCCATTCCAATTGGGCTCTAGTGTGTGGCTTGGAGTGGGACCAAAAGGGAACAAATATGACTCTAGCTCCAATGGGCCTTGGGCTTTTCCATCAACTCTTAACAAGTCCAAAGTTACCATTAATTATATTCAATACCACTATATGAATATAATTGCATTCTAGGCCTTATTAATAAATTATATACCAAGACTTTATTATACATGCAACCCCTTCATTATAATATTCGTAGTAATACAAAGTCATGAATATAGATTGCCACTTTGAAGATTACTACATCTTAATCCTTGAGTACCCGGTTTAATCCTTAATGTTATTCATCATATATTTATGAAATCCAATTCCATAAATATATACTTTAGTAACTCCTTACTAAAGTGGTTGAGCCCAACACTCTGAATAACCAAACCCATTAAACTTATCTCAAGTGAATATTTTATATCTCCGTTAAGAGATTATAAATTCCTGTTAGGATATGTGCCCTTAAATCCTATTGTATGATGCTATATATGATATTATGTATGACATTATGTGAAAAATGATGTATGACTTAATATTGTGTTTAATAAAGTTGTTTTATTCTTATCTAAAATAATGGTAACATGAATATTCGGACATTATCAAATAGTCCATGAGATGCATAGTATGTGATTTATGTGATTTAGTCATAGAAGATATAGATCACAAGTTCTTTGTAAACTCAGAATTTTGGTTCGTAGTCGGTGATGAAATTGGGCATTTCATCTGCAAAGACTATAACATATTAACTACGATGATTTGTCTTGATCATGGAAGTGGTGACTTCTAGTTAATATGTTGATATGTTTTAAGAGTTAAGACATATTGAACTGGACCGCTGTGAGATTTATTATTCTCCTAACGACTGTCAATTGAATAATAAATCTCACGACTTGTATTCACATGAACTCTTAATCCTGAGAGAATAATGAACCTGATTATCAAATGTAGGTTGCTTTGATATATCAGGAGTGAGATCTAAAGTAACGGTCAAAACCTCAGTATGTTGGGCAGCCACATTTAGTATTGATGGAACATATATTCTCAAGATGGAATTCATAGTCTCTTAACGGAGATATAAAATATTCCCTTGAGATAAGTTTAATGGGTATAGTTATTCAGAGAGTTAGGCCAAACCACTTTAGTAAGACTAAAGTATATATTTATGAAATTGGATTTTATAAATATATGGTGAATAACTCAAAAGGATTAAACCGGGTACTCAAGGATTAAGATGTAGTAATTTACAAAGTGGCAGTCTATATTCATGACCTTGTATTACTACGAATATTTTATGAAGGGGTTGCATGTATAATAAAGTCTTGGGATATAATTTATTAATGAGGCCTAGAGTGCAATTATATTTATATAGTGGTATTAAATATAATTAATGGTAACTTTAGACTTGTCAAGAGTTGACAGAAAAGCCCAAGGCCCATTGGAGCTAGTGTCTTATTTGTTCCCTTTTGGTTCCACTCCAAGCCACCACACTAAAGCCCAATTGGGAAGGCTCAAAAGGTTAGCCCAATTAGATAATCAGTTATGTGGAGAGAAACATACATAATTTTATATAGAATGAAATGGTTTGTATGTGAGTGATAATAAGATAAGAATATGATATAAGGAAGAGAGACACTCTTTCATATATTCTCTCTAGAAAACATAGAACTGATTGAGAGACCACACATCTTGGGCATCAAGTGGAATTGGAGTGAAGATTGAAAGTCTTCCCGAGTACTTCTTCATTCGATTTTGAATTTCACTGCATCAAGGTACACTCTCTTGTTCTTATATTCTAAAACCTACATAGTACATGTTATCAATTGCGAATGAAGTAGATCCGTTAATTTTCCGCTGCGTATGTTTTGTATGCGATGCAAACATATATATTTCCCAACAATTCCATCTCGAGAATATATGTTCCATCAACACTAAATGCGGCTGCCCAATATACTGAGGTTTTGATCGTAACTTATAGATCTCACTCCTGATATATCAAAGCAACCTACATCTCATGATCAAGTTCATTATTCTCTCAGGATTTAGAGTTGATGTAAATAGAAGTCGTGAGATTTATTATTCATTTGACAGTCATTAGGAGAATAATAAATCTCATAGCGGTCCAGTTCAATATGTCTTAACTCTTAAAACATATCAACATATCAACTAGAAATCTCCATTTCCATGATCAAGACAAATCATCTTAGTTGATATGTTATAGTCTTCGCAGATGAAACGCCCAATTTCATCACCGACTACAAACTACATTCTGAGTTTACAAAGAACTTGTAATTTATATCTTATGTGATTTTTCACATAAATCGCATACTATGCATCTCATAGACTAAGATAATGTCTCATTAGTTCATTTATAAATAGTCTCATATAATTAAACAATTTAATTATTTATGACATGTCAATAAATTGGATTTTAGGGCATAAACCCCAACAATCTCCCACTTGCCCTCAAAGACAATTTACCTTATATCCGACACTTATCTCTCTTTAGAGTAATTCAAAGTCACTCAAAGGCAAGGTTTGGAAATAAGTTTCAGTCAGAGTTATTGCGTAAATTATCTTTTCTACTACTACTCATGTACTCATATCTCTCTAGTGAGATAATGCTTATGCTTAATGTGTATCTTCACCTCTAGGATGAACACATATCTTGAAGTCCAATTTCATGAATCACATTCAAACCACAAGTCAGCATTTGTACATCCAGTAACAATCAAAACCTCACTTTTGTGGACAAGCATATAATCCCTCATTCTCCTAAGATATATGAGTATATGCTTTACTCCCACTAAATTAAGTGATTTCTGATTCAATTGATATTTGCTTACCATGCCCACCACAAAATAGATATTTAGCCTAATATAATATAGCATAGCATAAAGACTTTCTATTGATATGATATTAGGAACCATCTTAATATGCACTTCCTTTTATATGTCTTAGGACTATAGTCCTATATAAAGGAACTTCAAACTTAAAAGGAAAGAATCCTTTCTTGAAGTATTACATGCTATACTTGGCTAGAATCTAATCTATTTAAGCAGTTTGAGATAGACCCAGTATCTTAATTTTTGAATTGTAACAAAGTTTAAATTCTTAGAATATTACTAGTCTTTCCCAAGTACTTTATATCAAAACGGATTAGATAACAAAAACTTTATTGATGACAATATCTCTACATCATTCTAAATGATTAGAATGTCATCAACATATATTAAGAAATTTATTATTCTATATAGCTTTCACACACATAAGGCCTATTAATACTTGATCAAAATCAAACAAATTGATTGCTTGATCAATGATGATATTTTATGATTCAGATATTTTCTTTAATCCTTATATGGAATTTAAGCAACTTGCATACTAAGCACTACTGTTTCTTTGCTATGTACAAGTCTAGTTACATCATATAGATGTCTTCCTCAAGATTGCTACCAAAAGAAGCTTTCTTAATATCCACTGCCATATTTCATCCAAATGAAATATAATGGATAAGAGAATCTTGATAGAGTCAATCTTGACTATTGGTGAAAAAATCTTTTCATAATCAAACCATTTTTTTTTTTAAATATATCTTTTCGCCACTAGTCTTGGCTTTGAAGGTTTGCACCTTCAAATCTATCAACCTCATTTACTTATAGACCTATTTGAAAATAATAGGCCTAATGCCATTAGGCGCCTCTACAAGTTCTAGACTTCAAATAGAATCCAATTCTATTCACATAACCTTGATCCAGTAATCCATATTCATATCATCTATACCTTTACGTAGAATCGAGGATCAAATTCATATCCTTGTAGAATGACTTCAAAAGTTTATCCCAAAAGTATGAATTTATTTGGTAATTAATAGTCCTCCCACTACAATATTGTACCAGTGTACTAGCTATACATTTAGAATAATACCTTCTGGTGTATCTAATACAACCATCTCATTTCTAATTTTATTTTATAGTTGTCTTTCAACAAATTCCAACATCTTTCTTCTAGAACAATTTTACGTTTTGCTTTAAGATTATTCACATAGTCATCATCAAGAACTTTGTATTTGTACTATACAAACATCTTGTTTTCTTTATGACTACCAAAACAATCTTTTGCAATTCCTTTTGGATACCTATCATAAACACACATTTTTCTACCTTTTGATTTCAATTTGTTAGACTTCCTTTATAGCACAAGTGCTGGATATCTCTAAAGTGGAAGTATCACATACTAGGGTTTCACCCAATCCACGATTTGACAAATATCCTAGGAACAAACTTTTGAAATTAACTTTCAGAAAAAGTATAGTAATTATTAGAGTATATTTCCAAAAGAAATAAGCAAATGGAAATACTTATCAAGTACTTTACTTTTTCTAAAAAAGTCTTATTCATCCTTCATGTATGCATTGACTTAAAGAAGTCATTGAAACTTTATTCCTTTACAATAAAGGAGCCCTAGATCTTATTATTCTCTAAATAGAATTCATAGACTGGAAATATAACAAAATAATGATTCTGAAAGCCCATCTTTCACCAATCTTGAATATCATTAAGTGCCAAATACATACAATAACAAAGGATGTAAACTTTCTCTTTTAAAGAAGTAAAACATGTAAATTTCCATCTAGAAAACAATCATGGATAATACTTAGCTTTACCAAAACAGAAACACTTTCCTTTTGGTCATGCTTTTGAGTCTAATTTCCTTTTGGCAACTACTAGGGCAACTTGCTTGTCCAATTGTTTGGTATTATAATTCGTCTTCTTGTCACCCTTACCTTTCAGTTTAGGCTAAGAATTTGAATTAAACCATATTGATCCTAGCTTTAGTTTTTAGGATGTCTTCCGTTGTGTAGAACTCACTCATCAATTCAAATAACATAAAAATAATTTATTTTGAAAACAATCTGAATTAATCAAATGATTCTAACAAGGACTTGTGGATTATATCCAAATGAGATTAACATTTAATATCTACATCCAATAATTCCAAGTCATTTTTAAAATAAAATATTTTCATAAAAAGACACAGAATTGGTTGCTTTTCTTAGCACTCAATATGATTCATACCAAACATCTCATGTAGACTTAATATAAAGTCCAAGTCTAGTACTAACTCTTGCATCTCATGCTGCAGCACACTTGAGATAGAAGCTAATGTAACATTTTAGCATTTCAATGGAGACTATGATCAAATCATAAGCTATCTTCCATCAATGCATCATGCATGGGAAATTATGACAATGCTGAATCAAAACATATTATGTACTTCAGCTCCTTTAAGTATCATGTCCAAAATTATTTCTTAGTTAATGTGATTCACTTAAAATAGTAGCTAGAGAACAAAATTATGACAACTTTATTTTGAGACTATGAACTTAATTACAGGGACATTATATTTTGCATCCATAACCATATAGTATGAAACCTAAAAAATACTTTACTAGGTGCAACAACAACCTAATCCCGCAATTAATATTCCTCGGAAGCGAGGTCATACCAATCACTATGATCAAGCGAGAAATATTTTCATTATTAATGCTATCATGGTAGCTCTTACCAAACAAAAATAATTTGCTGTGTTTTCTTTATCCTCTAAGTAATAATGACATAGCTCCGATGTGAGGTTAACATTAAACTTAGTCTAGTGTATAACATTGCCTAGAATCATGTGTAGCCACATTTCATCCCTTTAATAGGCTTATTTTGTAGTACCATGATAAAAACACCCTCCGCATGGAATGCAAAGCTCGAAGCTAAGACAAGGAGTTTGATCAAACCACTATAAACCAGGAAATTCAATCTTGTAGTACCATGAAATAAACATCCTCCGCATGGAACGCAAGGCTCGAGGCCAAGATGAGATGTTCACCCCACACCACTATGAACCGACAATGGAGGCCGTGAGATCCAACCCTTGTATCTCTCTCCCACTAGAAATTTTAAAACAAGTGGATTGTCATGAAATCATTGTGATCTAATCACAATTTTAACCCTACACATCAAATGAGTTTAATTGTTTAAATTCAATGTGATGTTACTAAGTCACGTCACTATAGCGTAACGAACATTCGCGCAATCACAAAGAAGTTTAACCTTGTAATCCGTGAAATAAATACCCTCTGCATGGAATGCAAGACTCGAAGTCAAGACAAAGTATCTATTCGCATTACAATAAACTTAACAAAAGGGTTATTTCAGCACTCCCACTCATTGTTTGGGTTTTTCTTAAATAATTGTGATCCCATCACAACTAATAACCTTGCACTTGTTGAAGACTCTAATCTAATTAGAATCACTAACTAAAATGGAAGTCCTAAACTATTTAGGATTCCTTAAACACTAATGAATCAAAAATTAGTTATATAGAACTCTATCCTTAACTTATTTGATTAAGAATTCTAATCTCATTAGGAAATATATATACCTTTTAATTAAGCTTTAATCTCATTAAAACTTCTAATTAAAATAAATTAAGAACTTTTAATCAAACAACAATTCCAATCTCATTAAAATGTTTCTTAAAAGACAAGTCCTAAACTATTTAGGACTAAGAGTTCTATTTAACTAATATCTTTGATCTCATTAGGTCTTTTAGTTAGAACCATGTGTAATCTCATCACACACTTCCTTACACTTTATACATTTGAAAAAATTTAGAAAATATTCAAAATTCCCTTCAAATGTATTTTTGCGAGAATCTTGCGACTAAGCTCTTCCTGCGAAAATGATTTAAAGCAAAAAAATTGAAAACACCAAAAATCAGACAGAAACTTTCGCTACTGTCTCGCGAGTAAAGCTTACTCACGAAACGTTTATGTCTTCAAAATCATTTTTCGCGAGTAACTTCACGGAAAGCTAACCCGTGAAAAACCCGTGTTTTCAGTTTTTCCAGAGCAATTGCAAACAGTTTTCAATGATTTTTCATGAACAAACAACTACCATATGAACATGATATGCAAAATTTGATATCAAAACTGAATTCCATTGATGCTATAGTCTTAAGGATGAATTTAACATGCTTAAATTAAGATTTAAACAACATCATAACATCAATATCAGTTTTTATCAAATCATAGTTTCAACAACCATGCAGAAAATTAAATGCATATATAACTTTCTAACAACATGAAACTATTATCTCTAATTCTAAAACTAACAAAACATGTTATTCAGATTCGAATTGAAGATCGCTCTGATACCAATTGTTGGGAAAAAATACATGTTCGTATCACATACAAAACATACGCAGTGAAAAATTAACGGATCTACTTCATTCACAATTGATAACATGCACTATGAAAGTTTCAGAATTTAAGAACAAGAAAGCGTACCTTAGTGCGGTGAAATTCAAAACCAAAGATCATAGGTTCTTGGGAAGATTTTTAATCTTCAATTTAATTCCACTTAATGCCCAAGATGTGTGGTCTCTCAATCAGTTTCCAAGGAGAGAACAAGGGAGTGTCCAACACTCACATACAAACCATTTCATTCCTTGTGTATTCTTGATGAAAAACACTTAAGAAAAGACTCTGGAAAGGACTTATGAAATTGTGTATGTTTCTCTCCTTATATATAACTAATTATCTAATTGGGCTAGCCTTTTGGGCCATTCCAATTGGGCTCTAGTGTGTGGCTTGGAGTGGGACCAAACGGGAACAAATAAGACTCTAGCTCCAATGGGCCTTGGACTTTTCTGTCAACTCTTGACAAGTCCAAAGTTACCATTAATTATATTCAATACCACTATATGAATATAATTGTACTCTAGGCCTTATTAATAAATTATATACCAAGACTTTATTATATATGGAACCCCTTCATTAAAATATTCGTAGTAATACAAAGTCATGAATATAGACTGCCATTTTGAAGATTACTACATCTTAATCCTTGAGTGCCCGGTTTAATCCTTAATGTTATTCATCATATATTTATGAAATCCAATTCCATAAATATATACTTTAGTAACTCCTTACTAAAGTGGTTGGGCCCAACACTCTGAATAACCAAACCTATTAAACTAATCTCAAGGGAATATTTTATATCTCCGTTAAGAGATTATGAATTCCATCTTGAGAATATATGTTCTGTCAACACTAAATGCGGCTGCTCAATATACTTAGGTTTTGACCGTAACTTATAGATCTTACTCCTAATATATCAAAGCAACCTGCATCTCATGATCAAGTCCATTATTCTCTCAGGATTTAGAGTTGATGTAAATAGAAGTCGTGAGATTTATTATTCATTTGACAGTCGTTAGGAGAATAATAAATCTCACAGCGGTCCAGTTCAATATGTCTTAACTCTTAAAACATATCAACATATCAACTAAAAATCTCCATTTCCATGATCAAGACAAATCATCTTAGTTGATATGTTATAATCTTCGCAGATGAAACGCCAATTTCATCACTGACTACGAATTACATTATGAGTTTACAAAGAACTTGCAATTTATATCTTCTATGACTTTTCACATAAATCGCATACTATGCATCTCATGGACCAAGATAATGTCTCATTAGTTCATTTATAAATAGTCTCATATAATTAAACAATTTAATTATTTATGACATGCCAATAAATTGGATTTTAGGGCAAAAACCCCAACATTTTATGATCAGAGATCTACTGCCTACCCTTGAAAAATCAGCATACCTTCCACTTGGTGCGCCCGTCATCTACACTTCCGTTGCTCATCCTCAACTGGTAAGTATTCTTTGCCATTTTGTTGAATCTCCCTTGTTATTTTTAGAATTTTGTACACCCATCGTCTATATAGATCCGTCAATGTCTTAGGGTTTACCCATCATGTGTAGGTGGTAGTTGTCTAGTGCATCAAGTAACCAATTGTGTGTCCAAGAGGGGGTGGGCTACAATGAGGTATTCCCATTAGGCCAGAACAACCTTGGCATCTCCAATGAAGAGAGGAATCTATCGGCCTCCTCACCTTCCACAAGGAATGAGGAATTGGACGATAGGTCAGAGGGTGACTTTACTGATGGTTTAGTTGGTGCTGAACCCCCAGTCCAATCCATCACGGACCCTAACGGCCTTAGGGAATTTATAATGCTTCCCTTGTGGACGATTAATGACTTTGTCTCCACTATCAAAGAGTCGCATTTCAAAACACTAAGGGGAAAGTACTAGATACTTGAGAACATACCCCTCTGTATACCCTATAAATCAGAGAAATGTTATTATGAGGGTGTCGAAGGAGTCAGAGTCTGTGAGCAAATATTGAAGGCAGGGCTTAGATTCCCCCTGAGCGCCCTTCTCCATCGCCTTCTTCAATACTTAGGGTTAGTCATCACCTAGGTTTCCCCAAACGCTTGAAGGGTTTTCCTTGGCATGGATGTTTTATATGGGGCCATGTCTGATGAGGCGCGAAGGTTAATGGTGGAAGAATTTTTTCGCTGTTACCATCCAACTGAAATCGTCCAATCTAAGGTCATGTACATGTTTATGCCCCAGAGCTCGTTGCTCAGGCTCGTGTGTGATACCCCCGACTCCAACAGGAACTAGAAGAGTCGTTATTTTTTCATGGAGGGTGACGAGTGGATGTGTCACCCTGGGGACCAAGAGTTTATGCTCGTTTACAAAAAATGGGGCATAATGCCCCCGTCTGGTATGTGTCCGTCCGTATAATGGTTTTTATTATGTAGATTTATTTCATTCTAATCGTCTTTTTTTGCAGCTTTGGACCGTCCACAAGTTTCCCTTGAGCAGTGGAGCTTTTTGGAGAAAATTTGTAATAAAACCAAACTATCAGAAAGGATGTGGCCTAAGTTAGTCAACTTAGACACCTTATACTGGTATTGTGATGAACCAAAGCCCACCGCAGCAGCTCGTCGTTATGACAATCAAGTACACCAACGTAAGTCTGTTGCCCAACATTTGTTTCTTTGTTTTTCCACATTATCGAACTTCTGATCATTCCATCCATCTTTTTGCAGAGATGGAAGATAGCAAGAGAAGGGCTTACATCAAGCAGCAAGCTGCTTTGAAGAAAAAATAAAAGGGGGGTCAGCCCTCTTAAGGGATGAGTCCGGCCCAGCTGTCCACCAAAAGGAAATAGCCAAAGAAGACTGACAATCTTCCAAAGAAGCCTAAGACTATCCCCGAGCCCGTCGTGGGATTGAAGGCTGAGGCCAAGAAGACGATCCCTCCGACAGGCCATGGAAAAGGCAAGGGACTTATGGCGGGCCCTACCTTGGCTACTGAGAAACCACCCGTCCTCCTCCATGAGGATTCCAAGTATTCGTTGGAGTAGCTCTTGTCCATCATCACAGCTAATGATTACGAGCACCTGAGAAACCATGCGACGGAAGCCATGGGGGAGACGGGGCTTTTTAGCATTGTGCAGGTAACTATATCCGTCCCCTTTCTCTTTTTCTTCCTTCAACTTGCTTGGTTATTAATGACCCTTCTTTTGTTCCCAGGCAATGTTAATGATGAAGGGGTTGATGGGTCACTACCTGAATCGTGAGACGTTGTTGGACCGCATTAGGGCGAAGGCGAGGGCAACGGAGGACGAGCTGAATGAGTTAAAGGCCTGGAAGATGGTCCAGGAGAAGAAGCTGGCTTTGTTTGAGGAGGCTAGAGTTGAGCTAGAGAAGTAGACAAAGTTGCTGAGGCAGGTCTTGGAAGACATGGAGAGAGAGATCAATGATACCAAAGACCGGCTCCGTCAGGCAATGGAAGAAGCCATACGTGAGTATTGTGACTCCGACGCCCTCCTGGCAGAGCTCAAAGGCTCCTTTGCTGAAGGCTTTGACGACTGCCTCCATAAAGTCAAAGCTTCTTATCTAGACCTGAACGTATCGCGTATTACCACTAACGACCAAGCACAGATCTCAGTTCAGCCCATCCATTCCAAGAGTATGGATGAATTTTTTTATTGATGATGCCCTCATCGACGATCCTCATGGTGACGGAGAGACTACTAGTGAGATACAAAACAGACCGTCGAGGACAGCACCCGTCAACCCATTGAATTTCAAGTTTTAGAGGAGAGGGATGAGGGTACTCCCGTTCAGCAGTAGCCCTTTTTTTTCTCTTTGGCTAAAATGTAAAGATTCTTGAGAACAATATGTGTTATAACTTATGTAGACATCTCCCTTTATGGGTTTTAATTAATACTTGATTGCTTATTCTATTATTCATCTACTTTTATGCCTGTGGATGAATCTTGTTTAACTTGTGCTCATACGTAACTCATAATTTAGGATGAATCCATATTGTCAAACCCGTCCCTTTTATGGACTTGTAATTTTAATTTAACACATTGTTAAACCCATCCTCTTTATGGACTATAATTATGTTCGTAGATGAACCTGTCCATTATGTGGTCTTAATTCAACGTCTTGTTGATCCCATCCACTTCATGGACATTATTGCCATCCTCTTGGATGAACCCATCCACTATGTGGACTTAATTTGATCGTGTTGTTGAACTCGTCCACTTTTATGGACATTATTTTCATCCTCTTGGATGAACCCATCTACTATGTGGACTTTAATTCAATCGTGTTATTGAACCCGTCCACTTTATGGATTTGAATGGGGCCCGTTCTGGAGGGATTGAATCCATCCACTATATAGACTGAATGGCCATTTCATTACTTTAGTCCGTTCAGTTAACGGGATTGCCATTAGTCAGTCATCCTTTGAGGATGACACGTATAATTTTGTGGACCTGAGTCTGTTCACTTTATTCCGATCATCCTCCGGGATCAACCCGTCCTATCATGGACTTATTTTATTTTCTAGTCGAGTCCATCCATTAAATGGACCTTAAACTTTTCTGATCATCCTCATGGATGAATTCGTCCTATCATGGACTTTAGTTTAATGAATATGTAGATATGTAGATATTATACACAATATTTCTGAATAACTCCTCTTATTGTATGGTAAATATGCGTGTAGAAATTGTTCTTAAAACACTTGCCTTTTAGGCTAAAAGAAACTACGAATAATAAAATCTTAACTAAAAAGCAATAAACTGAAAATGAGGAGTATTATTTTGTTCACGTTGTCGCTTACTGGTAGTATTTCTTCAGGTGCTTTGTGTTCCATGGGTGATGTAGTTTTTGCCCGTCCAATGTCTCCAAGTGGTAGGTTCCCTTCCTATGCCATGATGCAATTCTGTACGGCCCTTCCCAATTAGGACCGAGCATTCCCTAGGAGGTGTGGCGCCGATCACCTTTCTCAAGACATGATCTCCAACCTGGAAGTCCCTGTGCCTGACATTGGAGTTATACTACTTTGCCATGAGGTTCTGGTACCGTGTTAACCTTTGCTCAACTGTTGCCTTGACTTCATCCACCAGATCAAGTTGTAGGCACATAGCTTCTGTTGGGAAAATACATGTTTGTATCACATGTAAAACATACGCATCAGAAAATTAATAGATCTACTTTATTCGCAATTGATAACATGTACTATATAAGTTTTAGAAATTAAGAACAAGAAGCGTACCTTGGTGCGGTGAAATTCAAAACCAAAAGATTAGAAGCACTTGGGAACACTTTTAATCGTCACTTTAATTCCACTTAATGTCCAAGAAGTGTGGTCTCTCAATCAGTTTCCAAGGAGAGAATAAGAGAGTGTCCAATCCCTTCATTAAAATATTCACAGTAATACAAAGTCATGAATGTAGACTGCCACTTTGAAGATTACTACATCTTAATCCTTGAGTACTTGGTTTAATCCTTTATGTTATTCATCACATATTTATGAAATCCAATTCCATAAATATATACTTTAGTAACTCCTTACTAAAGTGGTTGGGCCCAATATTCTGAATAACCCAACCCATTAAACTTATCTCAAGGGAATATTTTATATCTCCGTTAAGAGATTATGAATTCTATCTTGAGAATATATGTTCCATCAACACTAAATGTGGCTGCCCAACATATATATCTCACTCCTAATATATCAAAGCAACCTACACTTCATGATCAGGTCTATTATTCTCTCAAGATTTAGAGAGTTAGGATTAGTGCCCTTAAGTCCTATTGTAATATACCATGTATGATATTATGTATGACATTATGTATTAAATGATGTATGACTTAATATTGTGATTAATAAAGTTGCTTTATTCTTATATAAAATGATGGTAACATGAATATACAGACATTATCATATAGTTCATGAGATGCATAGTATATGATTTATGTGATTTAGTCACAGAAGATTTAGATCACAAGTTTTTTTTAAACTCAGAATTTTGGTTCGTAGTCGGTGGTGAAATTGGATATTTCATCTGCGAAGACTATAACATATTAACTAAGATGATTTGTCTTGATCATGGAAGTGGAGACTTCTAGTTGATATGTTGATTTGTTTTAAGAGTTAAGACATATTGAACTGGACCGCTGTGAAATTTATTATTCTTCTAACGACTGTTGTAACACCCCAAACCCAAAGCAAGGATTTAGATGTTTAACTTGTCTTAGAAATAATCAACAATGATATAATGGAACAGAGCGTAATATTAATCCTCAAATAAACTTCTATAATATCATCAGTGTTCCTTAATAATCCATAAAAACAAAACAACAATATTATTCTTGTATGAAAAATCTCCAGATAACATCTCAACATAGTTCCAAAAAAAAATAATCTCATAGTCCTGAAACAATTTTACTAAAACAACTCAGCAACTATCCAAGCTCCAAACGCAGTCATCAATCTAAGGCTCCACTGATCTACCACCAAAAGACACTCCATAACTCTAATCTGAAAGGATGGAAAAAGGGGTGAGCTAAAGGCTCAATAAGAGACTACAAACATGAGGATGTCTTTCAAAACAAAACGATAATATCATTGACAAAATATAGTCATCACGATACAATTAAAATTAGTTTAAACTGTAATATAATATATTCTATAAAACTGTGAAAATAAAACACTTCACTATAACGCTGTAAACATTAATAAAATAATAACCACATTTATATGCCAATATGCACCAAATAGGTAGAAACATTTTATTATGAAAATAAACAATTTTCCACCTGAAAGAACAGTAGCAATTAAACAGTAATCCAACATGAAAAATATTAGTCAAACACAGACAAAAGCTGCTAAACACTCGGTGGGTGATTTCCCATGGGAACAATAACACTAACCTCAAAGAGGCAACACTAACTCTGAAGAGTAACAATAACACTGCACCACACCACACTAACACTACTTCGGCCGAAGACCAACACTTAACCCTGTATTGGCAAAGGTTGCAGACTGTCTAGTTGACCATTTGAAACAATTCTTGACAAATACAATTTCATAATAACATACAATAGATAATAAAATTCGAGTATGTGCAAAGCACTAACAATAGTATAAGCTTTTGGAACTTCATCTTGCAATTATATACATATATAGATAAATATATATTTTTACCACGTGTATAAATATATAAATATATATGTCCTGAAAGACGTCATGTGCTGAAGTCTACTTACCTCTAGTGGCTAAACCAAGCTTCACTTCAATTGCTCGAAACAACGACAACTAGAACCTAAATAATAATTAAACAATTCAATAAGGGCAGGTTCTTTAATAATCACAACGTCCTCTTAATAAAACCATTCCCTAAACTAACATCTAAAATACCCATATATTTAAAATTAGAATCAAGGACATCTAATATATATATATCTAATTGCAAAGTTGCCCACAATTGCAATCCTTTACAATTCGGTCAAACCCCAAATTAAAAGAATCAGCCACCTGTACATATCAAACATCTAATATATAAAATTAGATAATATATATATATATATTTTAGAATTTAAGGGCAGCAGGTGATGGACTTCTATAATATATATATATATATATATATATATATATATAAGAATCAATGATATCTAATATATATATATATATATTGCATAGCCGCCAACAAAACACCCTATACAGTCAGATTCACCTTTAACTAAAGGGATTCGGTCACTTTGCAAATATCATACAAGTAATCTTATATACATTATATATATACCTATCTAATATCAAATTCCACCCTTTTTGGCCAACAATTAGAACGTGAAAGTCAAGCCAAGGCCACTCGGCAAACCTTGAAATTGATTCCATGATTCAATATACGAAAACTTATATATTTATATATTTATTCATGTAGATGCCTACAACTAAAACCCTATATTACTAATATTACATTTCCAGACAATTGAATCCGCAAAGAGACCAAAGCCTCCTTTAGACACAAGCTGTCCAGCGGAAAAACAATGGCTTGCAAACAATGTTTACCTCACAAGCACATAGAATTTGCTGGCAGCCAAGTACCCAACGAAACAAATGAAAGATCGCATAGATTGACGTTTACCTCAAAGCTGAATGAAATTTGCTTGCTGCCCCCGAAGTGCACAGCCTCCTCTTCTTTTTGTTTTTGAGAAACCCTAATTTCATTTCATTATAAAGCTGTTGCACTTGGGCTGAAAGTTTAGAAGCCTATTCCATGATAAGGCTAATTTCAGTTGGGCTGAAAATTTAGAAGCCCACTACAACTAAAATAAACTTCCAAGACCCACCTATAATCCCACTAAACTCATTATAAGGTTGTTAACATAGGTTAGGACTTCTAAAGAATTCCAAAGACACTAAAACTCCTAATCCAAAAAGGTTCAGATCCTTTTAACCTTTTCCTTAACTGATAAGAGGCTATTAGTTAATTTTTGAATAGACCACAAAATAGTTATTCACGTTACCCCTTAATATTAATATTAATATTATTATTATTATCATTATAAAAATCACAATATAAAATTAATTATCTCCTCCAAAAATAATTAAGCAATTTATCAAATCTACTCTCTAAAAGTAATTAAATTAAATTTAAATGAGACGGGTGTTACATATGTAACGACCCAAGGAAAAGCGCTAGCCACATCTGCGCTATACCTCAAAAGGACTAGTCACTATTGAAGCTCCTTGTAGTTGTTAATAAAGCCCAGATCTACCCAGTAAATACCCGATGTGGGACTCATCACACACCCACACACATCACACAATCAATCAATCAAATTGGGGCATCACAATCTCCCCCACTTAAATCCCTAACGTCCTCGTTAGGGCCCACTTTGTGGGGTAGTGTCT